>CM014270.1:29428260-29447028 GCA_004135705.1 Alloteropsis semialata
TTGGGACATGATCAACTTGTTGTGTTGTCGACCATCCAGGCTCATGATCCTCTCGAATCGGGATGGTAGGTTGCATATTAGTAACATAGCCACCACGTCTAGCTGCCTGACGCTGTCTCGGCATGATACTAACCAAAATAAACCGCAATATATTACAAGTCAATTTAACAAAACTAGTAAATACTTATCAAGAAGCATAAGACAAAATCAAATTTGGTTAATCAAGAAGCATAAGAAACTATTCTAGAATCATATTACTATTTAGTAATATATATTGACTCCTTTACATTACGTACCATAACGCTTCAACATAAGTACAACATTATGCTTGAACAGCAATAAATGTTTTCTTTACAAGAGTGCCTTCGTTATGATCGTTGCGAGCGTAAGGAGCATCTTCATTGGCCAACAGGATGCTTGTGTCATCCTCCACACTGAACGGAGACACCTCGTCACACCTATTATAATCATCTTCATCGGTGACGTCCTCGACACCCACGATTTTTCTTTTTCCCGTGAGAACTATGTGCCGTTTTTTTTCCCGTGAGAACTATGTGCCGTTTTGGATAAAGGTCGGAGTTGTTTGTTTGCAGAGTCCCCGTCTTGGGTTTGGTAGACATGTCCTTCACATAAAACACTTGATGCACATCCTTGCGAGCACGAATGGTTCGTCTACATACCCAATTTTGTTGAGATCCACAGTTGTCATGCCGTAGCGGTCTATAGTAACACCTCCACTTGTAAGTTTCACCCATTTGCACCGAAAAAGTGGTATTTTCAAAGGTCCATAATCTAGTTCCAGATCTCCTCTACCTGGCCATAATATGAGTCCCTGTTCCCTTTGTTGTCATAGGCATCTATACAGACACCACTATTTTGGTTGGTGCTTTTGTCGTCTTGGGCTCTCGTGTAAAATGTGTACCCATTTATGTCATAGCCTTGGAACGTCAAGAATGAGGATGATGGTCCCCTTGCCAAATACGCCAGCTGTGTATGTATTGTCTCGTTACCCATGAGCTTTTGTCACAACCAACCAGCGAAAGTTTCTATGTGATGGCGTGTAATCCACTTGTCAGACTTTCTTGGATTTTGGTAGCATATTATAGTCTTGTGCTCCTCGATGTAAGGAGCCACCATGGTTGACGACTGCAATACAGTGTAATGGGCTTTCATGAATAAATCGTAGTCGCTACACCTTGTTTGTTTCCTTCCTAACGTGCACTTTTCAAGTAGTCTCCCCTCATGGCGTGACTCAGGTATCCCAATCGGTTTCAGTTCGGGGATATAGTCAACACAGAACTCAATGACCTCCTCTGTTCTGTATCCCTTGGCGATGCATCCTTCTGGAAGAGAATGGTTACGAACATATTTCTTTAGAATAGCCATCAGTCTCTCAAAAGGATACATATTGTGTAGGAATACAGGACCAAGAATACCAATCTCTTTGACAACATGGACCAGGAGATGCGTCATAATATTAAAGAAAGACGGAGGAAATATCATCTTCAAGGCTGACAAGGCTTTGGGCCACATCATCCTGCAGCTTTGCTAGATTACTGGGATTGATTGCCTTCTGGTCGATTGCATTGAGGAAGGCGCATAGCTTCACAATAGTTGTTCGGACATTAACGGGTAGTAATTCCCCTCAGCGCCACCGGAAGCAATTGTGTGAGCAGCACATGGCAGTCATGGGACTTGAGGTGTACGAATTTCTTCTCTTTCATATTTATCAGACTCTTTACATTCGATGAGTAGCCGGACGGGACCTTAATACTGTTCAAGCAATCAAACATGCTGGTCTTCTCCTCCTTGCTAGCAGGACGTAAGTTCCATCGCCCTTTCTCTCTTTTCTCAGGATGCAGGGGATCTCGTTGTTTCATACGTTTCAGGTCATGTCGTGCTTCAAGCGTATCTTTTGACTTTCCGTAAGTACCAAGGAACCCTAGCACGTTTACGCAAAGATTTGTCAGGAGCATCACATCAATTGTGTGGCGGACATCTAAGACCTCCCAATATGGTAGGTCCCAGAATATTGACTTTTTCTTCCACATGGGCGCCTTTCCATTTTCACTTGCTGCTGGCTGGCTGCCAGGTCCCTTCCCAAAGACCACCTTCACATCTTTTACCATAGCAAATACATATTTTCCATCTCGATGCCTTGGTTTGCTACGACTTTCCGCCTTAAAATGCTTTCTTAGCGGATGTTTCTCAGAAAGGAATCGACGATGGCCCATATACACACACTTTCTACAATGTTTTAGGTAAATGCAGTCGGTGTGTTCTAGGCAATGTGTGCATGCTTTGTATCCCTTGTTTGACTGTCCCGACAGGTTACCAAGTGTAGGCCAATCATTGATGGTCACAAGCAGTAATGCTCGTAGGTTAAATTCCTCTTGCTTGTGCTCATCCCACGCCTTTACACCATCTTTGCCCCACAACAACAAAATTTCCTCAATCAGTGGCCTTAGATACACATCAATGTCGTTGCCAGGCTGCTTTGGCCCTTGGATTAGCACTGGCATCATAATGAACTTCCGCTTCATGCACATCCACGGAGGAAGGTTGTACATACAAAGAGTCACGGGCCAAGTGCTGTGGCTACTGCTCATATCACCGAAAGGATTCATGCCATCCGTACTCAAACCAAATCTTATGTTCCTTGCATCTTCGGCGAAGTCTAGGAACGCTCTGTTGATTTTTCTCCATTGCGACCCATCAGCGGGGTGTCTCAACATATTGTCTTCCCTCCGATCCTCTTTATGCCACCGCACCAATTTAGCATGCTCTTTGTTTCTGAACAAGCGCTTTAGACGTTGTATTATAGGGAAATACCACATCACCTTGGCAGGGACTCTCTTCTTGGAGGGCTCTCCCTCAACATCACCAGGGTCGTCTCGCCTGATTTTATACCGCGAACAATTGCAAACCGGACAGGCGTCCAAAGATTCGTACGACTTGCCTCGATAAAGGATACAATCATTGGGACATGCGTGTATCTTTTGTACTTCCAGTCCTAGAGGGCAAACGATTTTTCTTGCTTCGTATGTTGTTTCGGGCAATGTGTTGCCCTCTGGAAGCATCTTCTTTATCATTTTCAATATCTCTCCAAAACCTTTGTCAGACAAGCCATTAGTTGCCTCCCTTCCTCCAACAAACGCTTCATCTTTTCCCGCTCTTTCGCACTTTCGCAGTCTTTCTCTTCATCACGGATCATGCCACCTAAGGCGTCATCATCCTCATCTTCTGCAACTGCTTCACCCTCGCCCATTGCTGTATCATCTGCAAAGGCACCGTATTGTGCAAAGTCCAGGATGTTGTCGTCACCGTATTGTGCAAAGTCCGGGATGTTGTCGTCACCTTCTTCAAAGAATATCCCCGCTTCACCGTGTTTGGTTCAACAGATATAGTTAGGCATGAAACCACTCATAAGCAAGTATGTGTGGACCACCTTTTTCGAGATGTGATAATCCTTCTTATTCTCACAGACCTTGCATGGACAGCATATAAAACCCGAGGTCGAGTTAGCCTCTGCCGCGTCGAGGAATTGATGAACGCCATTAATGAAGTCAGATGAGCGTCTATCCGCGTTGTACATCCATTGCCGATTCATCTATTCACAAAATACAATGAAAAATTCATCCCCAATTTCTAAAGTTCGTAATAAACCTAAATAAGAATATCATATATAATCTCTAAAAATCTTAATAACCGTAAATATCAACATCATTTGATGCCACCAAAAAGATGTATTTCTAAAGTTCGTAATAAGTCTTAACAAGAATATCTTTTATAATCTCTAAAAATTTCGACAGCACCTCCCCTGCATCGGGAGGTTTCCAAAACCTGCAACAAACCAAGGGCACGATGGCCGACAACCACATTCCAAAATCATCAATGTCTTACTTTTGCTCATCTCAAAAAAAATTTTGAAGGAGTGATTTGCCTCAGATATGTTGTCTTTCATTTGACCTTGAACTTGGAGCATAAGAAACATTACAGGTGGTAAAAAATTGGTTCATGGTAGGCATGGAACCATGAGACACACCCAGCCCAACCATCACAACCGATCCATTGCTTGGGCATGGATGTGTCTCATGGTTTGATGACAACCATAAGAAGCATAACTATACAATACAAGCTCAAGCTCAAGGTCATCATATGTTACCCAGCTAGAAAACTAGGTAAAATTTGATATCATCATAGGCATGCCAAGAGTTGAATTGTTTTAGTTCAAGATATTGACAACCATGAGAAGTAAAATTGAATTTAAAATCTAACTAAATAAGAATATCATTTATAATCTCAAAAAATCCTAAACACCCTAAATATCAACGTCATTTGAAGCCTCTAAAAAGATGTAATTCTAAAGTTCGTAATAAGCCTAAATATGAATTTCATTTATAATCTCTAAAAATCCTAATAACCCTAAATATGAATATCATTTATAATATCTAAAAATCATAATAAGCATAAATATGAAAATCATTTAAAGTTTCTACAAATAATCCAAAAATCTAAACAATGTCTAAAAATTTTTGCATCATCTCTACACATGCAACAACTAACTATATAGTGATTCTCTATTACAAATTCATAATAAAAATGAAGATTAAATCTAAAATCTCTTATTTCAATCCATTCCACAAAACATAAATTACTCAAAACATAGAGCATGAAATAGACCATACTAACCGTCAAAAGAGAGAGGATGAAGTTGCTAACCTTCTAGCGGACTTGGTTTGCAAAATCTCCAAAAGTTATGAAAAAATTGGGCATGAGCTCCCCCAACCCGAGCTCAACGGAGGATGAAGAAATGAGCCATGGCTCGGGCTGGGGGAGGAAGAAGGGGATTTATACGAAGATCCCCCTTTGGTACCGGTTGGTGGCACCAACCCGTACCAAAGGGGGTCACATTGGTACCGGTTGGTGTCACCAACCGGTACCAAAGGCCCCGAGGCTCATTGGTACCGGTTGGTGACACCAACCGGTACCAATGTGGCCATATAGGTACCGGGTGGTGCCCCGGTACCAATGAGCTCCATTGGTACCGGTTGGTGACACCAACTGGTACCAATGTGGCCTCATAGGTACCGGTTGATGCCACCAACCGGTACCTATTGGCGCGCAGAATTATTGGCGATTGGACCCGGTACCAATGCTTGCATTGGTACCGGGTCCAATCCAACCATGACCGATTAGGGTGGATAGATAGAGAGTTCTCCGGTAGTGAACCATGGCTATGTACCATTTCGAACCCGTACCTCGTTTGGGACGAAAGTTCCCGGTTCATGGGACGATCGTCCGTACCCTGAACCATGTTTCTTAGCCTCGTTTCAGGCTTCGCACGTCAAGTTTCGGCCAGCGAGATCAGCTTCGAGCTTTGGCGTACGAACTGCAGGTGTTGATCGCGGATGCCCGCAGTATCAGACTCAGGTGGACGGAACATCTTCGTGTGAACTGTTTGCAAGTGTGACTCCGTTCTGCTTGTCGGTGGCACGTATTGCTGTGACTGCCAGCTGTCACTACCAGACTTCGTGCTGGCATTCATGCCGCCTGATTTTGTTCAGGTTAGAGATACGGTATCACCCTGGTGATCGGCGTTCAGGCCAGCATCACAATCGTGGTATGATACGAACGACAGCCATGTATCCTTCTTGTACGTATTAGCTTCAAGCTACAAGCTTATGATCTGCTAGACCAACGTTGGAAGTTGCTGGCGTACTTGTTCAGCATTGACTTGTCGTTTGTGTACATGCGATTTGGTATGTAACCACCTGGATGAGACATCATGCAAATTGATGACCCAGGTGCATACGTGTGCATACAAAGTTCAGCACAAATTCTTTTCTTGCTTCTAGCTCTTTATGTCAATCAACATATGACTGCAGTAGTGCTAAACTCAGGGTGGCCGTATAATGATCATAGCCTCCGTGGCCGTGAGGACCAAGATTACGTACTCTTGGTGCTGACCTTCATGGCTGAGCATGTAGCAGATTGGAAAAATAATCCTGGATCAATGGTCAGAGCACACATCTGCTACGTCATCCATATAATTCATACCTTATTGTTGGATGCCAATTGATCTACTCCACTTGCCGCGTAGGGCAGTTATCAGTAGATACATACCGCGTAGGGCATTAGGCATGGTCGCAGATCTGCCTACTTGATGACGTTAATGTCGGTGTAGTGCAGATTAGTATCAGGTAGAGGTTGCAGATTCGTTCCGCTAACGACGTAGATGTAGTCGACGCCGTCGAAGTAGTCGATGTAGATGATGATGACAAGATCATCGGCTTCGAGCTTTATGGCGACTCCTCTGGCGTGCGTAGTCGATGAAGAGCCGTCGTGCTGATAACGTGTTGTAAAACACGTCGTCAACGGTTGGATCTTCTCCCTCTCACGCCTCTCATGACGAGAAGAAGAACACAAGTAGAAAGTAAACAAAACACAAAGACATAGGTGGATCTTCTCTTCTTTATTTCTCAATCAGATGTATCATACAATGGGGTGCTCCTCTTGTATATATAGTCCAGATCTAGTCCTAGAGTTTTGGTAAGAGCCCACAAGCAATAGGACAAGGACTAGGACTTCTAGTCCCTCTTTCCTTCCAGTGTCAAGTCCTATTATTTTACAACAAAAATGTCAGTTCCCTATGGACACATGGCACAAAGGGAGAATATGAAGGAGAATATTCCCTAGGACCTAGGAAGCATCTCCACTCTCCCAAGGCACCTCCTTCACTATAAATAGAGGCCTCCACTCTTTCATTCAACACACAAGAAGTGAAGCAAAGCTCAAGGCAAATATCCAATGTAGTGTTAGAATAGGTGAGAGGTGAGGCGAGAGTCCGGGAGAAGCCGGGGATGTCGGCTCCTCTCCTCTTCTTGTACCTCGGCGGATGCGGCTCAGGTTTGAGTATCATCCGGGTATTTTCTTTGTATTTCTGGATTAGTATTTAATTAAGTTCAAGCTTTACTTTATTTACTTGTGGACTCCTCGCTGTGATAAGTGTCTTAGTACTTGCAAAGCTAAGATAGTATTTAATTGAGTAGATGGATGTCTAGTCTGTTGAATACCTTGGAGTGCGCCTAGTGCTATGGGTTTGTAGTGGTAGCCCCAGGTGGTGACAGCCCTGATGGCCTACGTAGTTCACCATGTGAGAAGTACTAGAGAGTAGTAGGACCATTGCTTGGCTTGCCTAGTCCCCTTCTCATCCCTTTCCGGACTAGGACGGTTGGGCGTCCCGAAGCAAGTAATACAGTAAATGATTTGAGCTATCCTTTGATTATCCAGAATACCTAGAAATAACCCTTTCTACCTTCTGCACATTTATCACTTCTGTTGTCCTTGGTCATTCGTAATTCGTCACTAGTACACACACGTTCCCTGTGGATTCGTTACCCTAGAATACTGTCGAGTGAAAGCTACATCGGTATCCGTACGCTTGCGGATTTATCTGTGATCGTTAAAAATACCAACAGTAACATCATTGAGACACGCAGATCATTTGACATCATTGACACAGAGCATTCAAACTTTCAGTGCAATGCATTTCACATCATTCAGGAGTACATGTGCACACACATATTTCATACATATATATTTCAAACTTACATATGACACAAGTACTGAATGGCCTTAAGGCTATTACAAACTTCTGCCATACCCAAAACAAAAGCAGCAACACAAAATGATCAGCAAAAGTAGGCCTTGGTTCAAATTACCTTCCTAATGCTTCCTAACTGCTGCCATATTTCTACTTGGGCTTGCCATACTTGAAGAACCCCTTGAAGGACTTGTGGTTACTGACGACCATGGCCTTGTTCTTGATGGCAAGCCGAAGCTCTGCTGCCTTAGCAAATATCTGATAAGAACGTTTAGAAAAACTGGTTATAGGAGATGATCCAAATAAAGATTGCCCAAAATCTAAAGCAATGACAAAAAATAGAAGAGAAAAGGTAAGCACCTTCTTAGTAAGCAAGACCGGTCCATCATCTTCATCATCGCTGTCGGAGTCCATGTCCATAGTGATGACCATATTTGGGAAGAAGAACTTCATTTAATATTTCCAATATACTTCATGCAAAATACAAAGAGATTAACATCAGTTACAAAAAATAGTTTCCTACAATAATGATCATACATTACATACATCACATGCTCATCACTTTTCCTCGGATCAACAACAATGAAATCTAGAAAAATCTTTGAACAAAAATAGAAGAAAAACATAGAACAAACACCTTCTTATTGTGGATGGACATCGACGCTGACAATGCCTTCTCCTGTCCCTTGCTGTTGTCTGTAGCCGCCGCCGCCTCCTTCCCATTCACCGATCATCGCTTGTAACCAATCAATAGAGACAAAGCAAAAGAGCAAAAACCCCAATTGATCGAGATGCAAAAAGACCCAAACGGAGCAGGAGGGGGATTCACCTTGGGCGCGCCTGAGGGGGATTGGACTGCCAGAGGAGGCAGGGGACTGTCGGATTCAGCAGGCTCCTCCTTCACCCTTACCTCACCAGGGGCCTGAATCCTGGAGGAGGAGCAATGACCGAAGCGGCGGCATTGTCGTTGTGGCAGCGACGTGTCTGGCGTCGACCGGAGGGGACTCGGCTTGTCAATGCAATGCCCATGATTTGCCAGCGGTGTCCCCTCCAAAGCGAAGGCGGCCCTTGCAAAGCGGTTGGCGACAGGGTCCCTCTCCAGGCTCCTTGCAATCAACAAACACTTGGAGGGAGCCATTCCGTGAGTGTGTAGATGACGAGCACTAGATGGAGTCACTGAAAAGCCCGGGCGGAGAAGCACGAAGAAGACGAGGCGTGAAGACAAAGAGGCAGGAGGATTGGTGAGGCAACGGTTACTCTAATAAGAATTTGAATGGGGTGGCAGTTATTACATAAAAAGAAGCCATGTATCGGTACTGAATGGAAATACTTGAGTAGTGCAATGGTCTGAACATCGATTTGGTCGCTGAAGGTCGCTGGTTCGATTTGTTACCGTGGCACAATTTTTTTATTTTGCGAAGAGGCAATAAAGGAGACGCAGTTTGCCTAACATGCGTCTCCGATAACTCATTTTTGGGCTTAACAATTTTAAGGCCTAGACTGGCCCAGGATTGGCCCAAGACCTACAGAGAATAGATTGATAGGGTTCTCCTCCTCCCCATCACCACAGCCTCTAGCTCCTCGCCTCCTCCCGTAGTCCCTATATCCTTCCCATTGCCGCCGCAGCCTCTAGCTCCTCCCCATCATCGCTGCTGCTTCATCCCCCTCGCCTTCATCCCCATCACTGCCACCGCTTCCTCCCCCTCGCGTTACTCCCCATCGCCACTGTAGATTGCAATTAGGGTTAAGTGACAAGGTGGATCCATATACCCCCGGCGGCCAGGACGAGGATCCGGCCACCTCGATGCTGAGAAGGGGGATCCCCAAGTCTTCGACCCAGCGGTGGAGGCGACGAGGATCCAGCCACCTCGACGCTGAATAGGGCACTCCCCAAGTTTGCGACCCAGTAGCAGTGGCAACGAGGATCCCCAAGTCTTCGATCGAGGCGGCGGGCACGGCGAGCAAGCGACCCCGATGATGATTACGCCCAGGTTCTTGATTAGGAAATCTTCATGATGATGTTGTTCTTGACTAGGCTCTGCTAGGGTTTCACGATTAGGATCTTGATTAGGTTCTCTTCGTGATGAGGTTGTTCTTGACTAGGCTCTGTTCTGGTTTCTACGATTAGGATGTTGATTCACTGATGGTAGTCTTTGTTCTTGATTCACTGATGCTCACATCTATTTCGTATTGCTTGTGCCCTGTAATGCCCGGTCTGGTGGCATTACATCGTTCATTCAATCATCAGGCTGGATGCTCAATTTATAGTCATAGTTCAATTTATTGGCACATATGAAAGATTTTCTTCGATTTATTGTTCTATTTATTTATTTTTTGTTATCAAATATTCAGGTACAGTATAATTGATGTATTTCCTTTTTGTGGTTCTTGGTAGCTGTACAGTTTTGCATGTGCCTTAAATTCTTGCCTGATTAGAGGCTTAAAGGCAGGCCTGTCTGTCTAGGATGTTTTAATTTAGGAATATGCTTGAATATGTTCTAGTTAACTAGCCTAATGATCGCTTCAACCGTGTAAGAATTGCTAACTAAAATCCACCAGAGTGGTCTATGGCATGGGCAATTTTATTCCATATTGCTTGTGCTCTGTGATGCCCAGCATGGTGGCACTACATGGTTCACTCAGTCATCAGGCTGGATGCTCAATTTATAGTCATAATTCAATTTATTAGCATATATGAAAGGTTTTCTTCGATTTATTACTCTATTTATTTATTTTTTGTTATCAAATATTCAGGTACAGTATAATTGATGTATTTTTCTTTTTGTGGTTCTTGGTAGTAGTACAGTTTTGCATGTGCCTTAAATTCTTGCCTGATTAGAGGCTCAGATGCAGGCATGTCTGTCCAGGATGTTTTAATCTAGGAATAAGCTTGAATATGTTATAGTTAACTAGGCTAATGATCACTTGAACCGTGTAGGCATTGCTAACTAAAATCCACCAGAGTGGTCTGTAGCATGGGCGATTTTCTTCCGTATCGCTTGTGCCCTGTAATGCTCGGCATGGTGGCATTACATGGTTCACTCTATCATCAGGCTAAGTTCTTAGTATATGTAAAATCATAGTTTTTCTAAACTAGCAGTATTGTCTAAAGTCATAAAAACTTATAGCTTTTGCTCTTGATCCATGTACCCTCTTTTATTCTGTGCAAGTTGGACAACTAACTCATCGGCAACCCAGCCAACCAACCTCTGCCTCTTTAAAAAGGTGTCATCTGATGGTGACTATTTATCTGGCGACGAACCTGATTGTGAAAGAGACTCTGAAGCTAAGGAAGATGATTATGACACTGAAAATGGGACTGTGCACCGAGTCTAAGAGCCAAGGCTATTCACCAAGTGGTCAACTGACACAATGACAGTCACTGAGATTGAGGAATGGGGATGCCAACACCTTTGAATTAAAAGTGCATGTTCAGGGCGCTTTGCGGGCCTGTTGCTAGACAGAAACTGTCTTTGGTTATGCCAGGAATTAGATGTCTAACCAGGCAGTAAAAGTGGAGCTTGTTTGACGAGTATGTGCAGCCACTCTTGGAGTTCCAACCTGAGATGAAGCAGGCGTCGTTCAAGCTTTTCATGAAGTTAGCAGCCAAGGCATGGAGAACATTCAAAAGTAATCTGAGGAGGAATTTTATCAGAAAAAAGTGTGAACCATTTGTGCAGCACCCGTTTATTGAGCCAGAAGACTGGAAAAAGTTTGTACAGATGTAGTAAACTGAAGAGGCCCTAGCAGATAGTGGCAAATACACTGCAATTCGAAAACTCAACATACATGAGCACAACATGGGTCCAGCAGGTTATCCTGAGAAATTAGCACAATGGAAGGAAGAGGACAACAAATTAACTGCTCTAGGGATCCACAACCCATGGGATGACTACCCTGATGGGTGGCCCAGGAATTGGCTGTGAGGAAGGAGTAGGCTAGAGGTGAAAGATGGTGTTTTCGAGATCAAATGGACAAAGAATCAAATCGTAAATTGGCTGAAGACATCCAAGAAAAGAATGCGCATGCCTCATCTTCAGGAATATCAGATTGGTTCAAGAAGAATGATGTGCTAACTCAGTGCTTGGGCCCCAAATAACCATGTCACGTGTGTGGTGTGTCCAGCTACCAGGGCTGGAAGTATGCAAGGCCTCAGCACGCGAGTATGTATAGAAAGAGGAAGAAGACCAAATCATAAGAAGCACTAAAGAATGAACTCAGGATTGAGATGACACAAGAGGTCATGTCCATCCTTGCAGCCCAAGGATTGCAGATTATGCCAGTTTCCAGGAACCCAAGCCCTGCACCCGAACAAAGGAGGAACAGTGCGTCCGCCTCTGAGGCTGCAGGTAGGGAGCACAATGAAGATCCTACTTTGCTGGATATTGAGATGGATGTGTGTCCAGAACTAGGCGAGGATAGTATAGACCTATTGACAGAGCCCACACCATGTTCCCTACTAATCATATATGCCGGTCACCAAGGTTAGGCTGCATGGGGTCAGGTTTATCCTAAGCAAACTGAGCTACACACAGTCCTGATTAATCAAGAATGTGCAGTGGTCAAAGTGTAGTACGTAGTAAGTTCCTTTAAAGATTTTGTGCTGGAATTCACTCCTAATGATGATATCACGACATTTGGAGAAGTTGTCCGCTAGAGGATACAGTGGAAGAGGAGTTACATTGCCGTCAAGGATGTACCAAAAGAAAAAGCTTGTTCACAAGCTGTGGCACAACTTCCATCCCCACCACAGTACCCAAGGCCAAAGGACAGCACAAATGGTGCATCTGGTGGATCCAAGAGTTCCCCTATTCTCCCTTCAAAGGAAAATTCAGCACCAGCAACTAGTTCTCCCAATGCCCAAATGGTAGCAGCACCAGCCAAAAGTGCTCCCAGTGTCCCCCCTTTAATGGAAGCTGTAGCAACACCCAAGGGTTCCGCCATTGTTACTTCAAAGGAACATGCAAGAGCAGCAGCCAGGAGTACTCTTATCCCTCTAGCAAACAAACTTGCAGAAGCGTTAAAGAGTGCTCTAATTGGTCCTCCACTGAACTCTGCTACAGCCACTGAACATGCACAAACACCTCAAAGAAGCAGAAGCCCACAACAAGGTCTAAGAAGGCTGCAATTAAGAAGCAACCTCACAAAAGCTCTCAAAAGGCTGCCAAAAAGAGATAACCTGCTACAATGTCAACAGTGTGGACAAAGGAAAATCCAAATTTCAAATTTGGACATCCAATTCTTACTGCTGCTGAACTCAGGAGTGCTGGATCTGCAAACATTGCTCTCCATGAATACTATATGGAATGTTGTAAGCAAAAGGACAAGGATTTGGTGATAGTGGTCTTGTACAAGCATTGCCATTTTCTAAGAACAGAGGACAGAAAGTGTCTCTATGTAGGTCTCAATGACTTGTATGACCTCTTCAAGATTTGTGCTTTGGATGTGTCAATTGTAAGATGCTTCAAACTTTAATGTGCTTCTCACTAATCATTTTCTATCTAAATGTGCTTTTACTGATGTAGCTTAACACATGACTTTGTTTTTTCTTAATCTTAGGGCCATGATTGTAGAAACTAAGTGAAAGGCTGTGTCTGTGGGCTTCCTTGATCTTGAATTGATGTCCTTGTCCACTATAAGTAGTAGCAAATCTTATGTGGTGGAATATCTTACAAATGCCTTACAATACCATGCTAAAAAGAGATTGATCATGTTTGCACATAACCATGATGGCCACTGGGTTCTAATCGTAGTCATTCCAAAGTGGAACAAGGTCCTGTATTTTGATTCATTGAGGTCTAGAGGGCGTGATCATAGAAAGTTGAAGCAGGTGATTAATGAGTAAGTTCTGACCTAAAACTTTTTCCTCAACAAACTCTACGGAGTTTATTGACAAGAGCATGAACTAATGTTACACACGGTTTGTGGTAGGGCTTTTATTTCTTATTGCGGTAGCAATAAGAAGTTGGGCAATAGCAACTTGGAACATGTCATAAGGTTTGCGGTATGGTACCTGCTTGTGAAACCTAGTACTGAAGCTTGAGTTTCTTTCTTCTCAGTACTTTTTGTCTTCATATATTTTTGCAGTGCCACCAGCAAGCTCCTAGGAACACCTATGGCTTCTATGTTGCCTATCATGTGAAGTGATTTGGGCACTGCACTTGGTAGAATTTCTATCTACCATATATGTTGACCTTGTCAGATAAGGCTATGTACACATTTTGAGTCAGTTGATGGCTATTCTTGGTAGTTTTCAGACGTTGGTGATTTCTTGGCAAATCACAATCAAGGCTGATTACCTGTTTCAGTCCTGTGTCTTGCTCATAGGAATGAGTAGGGTTCCAGGCTATTGAATTCTTGTTCCCCTGCATTGCATCAGGCCTGTGTCTTGCCTATTTTAGAATTTTTCTGTAAGATTTCTAGTACTTTACCAATGCACATGTTCGGTTATCTTGTATGTGTGCTGACTTTTGTTATATTTTCCTCCGATCAAGAATTTGAGGTGATGACAACCCTGCCTCGACACTGTTGACCTGGAACACATTCACGAAAAAATTGCCTCGTTCATCATCACGCAGGTGATCCTCGAGAAAGGAGAGTTTCACTGCTCCAGCCCCTAGCTAACCAAATTTATCAATGATGCTATGAGATGATGAACAATGTGTTCATGTGAATTTGTAAGATGTTGAACAAAGATTTAGGTAGTCTTTCTACTTGTGAGATGTTGAACAATGTTGGGTAGTCTTCCTTGTGAGATGTTGAAGGACCCTGTGAATTTTGTGACATGCCAGTGATGTGTTGAATCTTGTGCACTATGAATTTTTCTTAACTTTATTGAGTTTTCTTATGTGTTCATGCCTAAACTTGTTGAGCTTTTGCTGATGTGTTGAATCCTGTGCCTAAACATCCTGTGAATTTTGTGAGATGCCAGTGATGTGTTTGTTTAGCTTGCTGATGTATGTAAATTTCTTCTCATTGAAGCTGTGATATCTGTATTCTATGATTTCTTCTGAATCTTGAAGCTGGAAGGTACTAAAAAAGGCCACATTAAACCTATAAAGGAAGATTTGGAGACGCGTGTTCTTAACACATGTCTACTTTGGCATAACCAAAAGAGACGCGGGTTGAGAATGAGCGTCTGCTTTGGCACAACCAAAGGAGACGCGGGTTAACAACACGCGTCTGCTTTGGCACAACCAGAGGAGACGCGGGTTAACAACACAGTCTCTTTTGGTGAATTCAGAGGAGACCCGAGTTAACAACACGTGTCTCTCTTAACTAACAAAGGAGACGTTGGTTGAGACAATTCGGAGATGCGGTTAAATCGTGTCTCCTGTGTTGTTATGCATTTTTTCAGCGTCTCCTTTGGTTAGTCATCAGAGACACAAAAAGGAGACGCAGAATTTCCATGTCTCCTGTGAGACTTAACATACGTCTCCTATCTTTCATTCTTACATAGTGTTCACTTCTCTCTGTCTCGAGCTCTCCTTCCTCTCTTCTCTCAACTCTCCTCTTGCTCTTCAGGATAAGAATTACGAGCGAGCAAGTGCGTGGAGGAGAATGGGCCACATTGCCCGCTCGCCGCTAGGGGCTGACCACTACAACACAAATGGCCTTCGGTCCGAACCTTTAGTCTCGGTACCAATTGGACCCAGGACTAATGAGAGCATTAATCCTGGGTCCAAACATGGAGGGCTAAGGGGCCTTTAGTCCCGGTTGGTGGCTCCAATCCGGACTAAAAGGTGTCATTTAGTCCCGGCTGAAGCCACCAGTCGGGACTAAAGGATAGGACGCCTTTTAGTCCCGGACGGTAGCTTCACCCGAGACTAAAGCTGTACGTTTAGTCCCGGGTGGAACAACCCACCGGGACTAAAAGCCTCTCCTGCCCCCGTCCGATATTTTCTAAGTCTCGGCCTATTTCTCATCCCATCCGATCCCCCTCTCTGCCATTATCTATTCTAAACCTCTCTCTTCCTTATCTCCTTAGTCTTTCCTTATCTCTTCTTCATGTGAGAGATCAGAGGCCGGTAGGAGAAGGGGCCAGAAGCATGCGGATGGCGGCCGGTGTCCTGGCGCGGAGCAGCCCGGCGCGGCCGGTGGCGCGGGCGCTTCCGGCCAGGGGCGCTGCTGGCCGCCGGCGTGTCGCGGTTGTTCTCGCTCCGGGTTCTTTCTTTGTCATACTTTTTTTTCTTGTTGTTATTATATGTGGGATTGATCTGTTATGGATTTGTGATGAATGGGTTGATTTAGATTCTGTGAAGAATGAGTTGATTTGGATTATGTGATGGATGAGTTGATTTGGATTCTGTGATGGATGAGTTGATTTGTATTCTGTGATGAATGAGTTGATTTGGATTCTGTGATGACTGGTGAATGAGTTATGGATTCTAGTGAATGTGTTGTTTTGGTTTGTGTTTGGTTGTGAAACGGAGTTGGAAAAGGTGACCGGAGGAAGTGGGGGAGCACGAGCAGATCGAGCGGCAGAGGGTTTTTTTTTTGAAACCATTTGGTCCCAGTTAGTGTTACCCGTCGGGACTAAAGGTTGTTTTAGTCCCAGGTAAATACTCGGGACTAAAAGTCAGTACCTTTAGTCCCGGTGGCTTAGATCCGGTTGGGGACCCGGGACTAAAGGTCTTTCCCAACCGAGACTAAAGGCCGTTTTTCCAGTAGTGGACAGCGTGCGCGCCCAATAAAATTTTCGCTTGCCCGCATTGGATAGACCCAGGACGGCACGATGCATGATGTCTCTGTGTGCTTTCTCCTTTTCTTTCGGGATTCCACGTGGCCCTGCCACATGTCGCTTCATTTGCCATTGCTCCTTCACATCCGCCGACTGATGATCGCCCGGTGGGACTGCCCAAACAACATCTACCTACTATGTGATCATACGATCCAAGATCCGATGCATACGATACTCATAGCGTGTGTGTGCATGTGCCCCTAGTGAAGTACATGCTCTTCCTTTTGGTGCCTGCCTTGCTGCCTCCATGGAAGGCTAGCTCACGTGAACAACTGCCGTCGCCCACACCAGCCACTACAAATATTGATCAGATGGACAGGTACAACTTTGCAAAAAATAGAGACATTATTGATACACTGAACGACGATGAGAAGCCACAAAACTAAATGTGTGGTTTTGCCTCAGAGGTGACGACGTGATGGGAGAAGTAGCGCATGTGCGTCGTGCCCGTGAGGGAGAAGGTGCACACAGCTTTTTCTGTGATGACAGTCGCCGTTGCTCGAACTACGCTGGTCGAAGTGCCGAAAGATTGAGCACGCCCGGCCGGCACTACAGTAGGTATCTGTGGCTGGCTCACATGGCTCGGCAGTCGGATGTGGAGTTGGGTCGTGATGGATTCTGTTTCGGGCCGGCGAGCTGCTGGAGGTTTAAGCAACTACGGCACTGCGGTGTCGCGAGTCGCGACTAGCTTATAGACTATATTAGGACTGATGCGTCTATTTTTTTTTAGATCGAAAGATGTAGTTAGGTTTTGCCTATTTGGTCGGATTAGTATATGCTTTTTGAGGCATTATCTTAACAGCTTGTCAGAGAAGCACCAAGTGTACACCTCGCGCCTCATATTGACTGGAGAAAAGGAGTGACAGGTGTACTGTGCACATCTCACCCAGAACACCTAAAACTTTAAACTCGAAAGTTCGACCTGGACCATACTTAGAGGGTGTGTACACTGTACAGTGCTCCACCTGACCTGACATACCATTGCGTAGAGCCACTACCTTTGCTTGCTGCAGCCACCATGCCTGCTCCAAGATATGGACATTTAGGAAAAATGGACGATGCACAGTGAGATCTGTAGAATGGAATTATGGGGATCTACTGATTAGAGGTGGACGTGGTTGAACCTTGGAGCGAACCGTAATTGATCCAGCGATCCATTTTATCTGTGGAGGAGCACCATTTGTTTTATTTTATTAGATGCTGACCCTTTGGTGCTCCAATGGATACCACGGATCAGCCCATACGTTTCTGCCTGTTGCTGCTCTTGATTGCATTGTCCGCTCGTGGTTACGTTGTAGGACGAATGGACGATGACATACACGGTACACCTCCTCCTCGGTGACGAGGATGCCACATGCAGCCATAGTGAGGCCCGAGGTTTCCATGCTCATCCGGTGGACCACGGAGAGCATTGTGGTTGCCGGCAAGAGGTAGGAGGACCATGACGTTCGCAAGGGAGAGGAGGACCGTGGCGTGGCGAGGCCAGGTAGGGCCGCAGGCGCAAGCGGCGGCGCTCGGCGAGCCATCGTGCGGGCGGTGCTTGGCGCCGCTGCTTCGCTGAGCCGCGCAGGCTACTGCCGGCGGTAGCCGTGGGCCACTGCTTCGCCCACCCGCATGCGGACATCCGTTGTCGGCTTCATCATCAGACCTCATCGGCAGCAGCTCTCCGTTCTCCTAACACGAAGCATGAAGCTTACAGAAACTCGATCCACATATCTTGTCGATGGATGAATCCAACAAATCTCAACTGTAAATTATCCAGCGGCGGCGAACGGCAACAACTAAATCAAATTACTACTAGTGCTATATGCTGGCTAGGCTAGCAGCTAGCACCAACTCCGGCGAACTTGTTCATGTTGGAGTAAGCTATGAAGCCACCATCCAGAAGCAGGTCGCTGGCTCTACAGCGCAGGCTCAATCATCTGCTCCTGGACAGGCGGTGCTCGTCCTCTGGCAAGAGTGCAGGTGGGGACGACCTCTTGCGTGGCGGGCGAGCAGGATTGACGAGTTCAGCGACGAAAAAAAGCACGAAGAAAATCAAGTCTGGGACTCTGGATCGATCCACTCTATCCTAAGGTTATCCACGGGTCGAACCGGTGCCCCTCCTCTCTTTTCTTGTGCCGAACCGGAGCCCAATAATCTCGTATTTTTGGAGCGGATCGACAACCCAACGGGTCAAACCGAACCATGCCCATCCTTACTACTGATCATTGGAGTGACGAAAGGCAAAACAAAAAGGAGGCGCCAGTGCTGGAGGTACGCATGGGTGAGTTGAGGGTGATCCGGTGAGGCCATGGTAGGCACACGGCATCGATGCCCATGCGCACGAGCTAGCCGCTAGCGTATATATTGGGATCCAGATGGGTCGCTCCTGCCGCCATTTCGGCAAAGATTCTATGCAGAAGTGATGGGAGCATCAGCT
>CM014270.1:29448028-29549222 GCA_004135705.1 Alloteropsis semialata
ATGCATGGTGGAATTCCCAACATAAACTAGAATATCTGATCATGGTAATGGATATTTCGTCAAGCTCAGTTCATAAACAACAATGGGAATAAGGTGCGCTGCAAAAATGATCAAAGTAAAAAAATATATATAACCACATGTATGGATAGACTAAATAGATAACTTAAGAGTGGAAGTAACAAATGCATTTTTCTTTCTCCACTTATGATCAAGTTGCAGTATCGCTTTATTCTTCAACTACAAGTCAAATATCTTCTGTAATTAGTGCCATGTTAATATGCTTCATCAGGTTCTTGTACAAAAACGGCGTGGAATTGTTAGTCATAGTACCATTTATGACTTCAATGCCAGCCTGTTCGCTTGGCTTATCAGCCATCAGCCAGCAGTACTTTAGTCTCACAACAAATCAGCACCAGCCACCAGCCACCAGCCAGCCAGCAGTACTTGAGTCTCACAACAAATCAGCATCAGCCATCAGCCACCAGCCAACCGAACACTCTTAAAGTGACAAGATGTTTTTTCAGAAGAAAAGGATATATATATAGTACTCCCTCTCACTAGTAGAAAAACTGCCTTTAGTCCCGGTGTGGAACCGGCTTCAGTCCCGGGTCCGCAACCGGGACTAAAAGGGCTTTTCTTTTTCTTTTCTATTTTTTTTTCTTTTCTGGTTTCTTTTATACAGAGATATGTATTATACCTATATAATAATATACGTATATATCCATATACGTATTAGTTATACGTCACTAATGCATTAAACTATTAATACTAGTATTAATATATACGCTAATAATATTAAACTTACATATATATAAGGTTATATTTTTTGAAAGGCGAATATTAATATTCACACCAAGATTTCAAAGGAGCATATATATGTATACTTACAAAATGCCTAATATTTGCTCGTTTTATCCACCTCGTGTCCATTCCAACAGAACGCCCCTTTCTTGCTCACGGCTTCATCGATTATAAATCCACAAAGTGCCTCTTGAACTGCCGCGACTCTTTGGGTCAGTAAGATCTCATCTTTCATATGCATCATCTGAGGACGTGGTTAATGAAAAATATAAATAATATTATTATGACTCACATACATACATGGAAATGGAACATACCGTCAGTTCCCAATTAGTGCAGATCGTCCTATGCACAACAAGAGTGTGCATGAAAAACCATTTTATATTTGACCAAAATTATAGAAAAAACAACAAAGGTTTATGGCACGGAATAGATATAATATAAAAAATATACTTAATGAAAAAACTAGTGGTATTTATTTGTGACGGACCAAGATCTATGTGAGTCCTTATGGGCTGCAGATCCATGGGGAGATTGGGCCGCCAACTTTGACAGATACAAGGAAAAGATGTACAGGTTAAGGGAACTAGTCGACTACTAGGAAACAACCCGGCCTACTCATGTTAGAACTCTGTGTATAGTATCCGACTAGGAATCTGTATTATTTGTCTTGTAAACCCTGTCTCCCAAGTATATAAGATAAGGCAGGGACCCCTTGTAAAATCATAAGCATCAATACGAAGCGACCCACCATACAGGAGGTAGGGTATTATGCTCTATTTCGAGGTGGCCTGAACCTGTCTAAATTGTCTCGTGTTCACCATCGTGCTTCTGTTTCTGGGGAGGCCCTTGCGAACAACTCCACTACTTAGGGACCCCCTATAGTAGGCTAGCCGGTATAAAAAACTGGCAGCTGGTGCGCCAGGTAGGGGCCCTCGTCAAGGATCGTCAAGCAAGCTCGATGGCATCAGTCATCATCTCCTACAATGGTGACTTGGCATACGAGAAGGGCGCCACTTTCATCTTCGGCTCCTAGGTCTGCACGGCGGACGGCGCAAGCTATTTTGATCGTGTCCTCAAGCAGATGACTCCGGAACAACTCGCCGACAAGCTTGACAAGATCGCGCTCCTGAGCTCGACCTCAACTCGGACTCGGGGAACTCCAAGTCTCAGTTCGACTCCAGCTCAGACTGAGAATTTTTCATACAGACGAGGCAGTCCAAGTCGGTTTCAAAACCATCAGAATTGCCAAAATCCAATCGATCCAAGACCCAGAAGAAAAGGGGCTCAGCCACTGCTAGGTGTGAGGTTAATACCCCCAAGCTAGATTCCCTTTGGTCTCACGGGAACCGCCTCCGTCTACCAGGCGGCGTCATCAAAGCAACTCCGCTCTCTGGTCGAATTTGATGAACCTCCCCTGGGCGGGAAACAAGTCAGACTCGTCATCACTACAACTCCTGAAGGCAGATTTGTCCACTGGCTGGGACGCAAGTCAAAGCTGGGAGTTACACCACACGAGGACTTGGACATGTCTCGCATCATAGCGTGCATTGATCCACTGCCCTTCCAACACGATGAGATGCTGGACTCTTCAGATGAACATGGCTCCACCGTTCTCGCAACTTCAAGCATGGGAAGTTTCTCACCCGGGCATCAAGCCATGGTAATCATCGGTAACAAACATCAAGTTTCCAATGACGAGCCATCCGTGGGCAATGAAGCCGTAGACGATCGGGAAAGGCGCAGGCAATGTAATGCTGCTTGCACAGATCGATGTCATCGAGTCAACCACAGATTAGCTCCGCAAAACCTTGAAGAGCGATTCGTGCAAGTCGCTGGCCAGGACGTCTACACCAATGCTGCAGCCAACATCTTGGATGTCACACAAGGACTTGAAGCTCTGGACCAGACCCTAGAAATCCAATAGATGAAGACGATGTTAGAGACAGTGGCAATTCAGCATGATGCGATATGCCCTGCTCGAACCATCACTTGGTCCAAGACAGCCAGTCGCCAAGGCAGTAGTCGCAACCCTGACGGAGGCAATCGCGGCAGTCCATCTCGCCAAGAACACGACAACATAGGCGGCATGGTAGTTGGCGCTAGAGGTAGAAACCACGGCACCGGACCTACCTACCGTGTTGCCAAACAGACCCACAATCGCGGGCATGGCGGCAACAGGGATAGAGATGGACGTCGCGACTACTGCGATGATGACAGGGATCTGCGACATCAGCTGCGGAGCAAAGACGCACGCACCATCATCTCCGCTCGTGCCCGTGATCACGAAGAAGAAGAACGCAGGCGGCATCAGGAGTACGACCAGATCTATGGGCCTCCAGGCCAAGGCCATCACAACCTTGGTAAGTACGAAGGATTCCTGATTTTCTCAAACCGCATCTGAGCTACTGCATGTCCTGAGAAATTCAAACCGTCCAGCATCGAGAGATACGACAGGAAACGTGATCCCGAGTAGTGGCTCCGTATCTACTACTCGGCAATCAAGGAGGCAAAGGGCGATACTGACACTATGTGCACCTACTTCTCGGTGGTTCTCGATCAAGCTCCTCTGACTTGGTTAGAAGGACTAAAGCCCGGCTCCATCGACTCTTGGGATGAACTCTGTAGGGTCTTCATCAACAACTTCTAGGGCTCATGGCAGAAGCCGGGTACTCGCTTTGATCTCGCCCAGTGCAAACAAGGCCAAAACGAGTACCTCCAAAGCTACAACCGTCAATTTTAGGAGAAGCGTGCAACACTTGTAGGGCTCACCGACCAAGACATCCTCGACTGCTTTCACAATGGTCTCGCTGATCCCACGTTGCATCTAGACTTCAGAAGAAACAAGCCAAAGATAGTGGAAGCCTTGCGCGACCTCATCAACCGATGGACCGACGCTGAAGACATACAACGCAAGAGGTTCAACCGAAACAAGTCGGGGGGTGACCGCAACAACAACAATGACCGCAATAAGGGCAAGCAGGCTGAAAACAGCGGCAAGCATGACTTCAACGACAAGAAGCGCAAGCCTGAGGATTCAGTCAACATTGCTGAGAAGGGTCCCTCCTGCAAAATGTTCGAGAAGCTACTCGATAGGAAATGTCCTTTCCATCCGAAGGAGAAACACGCCAGCAGGGAGTGCACCGGGCTCACGAAAGCTTTCGGCTCTGAAAGCGCTCCCAAACCCGACAAAGCTAGCAACAATGGAGAAGGCAAGGGTGGCAAAGACACTAGCTATCAACAAGCTGACAAGGTGGTCAATGTCATCTTCGGAGGAATAGCTCAGACGGACTCAAAGCACAAGCAAAAGCTGATCCATCGCGAGATTAGATATATCGAGCCAGCTATCCCCACTTTCCTGAAGTGCTCAGAAATCCTGATCAGCTTCTCCCACGATGAACAGTGGACCAACATCAAGAACATGGGAAGATTCCCCCTGGTGCTCGACCCGGTGGTGGCAGGTGCACGGCTCACAAGGACGTTGATCGACGGCAGAAGTGGACTCAACATCCTATTCGCCAAAACGCTGAAGAAGATAGGCTTGGACATCTCCAACCTCCTCAAGCCCAATGATTCACCCTTCTACGACATTGTTCCAGTCAGTCGTACCCTTTGGCTAGATATCACTTCTAGTTACATTTGGTACCGAGGCTAAATACAGGACCAAGTACATTACATTCAAGGTCGCCGACTTTGAATCGTCGTACCACGCCATCCTGAGGAGACCTGCACTGTCGAAGTTCATGGTGATACCGCACTACATCTACCTTGTCTTGAAGATGCCAGGCCCTAAAGGGATCCTTTCCTTGAAGGGCAACCTGAAGACCTCCTACGATTGCAACACCGAGGCAGTGAAGATCGCTGCAAGTATGCAGGAACCCAGCCAGGCAGCAATTGTAGCAGCAATGGCGAAACAACTCGGCAGGCAGAGTTGGAAATCCCAATGAAAATGCTAGCCACGTCTACCATGAAGCCCTCCCAGGAAGTACCAATCAAGGCAATCGACCTAGGGACGGGCGGCTCCTCCAAGACGGTGCTGACCTGTCTATCAAATAGGAAAGTGCGCTCACCAGCTTCTTATGGGACAACTGTGACATATTCGCATGGAAGCCTTCTGACTTGCCGGGAGCCCCAAGGGAGTTGGCTGAGCACAAACTTAAAGTCAATCTAGCCACCAAACCAAATAAACAACGTCTACGACGCTTCACCCAAGGCAAGAAAGAAGCCATCCGAATGGAGCTAGCGAAACTACTAGCAGCTGGGTTCATCAAAGAGGTGTGCACCCTGACTGGCTCGCTAATCCTATCCTGGCGCGAAAGAAGAACAAAAACAAGTGGAGGATGTGTGTCGACTACACTGACTTGAACAAGCACTGCCCAAAGGATCCATTTGGGCTACCCCGCATTGATCAAGTGGTGGACTCAATGGCCGGATGCTCATTACTCTATTTCCTCAACTGCTACTCAGGCTATCATCAAATTAGCCTGCAAGAAGAAGACCATATCAAGACGGTGTTCATCACACCATTTGGCGCTTACTGCTATACGACGATGTCCTTTGGACTCAAGAATTCAGGAGCAACATATCAGCGTGCAATTTAGAGTTGTTTAAAGACTCAGATTGGTCGCAATGTTGAAGCTTACGTTGATGACGTCATAGTCAAGACAAAGAACCCGGACAGTCTCATTGCCGACTTGTCCGAGATATTTTCACATCTCAGGGAATTCCAATGGAAGCTCAATCCGACCAAGTGTGTGTTTGGCGTGCCCGTAGGCAAATTGCTGGGCTTTATAGTCAGCCACTGTGGAATTGAGGCCAATCCTGAGAAGATTACTACCATCACATCCATGAAACCTCCCAAATCTCTCAAGGACGTCCAGAAGCTGACGAGGTGTGTGGCAGCCCTCAATAAATTCATCTCAAGACTAAGTGATAGAGGATTGCTTTTATTCAAGCTCCTTAGGAACCAGGACAAGTTTGTATGGACTGCGAAAGCTGATGTGGCATATGAAGATCTCAAGAAATTCCTTCAGACACCACCAGTACTTACTGCACCAGCGGATTAGGAACCACTGCTCCTCTACATTGTAGCCACATCCCACGTGGTGAGTACCGCGATTGTAGTTGAGCAGGAGGAACCCGGCCATGTATTCAAAGTACAACGGCCAGTCTACTTCATCAGTGAGGTACTCACAAAATCAGAAATAAGCTACCCTTAGGTTGACAAGTTGTTATACGCTGTCTTGATCACATCCCGCAAGCTGCGCCACTACTTCGACGCACACCGAGTTGAGATAATCACATCTTTCCTAATTGGCGACATCCTACACAACCGAGCTGCGACCGAGCGAATCACCAAATGGGTGATCGAGCTAGATTCTCATACCATCGACTTCATCCCACATGCGGCAATCAAGTCTCAGCCTCTGGTAGATTTTGTCGCTGAGTGGACAGAGATACAACAAGCAACACCCGAAGAACCCCTAGAACACTGGATCATGTATCTCGACGGGTCGATGAAGCTTGATGGAGCTAGCGTAGGAGTTTTGTTCATATCCCCAAAAGGAGACCAGCTCAAGTATGTGCTCCAAATCCTCTGGAAAGCCACTAACAACGAAGCCGACTACGAGGCTCTACTTCACGGGCTACACCCTGCTGCCTCCCTTGGCATCAAGCACATGCTGGTCTACGGCGACTCCTCGGTGGTCATCAACCAGGTCCACAAAGATTAGGACTGCACCAAGGAGAACATGGACACATACTGCATGGTGGTCTGCAAGCTGGAGAAACACTTCCATGGGCTTGAGTTCCATCACGTCCTTAGGGACAACAACATGGCCGCTGATGCACTTTCCAAGCTTGGTTCATACCGAGCTCAAGTACCGAGTGGCATTTTCATCCAAGAACTATTACAACCATCCATCAGGGAGCAGGGAGTATAGCCGACTACAACACCCTCTCATCAACAAGTTATGGTGATTACACCCGAGTGAACCAAGCCCTTCATTGAGGACAAGGCGGAAGCAGAGCAAGTCATCAGATGATGCAAGAACTACGTAGTAGTCGGCTCCACCTTATTCCGACGCGGCGTATCCTCTGGTGTCTTAACGAAGTGTGTCCCTCCATAAGTCAGACGGGAGATCCTTCAAGAAATCCATGCTAGAATCTGCGGCAATCATGCCACCCATCGCATGATCGACGGCAAGGCCTTCCGTTCCGGGTACTACAGGCCGACTGCAGCGGCGGACGCAGAAGACTTCATGAGGACTTGTCAGGGCTGCCAGTTCTTTGCCTGACAAGCCCACGTCCTGCAATGGTCCTCAACACTATACCACCCTCTTGGTCCATCACATGCTAGGGGCCGGATATGGTGGGACCACCAAAGAAAGTGCCTGGAGGATTTGAATATCTCTTCATGGCAATCGACAAGCTCACCAACTGGATTGAAGTCAAGCCGCTGGTCAAAGCTACAACACCAAAGGCAGACGAGTTCATCCAAGACATTGCTCACCGCTTCGGTGTCCCGAATCGCACCATCACTGAACTTGGTTCCCAATTCACAGGGGACAAGTTCTTTGATTTCTGCGACAGTCTGGGAATCGAAGTCCACTACGCATCAGTGGTGCACACCCATGCCAACAGACAAGTTGAGAGAGCTAATGGCCTCATTCTTCAAGGTCTGAAGTCAAGGCTCTATGAACCACTCAAGAAGTATGGCAGCAAGTGGGTGCAAGAGCTTCTAGCTGTGGTCTGGGGGCTAAGAACCCAACCAAGTCGAGCGACAGGGCAATCGCCCTTCTTCCTGGTCTATGGCTCCGAGGCAGTACTCTCGGTGGATATCGAGTACGAAGCTCCAAGAATTCAAAACTACTCGGAGGAAGCAGCATACCAGAGCAGAGCAGAAGACGTCGACATGTTGGAAGAAGCGAGGGTAGCCGCGTTGATCAGAACAATGAAGTACATGCAAGATATGAGGAGGTATCACGATCAGAACATACAGTCTCGGTCGCTTAACATCGGCGATCTGGTCCGTCGAAGAATTCAGAGTTCAAAAGACCACACAAGTTGTCTTCGCCTTGGGCAGGCCCGTTCATAGTATCAAGGGTTATCAGTCTAGGTACTTATCAACTACAGCGGGAAGACGGAACAGACATGCCCAATGCTTGGAATATTTAGCACTTGCGTTGTTTTTATCCTTAAAAGTTTTTAGGAGTCATTAAGAGTCAATAAAAGTCAGTCCTTTCAATGTACTAACGCTGGCTTTACACCCAAGTTAATAAAGTGTCTATATTCCATTGTCATCAAGCTTGAAATTCAGATACATGTTTTATGCTATACTCGGTTTCTAAGTTACGCATATAACAAGTTTATGAATCATGCTGAGTTGTTTGAAGCAACTTAATAGGCTAACATTCATAAACTAATGCCATCAACGTTCTGGTTCAACACAGAGAGATCGGGCACCGCAAATATAGATAACAAGTCCTTTTGTCTACAAGACATAAGTATTTACATCTAATTCAGTGTTCATTTACAAAGGTTTCTTTTACAACAAGAAGAACCTAGAACTTAAGGCGGGAAACGATCTTCTCCGTCATGCCCTTCTCCTCTTCCAAATAAGTGTTGAACATGTCTCGAGTGCAGGCCGGGTTCACCTTGCCCTCTGTAATGCTCAACCCCTATGTAGGCCACCAGGATCGGAATATGCCGAGTACTTGCCTAGTGCAAGACTGGGCTATCCTCTGACAATAGGAACAAACAAGCGCAGGAGCTGCTCGAAGACGATCGACCAAAGAAAGATATGGCCCACCTGCAGGTACCCGAGCTACTAGATCTACCAGCGGCAAAGCAGCTTCTTTCAGGGTTCCAAGCTCCGCTCTAAGATTGTCGAGTTCTTCGTCTTGACTGCGGACCTTGGTCATGGCTTGAACAAGATGGGCATCGGCACCTGTACGCTTCTGCTTTTCGTCAGCAAGCTCTGCCATGCAATCTTGTTCCTGCTGCTCTGCTTGGTTTGCTCGTTCCTGGTGCCGATAGAATAGGTTCTTCATATCAGTGGCCTTGGCCTCAAGCACCTCAATTTTTCTTTCATTATCTGCATATACAATCATATTATTATATTTTGTGATTTATGCTAACATAATGTGAAGAAGTTGGTGACTTACTTGTAAGCTTCTGCTTGAGCACTTGGTTCTTCTCCACGATGTCATCGCGCTGGTTCTGGTACATGTTCATCTTCTGGTACGCATCATCTAGATCCAGGCACAACTTGGCGTGTTCTTCTTCCCATGAAGATTGGCCCTGCGCCAAGTCCTTCTCCGCCTTTTTTGCTTGGGTGAAGCAGACATTCGCTCAGCGCAACATTTCTGTCTTTTGATGCGAGCATCGGAGAATGCTCTATTTTCAAAAAGAAAGCAAGTCAGAGCATTTATTAAAATGCCAACTTATGGAGATAAGTATAGTTATAGTATTGATTTACTATATACTAACCTCTGTAAGTGTAGTTAGCTATCCTTGCTGTGCAGCGGCTTTATCCAGATCTTCCTTGTCGAATTGAGAGTCGAATGGGAAGGCGTTTTTGTCTTCTACTCCCGCGCCAGGTGTCCCCATGTAGATCTTGAAGGGCTCTAGTGTGGGTGCTCGGGGCTGCTTCTCCTGGATAATCTCCTCAATTGTGGTGGCCTTAACAAGACTTGCAACCACTTCAAGCTCTTCAGCCCAGAGACTAGCCATCCGGGTACTTTTTGCACCTTTTGGCCAAGCGCCTTGTGTAGAAGTACCCGGAGCGGTTTTCTCGGGCTCCTTCGATGATGATGAGGCTTGGGTTTTTGCTTCCTGGGGCCGCGGTGCACTTTGAGGGCTCAGCTCTTTCTCTACTTCAGTCTCCTTGGTGCGCATGTCCTCTGGCGAGTTCTGCTCAGGGATCACAGGCACTTGGATGGGTTGGGGCGAAAGTGGCCGACTACACATACAAAGTGCAGAATTCACAAAATTCGATGCACTGGAACAAGAGAAACTAAGCGACTAACATGTCGTACTACTTATCTGGCGAAATCCATGTCAAATCCAGGGTTTCCCAAGCCAAAAGAAACCCCTCCAGATAGATTTTCTAGAGGCTCAGGGGTCTTCTCCTTCGGGGAAGGAATCTTTTCCTGTGTTTGCTGCGTAAGCAGACTTTGGATTAGTTCAAGATACAAGGTTCAAGCTTGTCAGAGTTGTCAGAATTGAAGACAGGCATACCTTTTGGGGAGACATGTTAATGGGGATACCCATAGATATCTCTGTCTCTTCCTCAGCTTCCTCATCAAGCTCATGGGCTTCAGACAAGGCAGAGTCGGCGGGTTTTCGAGCTTGAGATCTGGTTCTCTTCCTCACCATCCGCCTCTTCTTCGTGAGCTGGGGGCCTTGAGCTTCTTCGGTGCTAGGCCTTTTCAGGCCTGAGCCACTTTGCCTGGCGTGGCTTGGTCGAAGCGGTGGAAGATCATCATCATCTGTCGATGAGTCTTCAATGAATACTTCTTCCACCTCATCTGCATCAGTAGGGCCTTTCCCTTTCCTTGAGCCAGCGGCGGGTTGTTTGGGAGGCAAGGAGGGGTGCGGTTCTGGTGACCCGGTCTCCGTCTCCACGATGGGAGGAGGGGTGGAGGCATATCTCGTGCGCAAATCCTACGACAGATGATAACAAAAATGTCACCAAAGTGTTCAAAAGAGAAGACAGATTACAACAAAAGTATCCAGAACAAGGTAAACACTTACAGCAGGAGGAGGGCGTTCAGCCGAGTACTCGGGTACTCAGGCTGGCAGGTCATTGGCGTCCGTGAAGAGAGCTTGGACGCAGAGAGCCACTTCGTCAACAGACAATTCCTCGGCGGTCGTCTGAGTTGGATCGGTGGGGCCGATGTACTCATAGCCAGCGTGAACCCGCTTCTGGCAGGGCTGCACGCGCTGGCAGATAAACGAGCTGGCAATGCCTACACCAATTAGGCCCCTTTCCTTCAACTCAGCAATGCATTTCAACAGTGTAGCAATACTGTCTACCTCTTCATCGCCCAAAGCTTTATTCCAATTGCTCTGAGGGCGGGGCAGGTGGTCCGAGTGCTTCTTCAATTTGGGGGACTGGTTCTTTACATAGAACCATTTATCTACCCAGTCCTTGATTGAATCATTGAGCTTGAAGTCAAAGTATGCCTTCTTAATTCCTTGGCGCAACTGAATCCCTGCACCACCGATCACTTTCCCAACATTTGGTTTAACCCGATATAGGAGGCGAAAGAGATTGAAATGGGGGTCAATGCCTAGGAAGGCTTCGTAGAGGTGGATTGTTGGTATTTTTAATGATCACAGATAAATCCGCAAGCGTACGGATACCGATGTAGCTTTCACCCAAGAGTATTCCAGGGTATCGAATCCACAGGGAACGTGTGTGTACTAGTGACGATTTAAGAACGACCAAGGACAAAAGAAGTGATGAATGTGTAGAAGATAGAGAGGGTTATTTCTAGGTATTCTGGATAATCAAAAGATAGCTCAAGTCATTTACTGTATTACTTGCTTCGGGACGCCCAACCGTCCAAGCCCGGAAAGGGATGAGAAGGGGGCAAGGCAAGCCAGGCAATGGTCCTACTACTCTCTAGTGCTGCTCACGTGGTGGACTACGTAGGCCGTCGGGACTGTCACCACCTGGGGCTACCACTACAAATCCGTGGCACTAGGCGCACTCCAAGGTATTCAACATAATTAGACATCCATCTATTATATTGAATACTATCTTAGCTTTGCAAGTACTAAGACACCTATCACAGCGAGGAGCCCACAAGCAAATAAAGTAAAACTTGAACTTAAATAAATATTAATCCAGAAATACTAAGAAAAATACCCGGATGAATACTCAAACCTGAGCTGCATCCGTCGAGGAACAAGAAGAAGAGAGCCGACATCCCCGGCTTCTCCCGGACTCTCGCCTCACCTCTCAACTATTCTAACACAACACTGGATCTAACATTGGAGCTTTGCTTCACTTCTTGTGTGTTGAATGAGGAGGGGAAGCCCTCTATTTATAGTAGAGGAGGTGCCTTGGGGATGTGAAGATCCTCCCCTTAGTCCTAGGAATATTCTCCCTTCTCTTTCTCCCTTGGCGCCATCTGTCCAGCAAACCGACGTAAGGACGTCGGTCGCACGGACGAACAGGGCGCGAAGGACTTTTTCCTTGCCCGCGGACGTGCTTCTTTGGTAGAAATCCAGCCGTTCCTGTCCTTGATCCGCGTGAAAGTCTCAGCAGCGAATGGGCGAGAGCCACATGGCGTAGGCTCGGTCTCCCCGCGCAGAAGCATCCTGGCAGCCTCTCCCCGCGCGCCACGTACCCCAGTCGAGCCGCCTTCAGCCCGGCAGCGCTCGCACGCGCAACGCTCGCACCGCCGCTGGCTACTGTGCCGCCTCCACGTTGGCGCTGGGCCACCACGGCCGTTGCCCGCCTTGCTCTTCTCGTGAGCGCGTGCGCGCTGACCACGCACGGCCGTGGCGCTATGCCATCGAACCAGCGACCAGCACGCACAAGGCCGGCCTCGAGTAACCTGGCTGCACCTTAGCCCTGTTCATGGTCCGGGTTTACCGGTTTTTGGGTTAAACCCAAACTGGACCACGAGGGAGTCAGTTAGGCGGTTAGGAAACCAGCGGGTTGAACGGTTTTCATGGTTTAACTCGCAGCGAGACAGCGACGGCCGTCACGGGGGAGAGATCGATTCCTCCGGCGTGCGGCGAGCCGCCGGATCCACCCGAGCATGTCGGTCTGGGCGTCGGAGATAGAAAATCCACCGTCTCCTTGCCTCGCGGAAGCTCGGGCGAGCCTGCTTGCTCCTCGGCTAATCAAGCAGGTCGGCCCTTGCTGGTGCCTTGCCTATCAAGGATGGTAGGCTAATCTAGCTTGGCAAAGCAAGGTAAGGAAAATGGCCGACGATGATTGGTGCTAGATCGGCACTGTAGCGTGTGGAATGAGGAGCTCAGCTCTAGTGCCAGGGATCTTCGATTTGGCTGACAGAAAGCTTAAGCTAGGGAATCCAAATGACGATTTGGGCGACTCAGAGCTCAAGTGCAGCAATCGAAAGCTCAATTTGGGAGGTACTTGCTCGAGGATAGGGATCTGATGTTGGATTTGGGCAGCAACTTCACGACAGGAAACTCGATTTGGGGGCCAATTACCTCAAGGTTGTCTATTGAAGCTTGATTCCAGTGGTGGAGATCATGATTTAGGAACTGGGAAGCTCGACTCGATTTGGATGATTGGAAATTTGATTCTGGCGAGCGAGCAAGCCTTGCCCGCGCAGGAATCGCACGCACGAGCAAGCTCAGCAAAGCAACACAGTATCTAGCATGAGAACCAGACGGACCCAAGTCGCCGGAGGTGCTGCCGGGCTCGTTGTCGTCGCTGCAGCCCAAGAAGCTAGGCGTGCACTTCATGGAGAGCGACGAGCGCCGGTTCTCCGGCGGCACTAGGACGGACGCCCCTCATCGGCGGGTACGAACTGCCGCTGCCGTCCGTAGTGGCAAGACGCCGGCAAACATACGGATGAGCCCACCGCAGACCTATCGCGGACCGGCGGCAGGGTGGCCGTCTTCTTCATCTCCGGCAACGAGACGGTGCAGCGCATGGCCTACTTCGGCCTCTCCGTCAACATGGTCATCTTCAGCAACGCCATCAACTTCTTCCTCGGCATCTCCAAGGTCTCCTCTGTGCTGGACCATCGCAATCTTTCAGTTCTTCACCACATGTACCTGCTCGGCATCATCGCACTCAAGCGCCGTGGTGGGCGCACCGTGCTTCATGATTCTGTTGTTTATTATTTTGTTGAACGGGTTAGCCGGTTTGACCCGGAGGTAACCCAATCCGTGCATGACCCGGTGTCATGGTTTCAACCGGGCCGGTTCCATGGTTTAGCTGGGTTGTCACCGGACCATGTACAGGGCTACTGCACCTTGCAGGCCCCGCGGCTTGGCTCTGCCCCATTGGACTTTTCTTCTGCGCGGTGGCACGAACACATGGCCTTGCCAGTGTTGACCTGGGCCTCGACAGGCCGGCCTCCGTGCCTGGGCGCACAAGGCCTGGTGCCTCTATGGGCCCCGCACATGCATGCATGTGTGCTGCGTTGCTCCTAGCATGAACTAATGCACCTGAGGTGCACATGCACATGCATGCTGGCCTCGTGGCTCTTCCTGGACAGATGGGGTGCTGATGTCATGCTGACATCAGTGCCCCTTTATCCTTCTGTTTCTTTTATATCTCAATTCCAATATATATGATATAACAATCTTGGTCGCCTATACGAGAAATCCATGATGGTGTGGTCTAGTCCAAATGGACATTTGAGATAGTTTATTATAATGATATTTTTAGATCATATATCTCAAACCATAGTGTCATTTCCTGCACAACCAGATAAAACACCAACACTTGTGGAAATAGTCAGTAATAAACCCTATAACTATGTTTGGTGTTTATATTTGATATATTTTCTGCAGGATTTGACGGTCAAAAGTGGTACTTAAGGACTGTCAACATGGATGAAAATGGAAACTTGGAGGATCGAGTTGGGGTTGAGATGCACTAGTTCTAATCCATAAAAGGTGAGCAAGCCGCGGAGGAAATCCTGAATGGGAGTAGCAAATCCGTGTTCATAGAAGGGGCAAAAACAACTAATTCATCGATTTCGTCAAAAGGCCAAGGCTTACTGGCGTCGGTGCGCTAAAAGGAGATGCTTTTAACAAGCAGGTAGCCTTCAGTCACTAGATTTTGTACCACTGTGTTCGTAGCCTTGGATGGTTTCCAGACAAGAGCGGCGGTGGGGGCGGTCTTGAATATGGGCATTCCCGTAATGGGGATCTTAGGCTCTTTCTTGCTCGAGGCGCCTTTCTTCACCATCTTGCCAGCTGAGGTTTTCTTACGCAGTCACGGTTTACCAAATGAGGCTCGAGTGGATTGAAGGGCGCGAGGGGGGTTGGAGTTCCAGATTTTGGATATTGGATGGCTGAAGCAAATGTGAATGCAAAGCGGTTCCCCTTTGCTTTTATTGACGAATCGGTAACCCTAGGCGTATTCAGAAGAATACATTTTTGCTAAATGCATAAATAGTTGTGTCGAGGTTGTACTCGTCAGATATTTGTCTGGCAGGCACCCCGCTTCGTGCGAAGATTGATCACGGTGACGAACAGAGAGACACGGGATTTTTATACTGGTTCGTGCCCTCGAGATCGAGTAATAACCCTACGTCCAGTTGCTGCTTGTATTATTTCGTCGAGTACAGATTACAATGCGTAACAAGTACCCTCGGGTGGATTGTCTGAGATTGTGGATACCCTTTACGTACAGGACCCCTGCTATTTATATCCAGGGAGACGTGCCATACAAGACAAAACAGAACTAAACCTAGTAGGACTCTAGCTATCTTCGGGCTTTCCTTCTGCGATCTGGCCATCGTGTCTTGTTCGGAGTCTTGATAGTTCGGAGTCGGTAGTAGGTAATCCTCGTGATCGGGCACCCTAGTATTATGGCCTCAACAGTAGCCCCCGAGCTTATCTTATTCAGAAAAGGTTGATTGTTCAGTAGCCTTCGGGTCTTTTTGCTCTTCGGGTGATTTTTGGATATGTTAATACCTCGTCAATCACTTGTACATGAGAGCCAGAAAAGTTCCCGAACTCTTGAATGTTGAAACCTGCATCTGAATGATAAGGTCAAAGAAAAATATCAGCCATAATAATAGTAAAAAAGAACTGTTCCGTCTTGGAAAGTGAAACGCCCCAGGATTGATGTAACTGCTGCCCAGTGCATTTAAAACCCACTCCGCACGTCTCCCGGAACTTTAGCAGCGCACGCGGCTTTCATGGCTCCGCTCCGGCTCCTCGATTCTCGTGCGAAGCGTCGCACCCCTGGGTCTTTAAATATCAGATCTCCTGGATTGATTCGTACTTGAAACTTCCATCCTAAGCCTTCTTCCTCCACTCGCCATGGGAAAGAAAAGGCTTAGCCGCAAGTTCAAGCTTCCTCGCCTCCTTTTCGGAAACTCCCCTCGCAGCTCCGGCGAACAACCGCCCAACAAGCCGGAGGACCTGCCGACGACGACACCACCCACTGCTCCTCCTCAGGCTCCGCTCCTGGCTCTCCCCTGGTACGGGGATGACGGAGTCGAGGTCGAGCCACCAGAGGAGGAGGCTCCGGCGATGGCGCCGCCGTCTCCTGAGGCTGCTCCGTCAATCATTGCCGCCGGGAAACGCCCTGCGTCTTCCTCCCCAGCCCCGGCATCTCCTGTCTCCCTCTCCTCCGACGACGACGAGCCAGAACAAGGAGGGAGTGGAGTCCGGCTGAAGCCAGAGGCGGCACACGCAGGCGCATCTTCGTCTTCTGCTCCGGTGGACACCAGCGGCGACGAGGAACTCACCCGGCGCCTCTTCGTCTCCCTGAACCGCGACCTGATCGGGATCCCTGGAGACGGAGCGCTAGTGGATCTCGTCAGCGACTCTGAAGAAGAGAACGCGGTAGATGATGATCCACCAGCGAGCACACCATCGCCCTGATCAGATTGGTTGACAATCATCAACCCAAGATCAGGGCACTTTTGTATTTTGATTTCAGGATAGTTATCAATCCCCTGTGAAATGTTCTCCCTTTTGGATTAATGAAGAAATTTCACTTGATGGATGTAACCTAAATCCCTTGTGCTTGGAAATTTATCTGTGTCAATCTGTTCATGAAATTGCTCACCCAGAAACAAAATTCCCGAGCGAAAAGTTTCTTCCGACCAGACTAACTGTCATCAGTGTGTTCAGGAAATTTGGCCCTGACCAGACATGATCGGGACATTTCCTTGATTCACACCGATCGTTTGGTCATTTAAAACTGGTAACTTACTAAATAAGCTAACTGCCCTAAATGCATTGAATTGGACCTGCACATTCTTCGAAACGACGCGTGCCGTAGAAAAAGGAAAGAATCTTTTTGACCCAACAGTCACTGCGGATTGCGCAGCTCAAGGGCAGGTTTCTCGGGGTTCGTGCTCCCTGGCGGAACCATAAAGCCCCCAGGCACGGCCGCCTGGACTCCATTTGAGCCTTCGTCTTCTCCATTCGCATCTACAGAACACTTGCCATCTTTCATCAGCTTTCTTCCCTTCATCCCCCTGCTCCTCCAACTCCCTGGGCTAGCCTACGATCGCCATGGCATCCACGCACCAATCTTCATCCGCCACTGAGTCCTCAGGGGACCAGAGCAGCGCCGCCACCGGGCGAGAGCTCCGCAGTGGGGGCACGGTCTGCACCACGGACAAGTATTGGCACAAATCCACCACGACGGCCAAGCAACTGCAGAAGTTGGAGGACCTTGGACTGCTCCCCGACACCAGCCTCTTCCCTCTCCGGCATGCCAAAGGTCAGGTGTATCCGACCCCCAACACCCTTGAGATGGTGGCGTTCTTGGAGTTCTTCCATTGTGGATTCGGGGTTTATCCTTCTGATTTCTTCCACAACATATGCGAGCATTACCAGATAGAGCTCGTGCACCTTAAGCCTGGCGCTTTGATGATGCTTAGCATTTTTGCCTTTCTGTGCGAAGCTTGGTTAGGGATTAAACCTTCGCTGCTGTTGTGGAGATATTTTTACAGCCCTGCATACTACAAGAAGCAAGTCATGATCGGGTCTATAGGTTTTTCCTTGAGAGATCGGGAGATCTATATCCCCTTTCCAGTTAAGGACTGCTGGAAAGGATATCAGCGTCATTGGTTTTACATCACTCTTCCCACAGCCTTAGTGGCAAAAGGGAAGTATCTGATGCCCTATCTCAAGGAAGAGACCAAAGCCCTGCCAAGAATCACCCCTGAGATGCAGAAGCACATTGATCGGGTCCTGGAGCTCCGCAATGCTGGTCTGACGGCGGTTCATGTAGCAGAGATGTTCATCAGATGGAGATTCATTCCGCTCATGACTCACGACCGCTACGCTTGGACATTTAGGGGTGACAACGACCCGAACAGAATGAAGCCCGATGGTGAGCCTTTGTTTTTCTGTTCGATTGTTTTTCTGAGTTTGTTCGGTCATTTGAGTTCATGACTCTTAACTAGCAGTTGTCCCAGAGATAGAAGTGGCTGCACGCCTAAAGAAGATGTTTGGAGCCGATCCCCCGAACTGGGAGAACGTCCCAGCACCCTACAGCGCTGACAACCCTCCTCCAGAGGTAAACTGTTACTCAGAAAAAGCTCTTTCTTGATTAATATTGATATGACGCAACTCTTTTTCCCTGACCAGGCCCCAGCTATTGTTGATGCCCCCGCCCAGAGCGGTGCCATCAATGTTGAGGAGGAGGGAGATCAGCCTGTTGACCAAGGCACCGGGGCCCCGACCAACGAGCAACCTGAACCATCACCTGGTTTGGAGAAAGAGGTCCCGAGCAGCCCCAAGGCGATTATCCCCCGAACCCGGAAACGCTCTCGCAGTGTGGAGAGGACAGTTCCAGGTTTGGGTATTCTCGGATTGCCCAGGTCCGCCGATTTGCAGCCCAGTCATGATCCGCCTCGTCCTGATGCCCAGGTATCGAGCATGATCGTATTCAGGCGTTTATTTGCAGCTTTTGATCACATAACCAAAGCTAAACGTGCACGGAAAATTTCTCGACAGGAAAATCGTCCGACCGCGCAATCATCAAAGCTTATACCTGGTGCCGAGAGATTTAAAGTCAAGATCCCGACGGCCGAGTAAGAGCTCTGACAATCTTTGATTATGCATGAGCACTTTTCTTAAATGTTGTTTTCACTATATCTGATTATTCGGGAATTCAGGCAACCCGATCGCACAGCCTCTCCTCCTGTCAAACCATCTGCCAAAGAGAAAACTCCCAAGCCAGACTCGACGGTGCAACTTGACATCTCAGAGAAGACTACAGAAATCATGGGACCCATCCCGACGCCCCTGGGCCCGATCATTAGCGCGCTCTCGGCAACTGAAGAGCAATGGCATTCGCTAGACGCTCGTGCCTCTGCTGCAGAAGCGTCTGTGATCAGACTGGGAGCCCAGGTGACCGTTCTCCAGTCCGAGAAAGAAGGTACATGTCTTAAATCTCATGCTTGGCTTATTGAATCTTTATCTTTGAACTTTAGCTTACACGCTGCCTTTGACCCTGTAGCTAACTCCAAGAGCATTGAGGTGCTCGAGAAGAAAAGCTCGGATCTGGAAGGGAGGCTGGCTGTTCGGGATAAAGACGTGGCTGATCTGACCGCCCGTCTTGAAGCATCAGAGAAGCGCAGTTCGTCCTTGGACTCCAGGCTGATGGAAGGTGCCTGCGTTGCTGCAACTCACACCATCGGGGCTTTGAAAAGCCACCTCCCTGATCTGGACGTTTCTCTGCTTTCCAAAGGCTTCAAGTGCTCGGCGTCAGAGGCTGAGGTAATGTTTGATAGCCTTACCCCACTGGTGGAACCATTTGTCAGAAAACTTGATCTCCATCTGAGTGATTCTGAGGAATCACCTTGAACACTGTGCAATATTCCTGTAATAGGGCAAAACTTTAACAGTTTAGAATGCGATTACATTTTGCTAAACATTTGCTTGCATGTTTTGTGCGTAGGTCTTAGAGCTGATCGGTATTTTCATGGATCTTTTTAACTGATAGCTTTGTCATAGCCAAAAAGTCCCATTACCATAAGCTATTTTGGAATTGTTTAGTTGCTGAGACACGGGCGGCCTTCTGAACTGTGTAATTCCTTGTAGTCATGGTGTTCGGTAATTTTAGCGTAGCCTAACTTTCTTGAATTAAAAAGCCCGTTTCTTGCGTGGTAGTAGTACCGTAGTAGCCCCCGGGCTCTTTTACTGTCATGCTGGCATGCTGAAAAAGGGTCTAGAGGTACAAACCGCAAGAAACTTCCCGATCAAATGGGGAGCTCGGGACGCATAGAATAGGTCTGAAAAGAAAATTTTCAGCATGGAAGTCCCCGGCTCTTTGTTAGTGTATGCAATATGGTAACAAAGAGTAGAAACAAAATAGAAAATAGAACACCCAGCCCCCGAGCATAAAAGTGAGGGTGAGTAGAGTATATAGAACTTATCTTTTTTTTTATTGGCGCTGTAGGCGACGCAGATGATGGTTTATATCTGCCAAACCTGATGGTTGGTCTTGAACTGCGCACGATCTTCATTGTTTAGGCGTAGAACCTGCGTAGTTAATCCATATTCCACGTGTTTGGCAGTATGTCCCCATCTATCTCCGCGATCCTGTAGGCTCCTGGTCGGGCGATATCTACTATAATGTACGGCCCTTGCCATGGAGAAGACAATTTAGTTTTGTCCTTGGTGCATTGATCTAGTTTGAGCACCATGTCACCAATGCATAGGCTGCGTTGTCGAACATTAGCATCGTAGTATTGTCGCAATTTTTGCTGATACTGAGCTACTCTAAAAGCAGCTGCGTCACGAGCCTCCTCCAGGAGGATTAGCTCATCAGCGCGTCTGTCAGGCTCTTCAGTCTCTGAAAACATTGCCACGCGAGGGGCTTGTAGTCGGATGTCGGATGGTAGAATCGCCTCTGCTCCATACACCAAGAAGAAAGGTGTTTCGCCTGTTGCCCGATTCATAGTGGTCCTCATTGACCAAAGTACTGTAGGGACCTCATGAATCCAGCGCTTGTCGTAAGCTTGCAATCTGTTAAAAATCCTCTTCTTGATGCCCTGGAGCACGATGCCATTGGCACGCTCTACTTGCCCGTTTGTCTTTGGGTGATTTACCGATGACCGATCATGCCTGATCCCGTGGTCGTAGCAGAAATCAGAAAACTTTTTACTTTTAAACTGTGTTCCATTATCAGAGATTATCCTGTTCGGGACACCAAATTGTACGACAATGCTCTGTAGGAATTTGACAGTTGCCTCTTTTGTGATTTTCTGAACTGCCTCGGCTTCAACCCATTTTGTAAATGTGTCAATGCCAACGAACAGAAATCTGTATCCCCCAACAGCCCTTGGAAAGGGCCCGAGGATGTCTATACCCCAAGTGGCAAATGGCCATGACAAGGGTATAGTGTTTAAAGCTTGCGCAGATTTAGTTTGTTTTCGTGCGAAGAATTGGCATGCCTCGCACTTTTTTACTAAATCGCTTGCGTCTTGAAGAGCTGTAGGCCAGTAGAAGCTCTGTCGGAATGCTTTCCCTGTTAGATATCGGGGAGAAGCATGTGATCCACAGATTCCTCCGTGAATGTCTTGGAGCAAACTAATGCCCTCGGTCCGTGTGATGCATTTGAGGAGTATTCCATTGCGGGTTAGCTTGTATAATCGCCCGTCAACCAATTGATAGTTCTTGGCTTTACGATGGATTTTCTCCAAGGTAGCATCATCGTCCGGAATAGCTTGGTTTGTGAGGTACGCCCGGATTGGATCCATCCAGTTCTCCTCGTTTCCAACTAGAGCGGCGGCTCGGGCCGTACCGACCAACATAGACTCCTTGACGGATTCGTTGGTTGTAGAAATTGATCCCTTGGCGGGTTCAGTTTTTAGGTTCGGTAATGAAACCGACACAGATGGTTTAGTAAGAACTTCAAGTAACACGTTACCTGGGAGCCTTGTGCGCTCTGCAGCTGCCTTTGCCAGCTTATCTGCATCGCCATTGAATTTCCTCTTCACGTGCTGTACTTCAAGCCCATCAAATTTGCTCTCCATCCGCCTATATGCTTCCAAGTATTTAGCCATGACCTCGCTCCGCGCACTGTACTCTTTCATGACTTGCTTTGCAGCTAACTCGGAATCCCCTTTCACGAGCAGCCTTCTGACACCAAGAGATGCAGCTATGCGGAGACCTGTCAAGAGTCCTTCATACTCGGCAACATTGTTAGTAGGAGTTGGATCAACAAAATTGATTTGTAAAGCGTACCTAATGATGTCATTGTGTGGTGAAATCAGGACCACCCCAGCCCCCGCGCCTGCTCTGCAAAATGCTCCGTCATAGAACATCGTCCAGTGTTCGGGATTTTGGGCAGCTTCTTCGGGTTCGGGGTTTGTCCACTCTGCGATGAAATCTGCCAGAGCCTGCGACTTGATGGCAGTTCTGGGTATGAATTCAACGTCGTAGGCCCCCAGCTCCACAGACCATTGCGCGATCCTACCCACGGCATCTCGATTATGTAAAATGTTGCCTAGGGGGTAAGTTGACACAACCTTGATCTTGTGGCTCAGAAAATAATGCTTGAGCTTCCTGGAAGTCATTAGTACAACATATAATAATTTCTGAATCTGAGGGTACCTTGTTTTGGCATCATGTAGCACCTCGCTTACGAAGTAAACGGGATGTTGTGTTGTAGACTTTTCTGTTTGTCTCTCGACCACCAAAACAGTGCTAACAACAGTTGGTGTTGCAGCTACGTATAACAGCATCTCTTCTTGTGGCTTTGGCGGGACCAGTACGGGCATTTTCCGCAGGTACTGTTTGAACGCCTGGAACGCCTCTTCTGCTTCTGCCGACCACTCAAAACGATCAGTTCTACGTAACAATTTGTAAAACGGCATACCTCATTCGCCTGACTTGGACACGAATCGACTCAGGGACGCCATCATTCCTGCCAACTTCTGGACTTCATGGCGGCTGCGTGGAGACTTCATGTCGTCGAGTGCCTTGATCTTGTGCGGATTTGCCTCTATACCTCATTGGGAAACAAGGTAACCGAGGAGCTTACCCGATGATACACCAAAGGTGCATTTGGCGAGGTTGAGCATCATCCTGTTTTTACACAAGTTGTTGAATGTTTCGGTTAAATCAGCGATTAAATCACCCTTTAACTTACTTTTCACAATAATGTCATCTATATATGCTTCCACATTACGGCCGATTTGGCCTTCGAGAACAATGTGAACACATTTTTGATAAGTGCAACCTGCATTTTTCAGACCAAAAGGCATCTTTATATAGCAATAAACACCGAAGGGAGTTACAAATGCAGTTTTCTCCTCATCATCAATGCACATGCTGATTTGGTGATACTCCGAATAGACAAAAACAAAGCAATTCGCATCCAGAGGTTGAATCTACAATTTGATCTATACTAGGTAATGGGTACTCATCCTTCGGAAAAGCTTTATTCAGATCTGTATAGTCCACGCACATCCTCCACGTTCCATTGGGCTTTTTGACCATGACTGGGTTTGCCAGCCATTCCAGGAAAGGGACCTCTCGAACGAAGCCAGCTTTGAGTAGTCGGTTGATTTCTTTGTTAATGGCGTCTCGCTTCTCCAGGGTATATCTCCTTTGCTTCTGCTTGACTGGTCGGACGCCAGTTCGTATGCCAAGCCTGTGCTCGATTACCTCCCTGGGGATCCCCGGCATGTCAGATGGTTCCCAAGCGAACACATCTGCGTTTGCCCGGAGGAAAGCAATGAGCTTGAGTTCCTATTTGTCACCCAGGCCAAGGCCCACCTGGGTGGTCTTGGTCGGGTCTGCCTCGTCAAGGGCCACAGCCTTCGTGCCTGGCTCGGTGCGCTTGGCCGGTGGCTCGATTGGTGAGGCATTGGCCGGCGACTTGCCAGCTGCTTTTGACGGCGTCCCCTTGAGTGGGGTCTGATCCACCACAGTCTGCTTCTCGGCGGCGCGGTCGTCAGCTCCCTGTTTCCCGATGAACTCCTGTTCCCCGATGAGCTCCTATCCGGGAACTTCTTTCCCTTTGGCCCTTGGTCGGTTCTCAGCTGCTCGGGAGGTTTCAGCCAATGCTCCCTTGGCGGCAGCCTTTGGCTGGTTCTTTGTCTTTTTCTTGGCAGGTTCGGCAGCCTTGGCTGGTTCCTGCTCGTCACCCTTGATCATGTCCAGGGTCTTCATGTCGCACTGGACCGCGCCCTTGCGATCGCCGCAGACAGTGATCGGACCCAACGGCCCCGGGACCTTGATCATGGAATATGCAAAGTGAGCGACCGCCATGAATTTCTTCAGGAACGGTCGGCCCAAGATGCAGTTATAGGCCGATGTGATGTCAGCCACCTCGAAGGTGAGGAACTCTGATCGGATGTTTTTGCCCTCCACGAGGGTCACCTGCAGATCGATCCTCCCCAAGGGAAAGGCTTGGATGCTTGGTATGACCCCGTAAAAAGGCTTCTCCACAGGGGACAAGGACCTCCTCGGGATCCCAAGTTCGTCAAAGGCGTTGACAAACAGGAGGTTGAGGGCGCTTCCACTGTCGATCAGGGTTCGCCCGATCTTGCGGGGCCCGATCCATGGCTTGATGCACAGTGGGAGTAGCGGCCCGTCGTAAAGCGTCTCAGGGTGATCCCTCTGATCAAATGTGATCGGGATTTCTGACCACCTCAAGAGATGCTTGCAGGGCTCGGCGCTGTTTATCTGCCTCTCGACCATCTTGAGCTGGGACTTGGAGGTTCGGGTTGAACAGCCACCGAAAATTGTGGCGATCTCCAGATCTTCGGGAAGATCTGGCTCATCATCACAATCCATGTAGTTTGCCGTGCGAGGGTTGTGGGCTGCCTGGTCACGCGGAGCCCCCTGCTACTGGCTCTCCTCCTCCTGCTTCTGCTTCTTGTACACCGTGCAGTCCACAAAGTGATGCTTCGTAGATCGGTGAATCGGGCAGTACATCGGGAGGTTGTCCGGTTTGCCTTGGCGCCTGTACGGGGGTTTGTTGTCCACGGCCATGACTTCGCCACCCTCGGTCTTGCGCTTCTTGTTCTTGTGTTTATTCTTCTTCTTGCCTTCCCCGGCTGGCTGGCTTTGTTCGGGCTTTCCGTGAACCCGTGCTCGGGCGTCCGCCATCTTGGCGGTTTCTTCCACGATCCCGTATAGCTCTGCCACCGTCTTCGGGTTTTTCTTGGCAAGTTCCTCCGCCGTTCGCTCGTCTTTGCAAACTTGATTGAAGGCCACAATCACCCGATCATCCACCATGTCAGGGATGGTGTTACGGGTGTCGCTGAACCTGCGGATGTAGTCCCGGAGGGATTCTCCAGGCTTCTGCACACAGTTGAGCAGATCTTCCTCATGTCCGGGCGTTTGTAGGTGCCTTGGAAATTGGCTTCAAACGTCTCCCGGAGATGAGCCCACGACTTGATGCTGGCCTCGGGCAGGTTCATGAGCCACGTACGGGCTGATCCCTGCAGAGCAGTCGGCAAGTAGTTGGCTTTGACGTAGTCGTCACCCCCGGTGGCATCGATGATCGTGGAATAGATCTGAATCCACTCGCGGGGGTTGGTTGTTCCGTCATACTTCTCGATGTTAGTAGGACGAAACTTTTCGGGCCACCTGACCTTGCGCAGGGCTGGGGAGTACGCAAGGCATCCCCCCGTACCTGGTCGGGAGTCACGTGGCGGCGAATCTGGATGGGACCGATAGTAACCCTCACGTGCTCGGTAATCTCGATTGTAGTTGAGAGTTTCCCGAGCGTCGCGAGTGCGACGATTGCGTTCGAGCTGTGGCCTCATGTCGTGCCCCTCGTGTGGGCGATAGTACGGTCGTCCGTTAACAGATTGAGACCGAACCGGCTGTGGTTCACGTGGTCTGTTTGACGGAGCTGGCGGTGCGGCAGCGGCGGCTTCGATGCGCTTCTTGGCCTTGTCCGCTGCTTCCCGAGCCTTCTTGGCTATGGTGGCCATCGGAGTCCCTTCGGCCATTGCTTCCATGGTCTCCAAGAGGGTTCGGATCTGCAGATTGTCCTGTTCGACGGCCCAGAAATCGTTGTTGAGATCTCGGGGAGCCAATGAGGATGCAACCTGCTGTGTACGGGTTTTAGCCGTTTGAAGTGTTGGTGCGTTGCTCAAACATGGAGGAGGCATGGGTCGGCGCGAGCTAGATGACTCGGCAGCGGCCTCGGTCCCGTTTGTGGTTAGCACATGGATGCGGCGGTCTTCGGATTGTTCTGACCCATTGCTAGATCCACTGTAGTCGAGATCCAACTGCGCAGTGCGATCTGCAATGTCTTCGAGAGTTGGCTCCGTGAAGGTGGTGAAAACTTCCCGACCGGCGCATGTGAGATCGGGATCATGGATCCCTGTCATCTTGAGCTCGTAGTCGCCTTGGTGCTCGAACACGAGATCTCCGAAGCGGATCTCCCATGCAGGCACTAGATGGCGGTGAGCGTAGAGATCGGAAGCGGAAGCAGAACTCCCGATGGCTTCCGACTTGACGGAACTGGGCATGTAGGGCATCGAGGAACTCGACGCGTCGGCGATCCAGACTCCGTTGACGATCGGCATGATCTTTCTTCACGCAAGGGCCCCTACCTGGTGCGCCTCTGTCGAGGTTGTACTCGTCAGATATTTGTCCGGCAGGCACCCCGCTTCGTGCGAAGATTGATCACGGTGACGAACAGAGAGACACGGGATTTTTATACTGGTTCGGGCCCTCGAGATCGAGTAATAACCCTACGTCCAGTTGCTGCTTGTATTATTTCATCGAGTACAGATTACAATGCGTAACAAGTACCCTCGGGTGGATTGTCTGAGATTGTGGATACCCTCTACGTACAGGACCCCCGCTATTTATATCAAGGGAGACGTGCCATACAAGACAAAACAGACCTAAACCTAGTAGGACTCTAGCTATCTTCAGGCTTTCCTTCTGCGATCTGGCCATCGTGTCTTGTTCGGAGTCTTGATAGTTCGGAGTCGGTAGTCGGTAATCCTCGTGATCGGGCACCCTGGTATTATGGCCTCAACAAGTTGTGTACTCACGGTGTTAACCAGATACATAACCGTGCAATTTATTTTTTTTTTTTTTTTTTTTTTTTTTTTTTTTTTTTTTTTTTTTTTTTTTTTTTTTTTTTTTAATTTTGACAGCTAGGTCACTTTTGTGCGGAGGCATCGCCACGCTTGGGGACTGATGCCTAAGGGGTTAGTTTTTTTCGAATCAAAGAGTATTTATTTCCTAAAAAGTCTCTAAGCTTATTGATATCAGCTTTAAGCTTGGGTCTGAGGGGGAAATAGTATATTTCTTTAGAAAGTTTTTTCATTAAAGACCCTAGAAATGTTTTTAATCCTTGAAAATATTTCTAGGCTCGGGGGCTAACCCATAATGGGTCCATCTTTTTTCAAAAGCTGGACACCATTATATTTAATAGGGAAGTTTTTGCGTCATCTTGATTTAAAAATCAAAGCCCGGGGCCTGATTGCAAAAGTAGTTGGCAAAGAGCACATCATGTTCACTACTGAAGGTTTTCAACAGAGGCACAAGATGCTGAGGAAACAACTCGGCTGATGCTCAATTTGTTGAGAAACAACTCGGCAGGCGTGAAGACATGAAGACGCTCAGGGGCTTGACGGACCAAGATCCATGGGAGTCCTTATGGGCTGCAGGCCTACGAGGAGATTGGGCCGCCAACTCTGATAGAAAGAAGGAAAAGACATACAGGTTAAGGGAACTTGGCGGCTATTAGGAAACAACCCGGCCTACTTGTCGGCTTTTTATACCAGCTAGCCTACTATAGGGGTCCCTGAGTAGTCGAGTTATTCGCAAGGGCCTCGCCGAAACCAGAAGCACGATGGTGAACACGAGACAATTTAGATAGGTTCAGGCTGCCTCGAGAGAGAGAGCATAATACCCTACGTCCTGTATGGTGGATCGCTTCGTATTGATGGTTATGATTTTACAAGGGGTCCCTGCCTCACCTTATATACTTGGGAGACAGGGTCTACAAGGCTAATCATACAGATTCCTAGTCGGATACTATACACAGAGTCCTAACATGAGTAGGCCAGGTTGTTTCCTAGTAGCAGACTAGTTTCCTTAACCTGCACGTCTCTTCCTTATATCTGTCAAAGTTGGCGGCCCAATCTCCTCGTGGGCCTGCAGCCCATAAGGACTCTCATGGATCTTGGTCCGTCAAGCCCCCGAGCGTCTTCATGTCTTCACGCCCACCGAGTTGTTTGTCAACAATTTGAGCATCAGCCGAGTTGTTTCCTCGTCTTCTTGCACCTTTGTTGAAAACCTTCAAAAGTGAACATGATGTGCTCTTTGCCGCCTTCTTTTGCAATCAACCCTCGGGATTTGATTTTTAAATCAAAGATTATGCAAAAACTTCCCCATTTTATATGATGGTGTCCAGTTTTTGAAAAAAGATGGACCCATTATGGGTCAGCCCCAAGCCTAGAAATGTTTTCAAGGATTAAAAACAATTCCAGGGTCTTTAATAAAAAAATTTTCCAAAAAAATATAGTATTTCCCCCCAGCCCCCAAGCTTAAAGCTAATGCCAATAAGCTTAAAGGCTTTTCAAGAAATAGGTATATTCGGAAAAAACATATCCCAATATGCATCAGCCCTCGAGCGTGGCAATGCCTCCACGAGTGACTTAGCTTGCAAGGAAAATCATACAGTTATGCGTCTGGTTAAAACCGCAAATACATATATGTTGGCATATTGGTGAAAATGGCTTTCGTAAAATATGCTTAGGTTACCGCTTCGTTAATTAAAACAAAGAGACACCGCTTCGTATACACATCTGCTCCAGCCGTTGTCTTCCAAATCCAAAATCCTCCACACTCATACGCACCCTCCAATCTGCTCAAGCCTCTCCTGGCAATCCGCACCCATGCAAGAAAGCCTCGACTAGCAAAATGAGCAAAAAAGCAGCGCCGAGCAAGAAGGAATCCAAGATCCCATCACAGGAATGCTGGTGTTCAAGACCGCGCCCACACCCACTCTGGTTTGGAAACCATCCAAGGCCACCGACCAGATGGTGCAGCAACTGGTCAAGCAAGGATATCTTCTGGAAAAATCTATCTCCTGCTGGCGCACCGATGTTGGTAAGCATTGTGTTGACGTCCAAAAAGTCAGGCGTTGACTCTCGGAAATTAACACTGTGGCCTGGAAGATTTGCTTCACTTCAGTGTAGGTCCAAAATCTCAAGGTTCGCGGCGTGCCAGTCAATTTGACCTGAAAGTGACAAGGTAGAATTTAATCAGTAAACCAAAAGGATCTCATCGGCCAAAGCCCCGATTCGTTCCAGTGATCGGATCGACATTAACAGAAGTCCGATGCAAGCATGAACCATCGGCCTTGAGTCCAATTCGTGATAATATAGCATAAGTAAAAACGAGTCATCGACTATGAAAGCCGAATCGGAGGTAGAGCAAATCTAATTGCGCTCTTTAATAGATATAAATCTACAAGCTTAAATAAACTAAAATCAATGTCACTAACAATCGGATCAGACTAAACAGAGACAGTGTTGGTAGCAGGGCACTGATTTAGCCTATCTATTCCGATAGATTTATATGTTTCAAAGAACTTGCCTAGATTTAAACTGTTGTGTCTTAATGATTGAATCTAAATCCACTTTATAAACAAGAATAGGCACAGATCTATTATGAATATATCAAAAAGTAAGTAGAGCAAACAGATCTTTAAACAAAAGTAAGCTGATAAGACAAAATCATAAGCCACGATAAAGGGTGAGCGATCTAAACGAAGAAGGGCGATACGCCACAATCCAAAGCCTAGAACAACTCGATAAATTGGTGAATTAACCAAACGAAGAAGGACGATATGCCTCAATCTAAAGTTTAGATTAATTCGATAAGTGTCGCACTTATAGATAAACCAGAGGTCAAGATAATGTAGCCCTGCTTGCTGATGAACTCGACGAAAAGGGTTGGTGGCACGGGACCGATAATTGTGTTTGTATTGATGGTTGTGCTAATGTCTTTTATAATGGCACAGGGTTTATATTTATACCCTGAAAATCTCACTAATCATTACCGGATACGACACTATCTCTAACTTATTCAAAGCAAACTAATTTAAACTACCAAAATAATTACAACTGTCGTTGAAACCAGGCCCTGTAGAAGCTTCCAGATGCATCTGTCCTCTAGAGTCGTAAACGCTTCGGCCTTTTCATCCCCGTGTTCAACCAGGACACCATCGGATGATTCCTGATCGGAATCAGAGATTTACATGTCAGAATTGGACTCGGCTATAGCTCTCGCTTCCCAGTGCTCATCAAGATAATATTCCTTTTACGCCAACCGAGTCAAAATCTGGAGTCAACATATTCCCCTCAATTTTAGGATAAAATATTATTTTGTTCCAAAATTCTCCAAGCAAAGATGACTTCTGTAGTGAACAGTTTATAGAAACATGTGTCTCCTCACTATTGCAATCCTCAATTCTTGTGCGAGCGCGGCGCCTCGGTCTCCGGGCTATTCCTTCCTTGGTAAGCCCTGTAAATACCAGCCGAACCGTCGTCTCCTTCCTCTGGTTCGCATCTACTATTACGCCTAAGCTCTCCGCCATCGCCATTTTTCCAAGCCCTAGCACAACAAACGTTGATCTTCATTCACCAATCTTCCACTGTGAACTTGGTAAGGAACTCCCCCGCATATGATTCATGTCTCTAATCTGGATTTTACTTCATCCTTTTGTTGATTCTTCGAGTTTCCTCATCTCATCTTACTGTTCATCTTAGATCTAATCTCAACAATGGTGGCCTCAAATGATAGTGCTACTAGTACCCACATCCCTGAGGTAAGAAAGCATCACAGCACTTCCCTTAGGATTTCAGCACCTTATTTTTCCTGCATTTTCTCTTCCAAAGTCTTTTGCAAACTACCATGTCTTTATTTACTATTTTATTTCTTTTCATAGAACCTTAAGAATGACATCATCATCCCAGTCCCTCACCTCCCATTGGCTTACTACTTGGGTCCGATGGGCGATCCCGATCTGACAGATTTCATCAATCTGGAATCGGAGCGACTGCCTTTTAGAGGATCAAGCCTGCAGATCTTCGATTGGACCTGTCGAGGTTGTACTCGTCAGATATTTGTCCGGCAGACACCCCGCTTTGTGCGAAGATTGATCACGGTGATGAACAGAAAGACACGGGATTTTTATACTGGTTCGGGCCCTCGAGATCGAGTAATAACCCTACGTCCAGTTGCTGCTTGTATTATTTCGTCGAGTACAGATTATAATGCGTAACAAGTACCCTCGGGTGGATTGTCTAAGATTGCAAATCAATGGAACATACCCTCTACGCACAGGACCCCCGCTATTTATATCCAGGGAGACGTGCCTTACAAGACAAAACAGACCTAAACCTAGTAGGACTCTAACTGTCTTCGGGCTTCCCTTCTGCGATCAGGCCATCGTGTCTTGTTCGGAGTCTTGGTCGTCTTGGAGTCGGTAGTCGGCAATCCTCGTGATCGGGTACCCTGGTATTATGGCCTCAACAGTAGCCCCCGAGCTTATCTTGTTCAGAAAAGGTTGATTGTTCAATAGCCTTCGGGTCTTTTTGCTCTTCGGGTGATTTTTGGACATGTTAATACCTCGGCAATCACTTTTGTATGAGAGCCAGAAAAGTTCCCGAACTCTTGAATGTAGAAACCTGCATCTGAATGATAAGGTCAAAGAAAAATATCAGCCATAATAATAAAATAGAACTATTCCGTCTTGAAAAATGAAACGCCCCAGGATTGATGTAACTGCTGCCCAGTGCATTAAAAACCCACTCCGCATGTCTCCCGGAACTTTAGCAGTGCACGCGATACGGCTCTGCTCTGGCTCCTCGATTCTTGCACGAAGCGTCGCACCCTTGAGTCTTTAAATATCAGATCTCCTGGATTGACGTGTACTTGAATCTTCCATCCTAAGCCTTCTTCCTCCACTCGCCATGGGAAAGAAAAAGCTTAGCAGCAGGTTCAAGCTTCCTCGCCTCCTTTTCGGAGACTCCCCTCGCAGCTCCGGCGAACAACCGCCCGACAAGCCGGAGGACCCGCCGGCGACGACACCACCCACTGCTCCTCCTGAGGCTCCGCTCCTAGCTCTCCCCTGGTATGGGGATGAGGGAGTCGAGGTCGAGCCACCAGAGGAGGAGGCTCCGGCGATGGCACCGCCGTCTCCCGAGGCTGCTCCTTCAAGCATTGCCGCCGGGAAACGCCCTGCGTCTTCCTCCCAAGCCCCGGCATCTCCTATCTCCCTCTCCTCCGACGACGAGCCAACACAAGGAGGGAGCGGAATCCGGCTGAGGCCAGAGGCGGCGCACGCAGGCGCATCTTCGTCTTCTGCTCCGGCGGATACCAGCGGCGACGAAGAATTCGCCCGGCGCCTCTTCGTCTCCCTGAACCGCGACCTGATCGGGATTCCTGGAGACGGAGCGCTCGTGGATCTCGTCAGCGACTCTGAAGAAGAGAACGCGGTAGATGACGATCCACCGGCAAGCACACCATCGCCCTGATCAGTTTGGTTGTCAATCATCAACCCAAGATCAGGGCACTTTTGTATTTTGATTTCAGGATAGTTATCAATCCCCTGTGAAATGTTCTCCCTTTTGGATTAATGAAGAAATTTCACTTGATGGATGTAACCTAAATCCCTTGTGCTTGGAAATTTATCTGTGTCAATCTGTTCATGAAATTGCTCACCCAGAAACAAAATTCCCGAGCGAAAAGTTTCTTCCGACCAGACTAACTGTCATCAGTGTGTTCGGGAAATTTGGCCCTGACCAGACATGATCGGGGCATTTCCTTGATTCACACCGATCGTTTGGTCATTTAAAACTGGTAACTTACCAAATAAGCTAACAGCCCTAAATACATTGAATTGGACTTACACATTTTTCGAAACGACGCGTGCCGTAGAAAAAGGAAAGAATCTTTTTGACCCAACAGCCACTGCGAATTGCGCGGCTCAAGGGCAGGTTTTTCGGGGTTCGTGCTCCCGTGCAGAACCATAAAGCCCCCAAGCGCGGCCGCTTGAGATCTATTTGGTCCTTCGTCTTCCTCGTTCGCATCTACAGAACATTCGCCATTTTCAACCGCTTTCTTCCCTCGTCCACTTGCTCCTCCAATCCTACTAGCTCCCAATCGCCATGGCGTCCACGCATCAATCATCTTCTAGCACTGAGTCCACAGGGGACCAGACCAGCACCGCCGCCGGACGAGAACTCCGTAGTGGGAACACGATCCCCACCGCGAACGAGTACTGGTACAAATCAACCACGACGGCCAAGCAATTGCAGAAACTGGAGGACCTTGGACTACTCCCTGACACCGCACTTTTCCCCCATCACCATGCCAAAGGTCAGACGTATCCAACCCCCAACACTCTCGAGATGGTGGTGTTCTTGGAGTTCTTGCATTGTGGATTCGGGGTTTTTCCCTCTGATTTCTTCCACAGCGTCTGCGAGCATTACCAGATAGAGCTTGTGCACCTAAAGCCCGGTGCTTTGACAATGCTTAGCGTCTTTGCCTTTCTGTGCGAAGCCTGGTTAGGGATTAAGCCTTCACTGTGGAGATATTTTTATAGTCCTTCGTACTACAAGAACCAGGTGATGCTCGGGTCCATCGGGTTTTCCTTGAGAAATCGGGAGATGTACATCCCCTTCCCAGTCAAAGATTGCTGGAAAGGATATGAACATCATTGGTTTTACATCTCCCTTCCCCAAACCTCATTGGCAAAAGGGAAATATCTGATGCCCTATCTCAAGGATTCGGCCAAAGCCCTGCCAAGAATTACCCCGGAGATGCAGAAGCACATTGATCAGATCTTGGAGCTCCGCAATGCTGGTCTGACGGCGGTTCATGTAGCAGAAATCTTCATTAGATGGAGATTTATCCCACTTATGAATCGCGACCGCTACGCTTGGACATTTACGGGCTACAAGGACCCGAACAGAATGAAACCCGATGGTGAGCACTTGTTTTTCTGTTCGATTGTTTTTCCGAGTTCGTTCGGTCATTTGAATTCATGACTCTTAACTAACAGTTGTCCCAGAGACAGAAGTGGCCATGCGCCTGAAGAAGATGTTCGGGGCTGATCTCCCGGACTGGGAAAACGTCCCAGCACCCTACAGCGCTGACAACCCTCCTCCAGAGGTAAACTGTTACTCAGAAAAAGCTTCTTTCTTCTTTAATAGTGATATGATACACCTCTTTATTCCCGACCAGGCCCCAGCTATTGTTGATGCCCCCGCCCAGAGCGGTGCCATCAATGTCGAAGAGGAGGGGGATCAGCCCGTTGATCAAGGCACCAGGGCCCCGACCAACGAACAACTCGAATCATCACCTGGTTTGGAGAAAGAGGTCCCGAGCAGTCCCCAGGCGATTATCCCCCGAACCCGGAAACGCTCTCGTAGTGTGGAGAGGACAGTTCTCGATTTGGGAGCCTTTGGATCACCTGGGCCCGCCAATCTGCAGCCCATTCGTGATCAGCCATGTCCTGTTGCCCAGGTATCGAGCATGATCGTATTCGGGCGTTTATTCGCAGCTTTTGATCGCATAACCAAAGCTAAACATGATCGGGAGATTTCTCGACAGGAAAATCGTCCGACCAGACAATCATCAAAGCTTATCCCTGGTGCCAAGAGATTTAAGGTTAAAATCCCGACGGCCGAGTAAGAACTTTGACAACCTTTGATCATGTACGAACATTTTTCTTAAATGCTGTTTTCACTGTATTTGATTGTTCGGGAATTCAGGCATCCCGATCCCACAGCTTCTCCTCCTGTCAGACCATCTGCCAGAGAGAAAACTCCCGAGCCAGATTTGACAGCACAACTTGACCGCTCAGAGAAGACTGCAGAGATCGTGGAATTCATCCCGACGCCCCTGGGCCCGATCATTAGCGCGCTCTCGACAGCTGAAGAGCAATGGCGTTCGTTAGACGCTCGTGCCTCTGCTGCGGAAGCGTCTGTGATCAGACTGGGAGCCCAGGTGACTGTTCTCCAGTCCGAGAAAGAAGGTACATGCTTTAAATCTCATGCCTTGCTTATTGAGTTTTTATCCTCAAACTTTTGTTCACATGCTGCCTTTGACCCTGTAGCTGACTCCAAGAGCATTGAGGTGCTCAAAGAGAAAAACTCGGATCTGGAAGGAAGACTAGCTGACCTGACTGCGCGTCTTGAAGCATCAGAGAAGCGCAGTTCATCCTTGGAGTCCAGGCTGATGGAAGGTGCCTGCGTTGCTGCAACTCATACCATCGGGGCTTTGAAGAGCCATCTCCCTGATCTGGACGTTTCCCTGCTCTCAAAAGGCTTCAAGTGCTCGGAATCAGAAGTTGAGGTAATGTTTAATAGCCTCACCCCACTGGTGGAATCATTTGTCGGAAAACTTGATCTTCATCTGAGTGATTCAGAGGAATCACCCTGAACACTGCAAAATTCCTGTAATAGGACAAAACTTTAACAGTTTAGAATGCGGTTACATTTTGCTAAACATATGCTTGCATGTTTTTGCGTAAATCTTAGAGCTGATCGGTATTTTAATGGATCTTTTTAACTGATAGCTTTCTCATAGCCAAAAAGTCCCGTTACCATGAGCTATTCTGGAATTGTTTAGTTGCTAAGACACGGGCGGCCTTCTGAACTGTGTAATTCCTTGTAGTCATGGTGTTCGGTAATTTCAGCGTCTGCCTAGCTTTCTTGAATTAAAAAGTCCGTTTCTTGCATGGTAATAGTACCGTAGTAGCCCCCGGGCTCTTTTACAGTCATGCTGGCATGCTGAAAAAGAGTCTAGAAGTACAAACTGCAAGAAACTTCCCGATCAAATGGGGAGCCCCCGAGCGTATAGCTCGGGATGCATAGAATAGGTCTGAAAAAGAAAATTTTCAGCATGGTAGTCCCCGGCTCTTTGTTAGTGTATGCAATATGATAACAAAGAGTAGAAACAGAATAGAAAATAGAAAACCCAGCCCCCGAGCATAAAAGCGAGGGTGAGTAGAGTATATAGAACTTATCTTTTTTTTTGTTGTTGGCGCTGTAGGCGACGCAGACGACGGTTTATACCTGCCAAACCTGATGGTTGGTCTAGAACTGTGCACGATCTTCATTGTTTAGGCGTAGAACCTGCGTAGTTGATCCATATTCCACGTGTTTGGCAGTATGTCCCCATCTATCTCTGCGATCCTGTAGGCTCCTGGTCGGGCGATATCTACTACAATGTATGGTCCTTGCCATGGAGAGGACAATTTAGTTTTGTCCTTGGTGCGTTGATCCAGTTTGAGCACCATGTCCCCAATGCATAGGCTTCGTTGTCGAACATTAGCATCGTAATACTGTCGCAATTTTTGCTGATACTGGGCTACTCTAAAAGCAGCTGCATCACGAGCCTCCTCCAGGAGGATTAGCTCATCAGTACGTCTATCAGGCTCTTCAGTTTCTGAAAACATTGCCACGCGAGGGGCTTGTAGTCGGATGTCGGATGGTAGAATCGCCTCTGCTCCATACACCAAGAAGAAAGGTGTTTCGCCTGTTGCCCGATTCATAGTGGTCCTCATTGACCAGAGTACTGTAGGGACTTCATGAATCCAGCGCTTGTCGTAAGCTTGTAATCTGTTAAAAATCCTCTTCTTGATGCCCTGGAGCACGATGCCATTAGCACGTTCTACTTGCCCGTTTGTCTTCGGGTGGTTTACCGATGACCGATCATGCCTGATCCCATGGTCGTAGCAGAAATCGTAAAACTTTTTACTTTTAAACTGTGTTCCATTATCGGAGATTATCCTGTTCGGGACACCGAATCGTACGACAATACTCCGTAGGAATTTGACAGCTGCCTCTTTAGTGATTTTCTGAACGGGCTCGGCTTCAACCCATTTTGTAAATGTGTCAATGCCAACGAACAGAAATCTGTATCCCCCGACAGCCCTTGGAAAGGGTCCGAGGATGTCTATACCCCAAGTGGCAAAGGGCCATGACAAAGGTATAGTATTTAAAGCTTGCGCAGGTTTAGTTTGTTTCCGTGCGAAGAATTGACATGCCTCACACTTTTTCACTAAATCGCTTGCGTCTTGAAGAGCTGTAGGCCAGTAGAAGCTCTGTCGGAATGCTTTCCCTGTTAGATATCGGGAAGAAGCATGTGATCCACAGATTCCTCCGTGAATGTCGTGGAGCAAACTAATGCCCTCGGTCCGTGTGATGCATTTGAGGAGCATTCCATTGCGGGTTAGCTTGTATAATCGCCCGTCAACCAATTGATAGTTCTTGGCTTTATGATGGATTTTCTCCAATGTAGCATCATCATCCGGAATAGCTTGGTTTGTGAGGTACGCTCGGATTGGATCCATCCAGTTCTCCTCGTTTCCAACTAGAGCGGCAGCTCGGGCCGTACCGACCAACATAGACTCCTTGACGGATTCGTTGGTTGTAGAAACTGGTCCCTTGGCGGGTTCAGTTTTTAGGTTCGGTAATGAAACCGACACAGATGGCTTAGTAAGAACTTCAAGTAACACGTTACCTGGGAGCCGTGTGCACTCTGCAGCTGCCTTTGCCAGCTTATCTGCGTCGCCATTGAATTCCCTCTTCACGTGCTGTACTTCAAGCCCATCAAATTTGCTCTCCATCCGCCTATATGCTTCCAAGTATTTGGCCATGACCTCGTTCCGCGCACTGTACTCTTTCATGACTTGCTTTGCAGCTAACTCGAAATCCCCTTTCACGAGCAGCCTTCTGACACCAAGAGATGCAGCTATGCGGAGACCTGTCAACAGTCCTTCGTACTCGGCAACATTGTTAGTAGGAGTTGGATCAACAAAATTGATTTGCAAGGCGTACCTAATGACGTCATTGTGTGGCGAAATCAGGACCACCCCAGCCCCCGCGCCTGCTCTGCAAAATGCTCCGTCATAGAACATTGTCCAGTGTTCGGGATTTTGAGCAGCTTCTTCAGGTTCGGGGTTAGTCCATTCTGCGATGAAGTCTGCCAGAGCCTGCGATTTGATGGCAGTTCTGGGTATGAATTCAACGTCGTAAGCCCCCAGCTCCACAGACCATTGTGTGATCCTACCCACGGCATCTCGATTATGTAAGATGTTGCCTAGGGGGTAAGTTGACACAACTTTGATCTTGTGGCTCAGAAAATAATGCTTGAGCTTCCTGGAAGTCATTAGTACAGCATATAATAATTTCTGAATCTGAGGGTACCTCGTTTTGGCATCATGTAGCACCTCGCTTACGAAGTAAACGGGATGTTGTGTTGTAGACTTTTCTGTTGGTCTCTCGACCACCAAAACAGTGCTAACAACAGTTGGTGTCGCTGCTACGTATAACAGCATCTCTTCTTGTGGCTTTGGCGGGACCAGTACGGGCATTTTCCGCAGGTACTGTTTGAACGCCTGGAACGCCTCTTCTGCTTCTGCCGACCACTCAAAATGATCAGTTTTACGTAGCAATTTGTAAAATGGCATACCTCGTTCGCCTGACTTGGACACGAATCGACTTAGGGATGCCATCATTCCCGCCAACTTTTGGACCTCGTGGCGGCTGCGTGGAGACTTCATGTCGTCGAGTGCCTTGATCTTGTGCGGATTTGCCTCTATACCTCGTTGGGAAACAAGGTAACCGAGGAGCTTACCCGATGATACACCAAAGGTGCATTTGGCGGGGTTGAGCATCATCCTGTTTTTACGCAAGTTGTTGAATGTTTCGGTTAAATCAGCGATTAGATCGCCTTTTAACTTACTCTTCACAACAATGTCATCTATGTATGCCTCCACATTACGGCCGATTTGGCCTTCAAGAACAATGTGAACACATTTTTGATAAGTGCAACCTGCGTTTTTCAGACCAAAAGGCATCTTTATATAGCAATAAACACTGAAGGGAGTTACAAATGCAGTTTTCTCCTCATCGTCAATGCACATGCTGATTTGATGATACCCCGAGTAGGCATCTAGAAAACAAAGCAATTCGCATCCAGAGGTTGAATCTACAATTTGATCTATCCTAGGTAATGGGTACTCATCCTTCGGGCAAGCTTTATTCAGATCTGTGTAGTCCACGCACATCCTCCACGTTCCGTTGGGCTTCTTGACCATGACTGGGTTCGCCAGCCACTCCGGGAAAGGGACCTCTCGAACGAAGCCGGCTTTGAGTAGTCGGTTGATTTCTTCGTTGATGGCGTCTCGCTTCTCCGGGGTATATCTCCTTTGCTTTTGCTTGACTGGTCAAACGCCAGTTCGTATGCCAAGCTTGTGCTCGATTACTTCCCTGGGGATCCCGGGCATGTCAGATGGTTCCCCAGCGAACACATCTGCGTTTGCCCGGAGGAAAGCAATGAGCTCGAGTTCCTATTTGTCACCCAAGCCAAGGCCCACCTGGGTGGTCTTGGTCGGGTCTGCGTCATCAAGGATTACTGCCTTCGTGCCCGGCTCGGTGCGCCTGGCAGGTGGCTCGACTGGTGAGGCGTTGGCCGTTGACTCGCCAGCTGCTTGTGGCGGCGTCCCCCTGAGTGGGGTCTGATCCACCACAAGCTGCCCTTCAGTGGCACGGTTGTCAGCTCCCTGTCTCCCAATGAGCTCCTGTTCCCCGATGAGCTCCTGTTCGGGAACTTCTTTCCCCTTGGCCCTTGGTCGGTTCTCAGCTGCTCGGGAGGTTTCAGCCAATGCACCCTTGGCGGCAGCCTTGGGCTGGCTTTTTGTCTTTTTCTTGGCAGGTTCAGCAGCCTTGGCTGGTTCCTGCTCGTCACCCTTGATCATGTCCAGGGTCTTCATGTCGCACTGGACCGCGCCCCTGCGATCGCCGCTGACGGTGATCGGACCCAACGGCCCCGGGACCTTGATCATGGAATACGCAAAGTGAGCGACCGCCATGAATTTCTTCAGGAACGGTCGGCCCAAGATGCAGTTGTAGGCCGACGTGATGTCAGCCACCTCGAAGGTGAGGAACTCTGATCGGATGTTTTTGCCCTCTACGATGGTCACCTGCAGATCGATCCTCCCCAAGGGAAAGGCTTGAATGCCTGGTATGACCCCATAGAAAGGCTTCTCCACAGGGGACAAGGACCTTCTTGGGATCCCAAGTTCGTCAAAAGCGTTGACAAACAGGAGGTTGAGGGCGCTTCCACTGTCGATCAGGGTTCGCCCGATCTTGCGGGGCCCGATCCATGGCTTGATGCACAGTGGGAGTAGCGGCCCGTCGTAAAGCGTCTCAGGGTGATCCCTTTGATCAAACGTGATCGGGATTTCTGACCACCTCAAGAGTTGCTTGCAGGGCTCGGCGCTGTTTATCTGCCTCTCGACCATCTTGAGCTGGGATTTGGAGGTTCGGGTTGAACAGCCACCGAAAATTGTCGCGACCTCTAGATCTTCGGGGAGATCTAGCTCATCATCACAATCCATGTAGTTTGTCGCGCGAGGGTTGTGAGCTGCCTGGTCACGTGGAGCCCCCTGCTTCTGGCTCTCCTCCTCCTGCTTCTGCTTCTCGTACACCGTGCAGTCCACGAAGTGATGCTTCGTGGATCGGTGAATCGGGCAGTACATCGGGAGGTTCTCCGGTTTGCCTTGACGCCTGTACGGGGGCTTGTTGTCCACGGCCATGACTTCATCACCCTCGGTCTTGCGCTTCTTGTTTTTGTGTTTATTTTTCTTCTTGCCTTCCCCGGCTGGCTGGCTTTGTTCGGGCTTTCCGTGAACCCGTGCTCGGGCGTCCGCCATCTTGGCGGTTTCTTCCAGGATCCCGTATAGCTCTGCCACCGTCTTCGGGTTCTTCTTGGCAAGTTCCTCCGCCGTTCGCTCGTCTTTGCAACCTTGATTGAAGGCCACAATCACCCGATCATCCACCATGTCGGGGATGGTGTTACGGGTGTCGCTGAACCTGCGGATGTAGTCCCGGAGGGATTCTCCAGGCTTCTGCACACAGTTGAGCAGATCTCCCTCATGTCCGGGGCGTTTATAGGTGCCTTGGAAATTGGCTTCAAATGTCTCCCGGAGATGAGTCCATGACTTGATGCTGGCCTCGGGCAGGTTCATGAGCCACGTACGGGCTGATCCCTGCAGAGCAGTCGGCAAGTAGTTGGCTTTGACATAGTCGTCACCCCCGGTGGCATCGATGATCGTGGAATAGATCTGAATCCACTCGCGGGGGTTGGTTGTTCCGTCATACTTCTCAATGTTAGTAGGACGAAACTTTTCGGGCCACCTGACCTTGCGCAGGGCTGGGGAGTACGCAAGGCATCCCCCCGTGCCTGGTCGGGAGTCACGTGGCGGTGAATCTTGATGGGACCGATAGTAACCCTCACGTGCTCGGTAATCTCGATTGTGATTGAGAGTTTCCCGAGCGTCGCGAGTGCGACGATTGCGCTCGAGTTGTGGCCTCATGTCGCGCCCCTCGTGTGGGCGATAGTATGGTCGTCCGTTAACAGATCGAGACCGAACCGGCTGTGGTTCACGTGGTCTATTTGACGGTGCTGGTGGTGCCGCAGCGGCGGCTTCGATGCGCTCTTTGGCCTTGTCCGCTGCTTCCCGAGCCTTCTTGGCTATGGTCGCCATCGGAGTCCCTTCGGCCATTGCTTCCATGGTCTCCAAAAGGGTTCGGATCTGCAGATTATCCTGTTCGACGGCCTGGAAATCGTTGTTGAGATCTCGGGGAGCCAATGAGGATGCAACCTACTGTGTACGGGTTTTAGCCGTTTGAAGTGTCGGTGCGTTGCTCAAACGTGGAGGAGGCACGGGTCGACGCGAGCTAGACGACTCGGCAACGGCCTCTGTCCCGTTTGCGTTTAGCACATGGATGCGGCGGTCTTCAGATTGTTCTGACCCATTGCTAGATCCACTGTAGTCGAGATCCAACTGCGCAGTGCGATCTGCAATGTCTTCAGGAGTTGGCTCCGTGAAGGTGGCGAAAACTTCCCGACCGGCGCACGTGAGATCGGGATCGTGGATCCCTGTCAACTTGAGCTCGTAGTCGCCTTGGTGCTTGAACACGAGATCTCCGAAGCGGATCTCCCGTGCAGGCACTAGATGGCGGTGAGCATAGAGATCGGAAGCGGAAGCAGAACTCCCGATCGCTCCCGACTTGACTGAACTGGGCATGTAGGGCATCGAGGAACTCGACGCGTCGGCGATCCAGAGTCCGTTCACGATCGGCATGATCTTTCTTCACGCAAGGGCCCCTGCCTGGCGCGCCTCTGTCGAGGTTGTACTCGTCAGATATTTGTCCAGCAGACACCCCGCTTTGTGCGAAGATTGATCACGGTGATGAATAGAAAGACACGGGATTTTTATACTGATTCGGGCCCTCAAGATCGAGTAATAACCCTACGTCCAGTTGCTGCTTGTATTATTTCGTCGATTACAGATTACAATGCGTAACAAGTACCCTCGGGTGGATTGTCTAAGATTGCAAATCAATGGAACATACCCTCTACGCACAGGACCCCCGCTATTTATATCTAGGGAGACGTGCCTTACAAGACAAAACAGACCTAAACCTAGTAGGACTCTAACTGTCTTCGGGCTTCCCTTCTGCGATCAGGCCATCGTGTCTTGTTCGGAGTCTTGGTCGTCTTGGAGTCGGTAGTCGGCAATCCTCGTGATCGGGTACCCTGGTATTATGGCCTCAACAGGACCAGTTCCTTCCGATCATGGCCAAGCAGTATTCTGGGATGGAGAAACTAGCTTCTTAGAGTCCGTGCTGCCAAGTCAGATCTCTGGGATGAGAAGGAAATAGACCAATGTACCACTTTGTCCCTTGCCGATATGGCTAAAGATGAAAACTTGCTGGATTCCACCTCGTTATTTAGGTCCGATGCACTAAATGCCTATCTCTTCGGTCATGCACCGATGACTCCAACATTGATGGACATACATATGGTGACTGGCCTTAACACCACAACTGCCACAAACCCGAGAAGGATCCTCTGTGATCTCAACTACAAGTTAGTCAGCCCAGGCTCCAAAGGGTGGAAAAAATACATCGCCGACCATTGCAAGACTGGCTCAGTCGGCGATAGAGAACACGCCGCCTTTCTCAACATGTGGTTAGAACAATTCATATTCTGTGGATCAACAATATGCAGTCGATTGCGGAAGTACTAGCGCGTGGTGGGTCAGTTCCGCTTGTCGTCTCCTTCTTGGAGCAGTTTATCATCTCCTGCATCAAGTATCGGCCAAACTCTTAGCAGGTCAACCTGTCGGCCATATCGGAGGACCCTAGTGGTTCATCCAACTTTGGCTGCATACTCAATTCCGATCTGCTCTTCGTCTTAATTTTGAAAACCACCAATTTCCAAGCTACCACTCAGAAGAAGAAGAGGCAACCACACACCGATGCACATCTTTTGGAGAAGCACCATCAGTGTGCCTAGGATCAAGACTTGATTTTGGCACCATGGCCAGCTTTTTTGAAAGCTTCTATCATGGCATCACATCGGAGTACTTACTTTACTTTGCTTATGCCTATCCTGATCGCAATTACGAGCTGCCATTATTCAATATTCAGAATGAGCTCGAGTCGATTATGCCGGTACTCAAGTCCTTCATTACTCCAACATTCCTTGACAGCAACATCGTCCACGGCCGCAAGTATTCTTCTTACGAATTCTACAACCCATCAGTGGCAGCTTGTCAGCTTGGATTCGGCCAATTACCGACCGGTTTATACTTTGCCAATAAAATAAAGCATCGAGAATTGGTGTCAACTGACCTAGAAATGGATCAGATGCTATCCTTGGCCCTAGAGGCTAATTTCACAATAAATGAGTGGCTATGCACCAGTTTTCAATCCAAATTATTCAAGACTTGGTCGAAAGAATGGTCAACGCATCTATTCAGAGTGCCTGTCCTCACCTATTGTAGTCTTATTGACTCCGATTATGAAGATATGGACAATCCTTTAAGTTTCTTCTATTAACACCCTTTCTTCTTTATCTAACTCTTCTTTCAAAAAAATCCTTAATTCATATTTTGAATTCTCAACAGCCAGCAGAGGAAGATGTTCCAAATGTTAGTCGGAGTGGAATGCCGATCCAATATACAGTCAGAATCCCGGATCCACGAATCGGTGCCACTGCACCATCTATGGCTGATATCATGGACGGTAAACTTGAAGGAAAGCTACCTCCGGTAAGGCCATCGTGCTGAAAAAATTGAAGAAAGGCCACACCCCGGTATGATTTCCTCATAATTCCGATTCTTCTTTCAATTTAATATCACAAAAATAACCTCTTTTTATACAGTCCATTGGTGCAAGAGGAAAAATCCTTGGCCAATCAACTTCTAGGGCTGCTGAGGAATCGGCAGAAAAAGTTGCTGAAGGTGCAAGACTGCTCATTGATGCAGTAACGGTAACGATACGATCTCAAATGCCTCTTTCCATATTCTCAAAAATCATATAATCTTCAATGAAAATTGTTTTAGGAAACAAATATTATACTTCCCGATCCGCAGCTAGCTCGGACCCAAGAAACACAAGTTGAATTGGCTCAACAGGTGACTCTCTTTCAACTTATCTTATTCTCACACTTCTTCATTCTAACCGATTCAAATCATAGATCCCTTGTACTATTCTTCAGCCCGTCACCGAGGAAACAATCGGAGATACACAATTGGAGGCAGACATCAATCAACCAGAACAACCAATCGCAACTCCACCAACTGCTCCTCCGATTAAGTCATCTCCCCCTCAAACACTTCAAGTGGAATTACCCAACACGATTGTTTCTGCATCAATTCCAGAAGTAATCCCTGATTACATTCGAGAAGGACAATTTAAATTGGTATTCTCTGATTTCTTATGCCAATAATTTTTTCATATTTATAACCCATGTTTACTAACATTTGATTTCAGGCACAAGATTCTCCGACGATGAGTTTCGCATCGATCGACTTGGATGCTGCAATCGGGGATGAAGAAATCAGTTTTGCTCAAACTTCTGAAGTTGTGTCCGATGTAGTCGAGGCAAAACTCCAAGAGATGCTGACTCATCTGGGAAAAAACATCACCATCCTCATGGAAGATGCAGAGCCGATTCGCTAGCTGTTCAAGGAGCTGAAAGGTCAACTTCCATCGGAGCTTGAAAGTGCTATTATCCTTGCCGCATTCATCGAAGGTCATCAGCGCCAAGTTTATGTGGCTCGCCAAAGGATATCGGAGCAACTAGCCCAGCAAGAACTTGTCAAAAAACATGATGAAGGCATGGAAAACCTGAAGTCGATGCAGGCCCAAATCAAATCCTTGGAGGCCAAGCCAAATCAACTGAGGTATCGGATCCAGCAACTCCAAGCCACCGAAGCAAATCTGATCAAGAGGCTTGAAGAGGTGCGCAAGGAGATCTCCGATACCTAGGATGAACTTGGCTCAATCCCGACAGTCACCGCATCGGCAAAAAACAATATGCAAAAGTGCTTAAGCGAGGTCCACCAGGTTCATAAGAGTATCAAAACTATGCCTGGCTCCGGTGTCGATGACCTAGAAGAAATTCAAAATGTTGATAATATCTGCCTGCGCGCGATTGAAATGATCCAGAAGCATATGTGATCATTGTAACGTTTTAAACTAGCTGGTAATACTTGATCTGATCCGATGACTTTGATCATCGATGAACACATCTGTGTTGTAAATATTTTTTCTCTAAAGACGATACATGTCGTATCGGCTGTCTCTAGTCGACATCGCTCAGATTACCGACTTTATGAATCAACCCAAATACTTGGGTAATACTTCTTCAAATATTTTCCATTGAGCGCTTTTGAAAACTCTTCTCCTTTCAACGTTCCCAAAATATTCGCATTTCTAGAAACACACCGATTCACATGATAGGGGCCTTCCCAATTAGGCGACCATTTTCCAAACTTAGAACTTTTAGTTCCTATCGGCAAAATCAGTTTCCAAACCAATCTCCTTGAATAAACTCCTTAGGCTTAACTTTTTTATCATAATATCTAGCAACTCGTGCCTTATTATTTTCAATATTTTCTAGAGTCCTCAAGCAAGTTTTAGCCAAATCATCCAATTCAAAATTCATCAAACTTTTATATTCATCGGTAGTCAGGTTATCCTGTTCCAATATGCGTCTTGATCCGATTTTAACTTCTCAACGCAAAACAGCCTCATGTGCATAAACCAAGTGATATGGAGACATCTTAGTAGAGCCATGACACGCCATCCGATATGCCCATAACGATTAGGTCAACGTTAAATGCCATCGCCTTGGTTGTTCATCAATCTTTCATTTAATAATTTTGATAATGCTTTTATTTGATGCCTCTGCTTGACCATTGGCTTGCACATAATAAGGAGAAGAATTTAATAATTCAATACCCATACTGGCAGCAAAATCTTGAAATTTATCAGACATAAACATAGTCCCTTGATCAGTTATGATAGTTTGAGGAATACCAAATCGATAAATAATACGCGCCTTGACGAACTCCACCATATTCCTGGAATTAGCAATCTTCAAAGGAATCACCTCAACCCATTTAGTAAAATAATCAGTTGCCACCAATATGAATTTATGTCCTTTACTCGACGACGGATAAATCTATCCGATCTAATCAATTTCCCATCCTCGAAAAGGCCATGGTTTAATAATCGAATTCATGGCTAACGCAGGTGCTCTTTGTACATTCCCAAATTTCTGGCATTCTTGGCAACCCTTACAATATTCAAAACAATCTTCTAAAATCGATGGCCAAAAACAACCCATCTTTCTCATCACCCATTTCATCTTATAAGCCGATTCATGTGCACCACAAACTCCCTCATGTACTTCATCCATCAAATCTCTAGATTCCGATTTACTCAAACATTGGAGTAACACACCATCAATTGTCTTATAATATAATTGATCATCAAGCATAACATATTTGACAGCCATGAATCTTAATTTTCTGGAGACTTTTTGTGATGGATTTCTAAGATAATTTATAATTTCATACCTCCAATCCCCAATTTCTGGTTCTATCGTCATAACCACTTGAAAACGCCGATAACTAGAAGCAGCTTGCGCCAAATTATTAGACTTCTAATTTTGAGCTTTATGGATATGTTCAATATTAATCATCACAAATTTCTTCAGCAACAATCGACATTCTTCAAAGTACTGAATCAAAATATCATCCTTACACTCATATTTCACGATTAATTGATTGATCACTAATTGGGAATCTCCAAAAATTTCAACAGCTTCAGCTCTGATTTCCAACAGCAAATTTAATCCTTTAAGTAATGCTTCATATTCAACCTGATTATTTGTAAAACTTGGATCCGTCGAATAGCTGAATTCAAAATTTGCCCCCGGAGACTAAATAATCACAATTTCGATGCTGCATCCCTGACTGCATGAAGATCCATCAAAGAACAATGTCCAAGGCATCGACTCAACTATTTTAACTTCATCTCTGATGTGTTGTGCTACGAAATCAGCCATTACTTGTCCCTTTATTGCTTTAGCCGATTCGTACTTTAGATCGAACTCTGATAATGCTAATATCCATTTTTCGATCCTTCCTTTGAACATTGGTATAGATAACATATATTTAACCACATCGGTCTTACAAACCACCGTGCACTCGGCAGACAATAAATAATGCCTGAATTTGGCGCAAGAAAAATATAGGCATAAACACAATTTTTCAATTGGGAGATACCTGGTCCCTGCATCAATCAATTTTTGACTTAAATAACAAACCACTCGTTCCTTTCCTTCAAATTCTTGTATAAGGACTGACCCAATTGATAACTCATAGGTCGACAAATATAATCGGAATGACTTATCTTTCTGAGACGGAATTAAAACTGGTGGTGTCATCATATATCTTTTTATATCAGTGAACACATTTTGTTGCTCTTCTCCCCATACGAATTCCTCATCGACTTTCAATTTCAGCAGCGGGGAGAAAGGATAAATTCTTCCATATAAATTTGATATAATTCTTCTAACAAAATTAATCTTACCGATTAACGATTGAAGACTCGTTTTATCAGCAAGTGGCTTAGCATCTTTAATAGCCTTCATACTTTTCTGTCCGACTTCAATTCCTTTTTCATGAACTATGAAGCCCAAAAATTGTCCAGCCGATACTCCAAATGCATATTTGTTAGGATTCTTCTTCAAACCATGCTTTCCTGTGCACTCAAGATTTGCCCGTAAATCGGTCAGATGTTGTTTGTATCCATCGGACTTTACTACCACATCATCAATATAAATTTCGACAATCTTGCCGATCAATTTATGAAATATATAATTCATGGCTCTTTGATATGTAGGACTAGCGTTTTTCAAACCGAAGGTCATTACAACCCACTGATATAACCCAAGTGCACCAGGACATCGGAATGCAGTTTTAGGAATATCTTCTTCTGCCATAAAGATTTGATTATAGCCAATGTTGCCATTCATAAAACTAATCACCTTATGTCTCGAGGCCGCATCGACTAACATATCAGCAATCGGCATTGGATATCCATCCATCGGAGTTGCTTTATTGAGATTCCTGAAATCCACACAAACTTGCAATTTCACAGTTTTCTTAAAAATAGGAATGATGTTAGATATCCATTCAGCATGTCGACACGATTGAATAAACTTAGCTTCATATAACTGAGTTATTTTGGCTTTTATATCTTCATTTAATTCTGGTCTAAATCGTCTCGGTGCTTGTTTAAAAGGTCGATACCCTGGTTTGATCGGGAGCCGATGTTCAACAATAGATCGGCTTAAACCTGACATTTCATATTATTACCAAGCAAAACAATCATGATACTCTTTCAATAACTTTATTAATTCTTGTTTAGACTCAGGATCCAATTTAGCACTAATATATGTCGGCCGAGGTCTATCTCCTAAACCTATATCTATCTCTTCTAATTCATCGGCCGACATAAACCCTTGACCAAGTTTACCCTCATCTTTTATAAACTCTTCCATTAATACAAACTATGAGAGCCGACTACTTGGATCGGCTTTATACCATCATCGGACACTTGTAGAAAATTGCCTTCCCAGACTTTGCCCGATAAGCATTCTACTCCTTCAAACTTCCAAACCATCAAATTGGCGGTAGCGATGCTAACCGATTCATCGGCTTGAACAGTCTCGATGTGATCTTCATGCCATTGAATGAGACACTAATGCATGGTAGATGGCATGCAGTAATTAGCATGACTCCAATCACACCCAAGGAGTAAACTGTAAGACCCTTTGCTGTCGATGACGAAGAAAGTAGTAGGTAATGTCTTGTTCCTGGTCGTCAATTCAACATTCAATGCCCCCCGAGCCGGCGATGGATTCCCACCAAAGTCTTTAAGCATCATATCTATCTTGATCAAATCATCAGGGCCTTTACCAAGCTTTCGATACATAGTATATGGCATCAAATTTATTGCAGCCCCTCCATCAACAAGCATCATTGTCATCGGCTTGTCATCAACATATCCTTTAACGTACAATGGCCTCAAATGCCGATACTTCTCATCAATTGGCTTTTCAAACACAGCTTTTTGAGGTTGCAAAACTAATTGTGCCATAGCTTCCTCAATATCAACGGCCTCATCATCGGTTGAATTTACGTTGTACTCAGCTGGTAGCACAAACACCATGTTCACTAGTGCCGATGGTCCTTCATCATCACGCTTGGGCTTAGCTCTCCAGATCTTGGAATTATCATCTCCGGCTTAGCTCTCTAGATCTTGGAATTATCATCTCCTTGATGCTTTTCCTTGAGTTGTTCCCTAAATCGGAGACGCTGAACCCTCCTTTTCTGAGTTTTAGTCAAACCTTCAGGACACCACTGTGGATTAACCTTAGGATGCAGCCCAGGTTTGACTTCTTAATCCTCCTCTGGTTTCTGCACATCTTCTGGCTTTTGTATACTTTCCTTTTTCCTATAAACCAAATGATCCTGTACAGAAACATGTTCTTGTTTATATTTTGGGTGATCATTATACCTACGATGATCACTGTCCCAATGGTCATAGCACCGCTTTTCATACTCATGCCGATCATGGTATTCATGCCACTCTACGCGTTCTTGCCAATAAACAACTTATTCGTGCCAGCCACATTGACGTCCATAATCCAAACGATCATGCATAGAATGACGCTGTCTCTTTGGATCCCGATAGCTCTCATATTGATCACTGCATTCTGGACAATCGTAGATTGATGGAACTCTCAACTTTTCATTCTCGCAAAAACTAAAGAACGGACATCCCCAATGGTCTTCATCATCAAACCTTTTCACCGGAGGACACCAATCTCTCTCTTGCTGATGTAACTCTTGGCTTTTCTCTGCGGCGACGATCTTCCCGATAAACTTGATGGTTCTGATCCCTTATTTCATTGGCCGATACATGGCATTCAGGATCCACAACCCCTGAATTCTTTGCATGGTCTGATTTAAGGACTTTAGCCTTCATGTTCCTATCAGGTGCTCCGATTTCAACCATATTTTGAGGAAACGGATGCCCATCAAGTTTCATCGGCTTCTTGCCTATTTCAACCTTAATGATCCCTTTTTCAATCACCGATTGGATTTCATTATGGAAAACTTTGCAATCATTTGTATAATGAGAAACTGAATTATGCCATTTGCAATATCTCTTCTTCTTCAACTCTTTTGCAGAAGGAATCGTATGGTTTGGAGATAGCCTCATCTGCTTTTCTGCTAGACACAAATCAAATATTTTCTCGGCTTTAGTAATATCGAAACTGTACCTCTGTGGCTCAACCTTCGCCCATGGGCATGCAACAGAGTTTTTGCTTTTTGTCCATTCAGCTAGATCGACTTCAGCTTCTTCTCCCTCCGATTCATACTCAATGTTGGCAGTTTTCCATTGATATTTCTCCCTCCGATAGTCATTGTTGTGTCCTTCATGCTGAGACGGTTTTTGAATTTATGTCCCAAGACTTCCAAATCTTGACTTGTATACTGTTGACGGTCCATACAACGAAAAATCCGACCGTCAATAGGCTCAGAAAACCAACAAAGGTCAAGCATAACTTAGACATTAGTATTCAAATAATGCTATACCATGCATATCTGGAATTTACTTGAGTACAGGGACCACGGTGCAAAAGATGGACGAAACTGGGCACAGACCCAGTTCAGCCGACCTGGCTAGGTCGGGCGACCGGGCCTGAACCCCAATCGAGCCCATTTTCCACACAGGTCAAGAAGCACACAAGGGAAGGATCATGGACGTTGAATCATGATCGGTTCAAGTCAAGGGTGAGGATGAGCCACGTGTCACTCCCACAGATTGAAGAGCCCACACCTCAACTCATTTGCACACAAATGGAGTATACCCACCTAGAACTGTCATAAGGACCTACATGGCAGTCTACCAGAGAAGAGTAGGGCCGAAAGTCGGCGGAACCAGGTCGGCCGACCTGGCTAGGTCGGCTGACTTGGGCCTGCACCCGTACCTGTAAACCGCCATCAGGAGTCCATATGAGCCGTGCAACACTGAAGACGGTGCATCCTAGGGTCGGCGGACCTTGGCACATCGGTCGACCTGGGCCCACCTCCAAACTGCCACAACCACCTCTAGCTGGCTCCAACCGCCTATGTGATGCCATAAATACCTGCAAAGGGCGCCGTACTCAACACACACTAGAAGAAGAGCTTTCCGTGCTACAAGCTTAGTCTTAGTCTTAGTAGTGATAGTCATAGTGTTAGATCTTCTGAAGGGCTTCCAGAGGAGTCTTGGTAAGTTCTAGAGTTCAGTTCTTGTATTCTCTTACGTGTAGTACTCTAAGCTTAATGGAGATACCTTCATACTTATGTTGTATGCCTTAGTTATACCTTATCCACTTAGTATATACTACTTATGTCTTGCACCTTATTCGAGTGAATGTATGCTATGACATTGGCTCAATGTGCCTCTTGGTTGCTCAATTGATTAACGTGATAGATAGATTTGTATTACATATTGCAAGCATGGTGTTTGGGATATGGAATACTGTTGAGGGTACCGCTGCCCCACGGATTAGTAGAGGTAGACGGCAGGTGGTGACAGCCTTGTCCGTCCTTTGTAATCCTCCACGTACGGGAGTGGGTATTGGGCCTTTATGATAAGACGTCCTACTGTCGTCCCTTGATGAGGGAACCACTGGATACCTCGATATGTCCTCTTGCATATAATCATTGAGTGAGCTTGTATAGGGTATTGTAGTATATCCAAGTCCCATATGTATGATGCTATTGAACCCTTTGTAATCTTTACTAATGTACTGTTACTAACTAAGACTACTTTAATGATGAGCAATGAACTTCTATGTGTCGCATTACCCATTCATTTCTATATCATTTACCCCTGCTTAGATTGTGGTATATTAATTGTTGTTGTAAGTAATTGCATTGGAATGACAACTCTCTCTTAACTAAATGCTTTCTCTGTGGATAAACAAATAACGATACTCTGGAATACTCCCGGGTGAAATGCTACAACATACTTCTGTGCGCTTGCAGAATATCTGTAACGTCTAGATTTACGATGAAGTATCTCTAGTACCATCACTACTCTAAGTGGTGATGCTAAGAAATACCAACAAGCATTTCTGGCGCCGTTGCCGGGGAAAGCAATGGTTATAGAGATTTGATCATCCATGCATTTAATGCAACATGATTAATTGCCAGTAATCTAGCAGGTTTACCCTTTTTGCTCTGTTTCTCTGTGATGTGAAACAGGGTGTATGACTGGTTTCCAATTACCATCCAACTACGTTGAGAACTCGAATACCATAGGAAGGAGGGTACGTTCTCATGTCGTAATCCCTCAGGTGTTCTTATCGGAGACCGAACCAGTCATCGGAGAATCCTCCAACCAAGAAGAACAACCCGTTCCCGTAGCACCCCAACTGAAAGAAGCCATGGCCGACAGGACCATCCGTGACTACTCTGCCTCGTCCGCTGCCCAGATCCCTGTGGGTCCAGAGGTGGAAATGGGGATCATGCTTTTGAGCTGAAGGCCCCGCTAATCAACATGGTGCAGGTTAACCCCTTTTGCGGGAAAGCCAATGAGGACGCCAGTGCTCACCTGCAGCATTTCCTGGAGGTCTGTAGCACCATCACTATCCGAGGAATGGATCAAGAGGCCATCAGGCTCCACCTGTTTCTGTTCTCACTTCTGGGAAGAGCCAAACAATGGTTCTATTCCAACCGTGATGTAGTGAACACGTGGACTAAGTGCTCCAACGCCTTCTTGGCAAAGTTCTTCCCCATTGGGAAAACCAATGCCCTTCGGGGAAGAATTTCTAGCTTTCAGCAAGAGTCCGGGGAGACGGTTCCGGAAGCGTGGGATCGCTTCCAGGACTACATCCTGGCATGCCCCCACCATGGTATGCAAGAATGGCTCCTGCTCCAGAACTTCTACCATGGGCTGTCCCAGACAGCCCGTGATAACATGGACGCTGCTGCTGAAGGGGCATTCCTCTCCTTGACTGTGGCCGCCGCTAAGCTACTCATCAAGAAGATGGTGTCAAACCAATCTTGGAATGACGACCGTCTTCAGGGACGCAAATGCGGTATGCACACCGTAAAGGAGGTGGACATGCTGGCCGCCAAGATGGATCTCATCATGAAGCGCCTTGATGACCGCACCAAGGATGGAGGCACTGACAAGGAAGGGCCAATGGATTCACACATGACGTGTGAAGTCTGTGGAGAAACTGGCCATTCGAGAAACAACTGCCCCAAGACGCAAGAGGAGGTACAGTTCGTGAACGGTAACAACGGGTACCGGCCTCAAGGGAACTGGAACCAGCAACGCCCATTCTACCAGGGAGGTAACAATAATAACTCTTTTTGTAACCAACCTTCCCTTAAAGATCTTGTCCTTGGTCAGGCCAAGATTAATGAATCTATCTCTAAGAGGCTTGCTTCTAATGATAAAACTCTGGAGGGCATAAATTCTAAAATAGAAAGTTTGTCCTCCACCTTCCAGAGCTAGCTGAGCTTTAATAAAATGCTAGAAACCCAATTAGCTCAGCTAGCCACCGCTGTTCCTTCTGATGACAAGGGGAGAATTCCCGGGCAACCGGATTCTTCCTTTGAAAATGTAAAGACTGTTTCTACGAGGAGCGGTAAGGCTACTCAGGATCCAGTCCCACCTAACCATGCAGGAAAAACAGCAGTGCCAAGTAAGGAGATTCCCGCAGTGGAAGAAGAGCTTGAAGCCGAGCTAGCATCAGTCGGACAAACTGCGCCACATGAATTCTACGACAGCAAAGTCTTGCCGTTCCCTCAACGCCAAAAGAAACCATCGGTGGATGAGCAATTTGCCAGGTTCGTAGAAGTTATACAAAAGTTAAATATACATGTGCCACTGCTGGATGCTATGCAAGTACCGACCTACACAAAGTACTTGAAGGACATCCTCAACCACAAACGACCACTCCCAAGTACCGAGGTCAAAAAATTGACTGAGGAGTGCAGTGCGGCCATCTTAAACAAGGTCCCGGAAAAGAAGAAGGACCCAGGATGTCCCACCATCACGTGTACAATCGGGACACAACATTTCGAGCACGCACTCTGTGATCTGGGGGCAAGCGTCAGCGTAATGCCAAAGGTAGTATTTGACCACCTTAATTATACTACCTTGTCTCCTACTCCCATGAGACCCGATTCCACGGTCCGCTACCCGGAGGGGATAGCCGAGGACATTCCGGTGCGCATCCAGGATTGCTTCGTCCCTGTCGACTTCGTGGTACTGGACATGGACGTGAGCAACGACTCGTCGCTCATCCTTGGGTGACCCTTCTTGAGCAAAGCAGACGCCCACATCAATGTGGGTGATGGAGAAATTCAGCTCCACATTAATGGTAAGAAGGAGAAATTTGAGTTTCGGCCAAAGGTGGAGCAATGCTCCATGATCAAGATCAAGTATGGGCGAAACAGTCAGAACGTCAAATAGGTGGAGATAACACCTCCAGAAAAAGACAGCCTGATTAAGTTCATGGAGAAGTTCTGGGAGAAGGATTTCCCCATCTGGTACTATGCAAAAAACAACAAGAAGTTCACACGAGGTGCGAAAGCACAGACGAAGAAAACACCAGAACAAGTTGTCGACCGCCACAAAAAGGTAAAGCAAGTATGGCGGGTTAAATCATCTGTATCCTCATCTCCAGGGTCAGATGCTGCTTCGACAAGTTGAAATCCTACATAGGAGACGTCTTCGCTCGACGACGTAAAACACGAGTGCCAACAGGTTTATCGGTGTCAACAAAATAGCTTGGGGGAGGACCCACAATCAGGTAAGCTCAGGTAAGTATTGCTGAATAAAGTTTTTCTTTTGAATAAAGTTAGTAAATGAGAGCTATCCAAGCTAGTCCTCTAATGTTTTGAATCTATGCTTAAATCTTTACTTTGGACATGATGAATAGTTGCTCTTATTCCTCTCTTGTACCTATGTTTCAACCTGCTATTCTCCTAAGCTTTGAGTTTGCTGGTTGAGCATGATCTTTTCTGTTATCTTGTCTATCTGTGGGTAGCATATGCAAGCTCTAGTCTAGGTTGTTGTTGGCTATGATATGATAAGACTTGAGTGACCTTAAGATCTTACTAAGCTAGACTTGATAACCGGAGTTTCTCTTTTAAAATAAAATAAAGAGTTCCTTATGGTGATTAAATTTCCTACCAAAGCTCGTATTGTTTAAAACCCCTACATGAGCTACTTGCTTTTGCATTGAGTTTTGTCAAGATCATTGTTAATTTGAGAGATTTACTTCATGCTTTTAATGCCAAGATCACGCCACGCCACCTCATACATGTTACACTTCTACTATGGAAGTGAACATAACACCCATTGTTCCACCAAATAAAAGCTCTACATAAAGTATGGTACTCTTCTCCATTCTTATTGCAAAAAGAGACAAGGGCTTTTGAAAAAAAAACATGGACGCATGAAGGTCCAAATATGTAAAAAAAAAAGAGAGAGCGCAAGAAGGCTCTCGGTTCAAAAATTAAAGCCATGTCTCTAAAAGAAACTCTTTAAAGAGAAGAGGAACCTGTAAAAAGGAGCTATCTCTTACCATGCCACCTATACACGTGCACATCTTGGTTTGAGAGTATGACTTATTTCTCTTTGAATCTTGATTTTGACTTTACAATATGTGTATTACAAGTATGCTATAAAGCTCTCCTAGCACAAACTCCACTCCAATGAGTGACATGAGAGTTGAGAGAGGAAATTGGTAAGGAAATACACCATGAGTGACTTGAGAGTACCACCTAAGGAACTCTGTTCTTTTGAAAAACTTCCAAAACCTCCGGTTTGATTGTCAAGCAAGGTAGAAGGCAAGGTGCTTAGTCTAAGTCGTTCTAGCCATCAACCACCCAAGACAAGGAGAAGCTACAAGCCCCTTAAAAGGCCAAGGTAATAAGGGAAGTTTATTTTACCAGCTTATTCAATTCTTGGTAGAATATCTTGCTGAACCACTGGTACTTTTGAGGAGTAATAAGAAAGCAACTCCTGATCCACTGAGCCTAAAAGTTTTAGTCTTTTGCTTGGGACGAGCAAAGGCTAAGCTTGGGGGAGTTGTTGACGTTCCTTACAACGAAAAATTCGACCGTCAATAGGCTCAGAAAACCAACAAAAGTCAAGCATAACTTAGACATTAGTATTCAAATAATGCTATACCATGCATATCTGGAATTTATTTGAGTACAGGGACCATGGTGCAAAGATGGACGAAACTGGGCACAGACCCAGGTCGGCCGACCTGGCTAGGTCGGGTGACCGGGCCTGAACCCCAATCGAGTCGATGTTACACACAGGTCAAGAAGCACACAAGGGAACGATCATGGACATTGAATCTTGGTCGGTTCAAGTCAAGGGTGAGGATGAGCCACATGTCACTCCCACGGATTGAAGGGCCACACCTCAACTCATTTGTGTTGGGGATTTGGCCTACCGATAAATGCCTCTCACTTGTTTCATGTCATTTCAAGCGTTTTGGTGATACAGATCAACAAAGATGAAGCCGTTTGGCTTCGTTCCACATTCAGAGCCATTTCAATGGCTTCGGTCTTGAGATCGTACGCATGAATTTAGCTTCGGCCTTATAGCAAGAGCTATTCTGAAACATGATTATCTAACGAGTTTAGAAGCTGATTTGATGGAACAATAACTTCACTGAATGCCAAATGTGGTGACTGAGCCCCTGGCTAGCTTTGGTTATCATTATATTGCAGGTTCTTGGTGGAACCATTGGCTTCGGCATGAGGGAAAGGCTTTGCTGCGCTCGGATTCAAAGGAAGCCAAAGAGACAGCCACAGAGCCCCATCAAGCCAACTAAGCAGGCTAGGACCAAGTCCAAGCCGAGTCAAACACGGAGTTGCAAGTCTTCAAATTCACACTATAGGATGTAAGTGTACTAAAATGCCCTTGGGTTATCTAAGTTGTGTAGTCTAGAGGATGATGCCTGGTTTTCAGGGGTACAAGGGGAATGTAAAAAGTGTCCCTTGACCTCCCTATAAAAGGAGACCCCGCACCAACTTGTAAAGGGTTGATTCCTGAGGACACTGTTGACAAGTAATATATTATTGCTTGTTCTTGTCGCTCAGTTTCTTCCGTTGTTTGGGCTCTTTGGCTTCTGCTACCATCCCAACAACTAGCGCCCACCGTGGGGCTCGAACCCACGACCACAAGGTTAAGAGAATGCACCGGCTCGAAGAAAGGATTCGTCTTTGACGTCTCGAGCAGCAGAGAGAGCTGGAGGCTGCACAGCTCGAACTAGAGCAGGAAATGCAAGAGGAGGAGGAAGAGTAGCAGCATCAATTGCTGCAAGTCAAGAAGCAGCTGGAGGAACTGAGGCAAGCGAAGCAGAGGAGGCTGAACAACACAGGTTCCAGAGCCGAAAAGCTGCGTCAAGAACTTGAGAAAGCCAAAAAACAAGTTGCTAAGCTCTAAGAAGAGCTCAATGAGCCAAACACCGTCACCAATCCATCAAACCACAACTCTTCATCCTAAACCGGCTTCCACACACTTCACACCCGTCCTATCGACCATACTTTCCCACTCTCAGAAAGCCTCCAACTGGCAAGATGGCCACCTTCTTACAAACCCATTTCTCTACCAAGATACAATGGCCTCACTGACCCAAAGCAGTTCCTCATGAGCTATGAAGCTGCAATAGCTTTAGCCGGGGGAGACGATGTAGTACTAGCAAAATCTTTCATCATTTTCTGCGATGGCACGGCAATGAACTGGTACACAAAGCTGCCAGGCCTATCAATCAATAGCTGGTATGATCTGAAGAGGGAGCTCATCAAAAATTTTAGCATTATGGGAGACCAATCACTCTCATATGCTGAACTAACGTTACACCAGCAGCCCAAGGAGCCCCTAGAGGACTACTTCCGCAGATTTGTTACTCTGCGTGCACAAGCTCCACACATCCCCGACGAAGCAGCAAAATTCGCAGCAATACAAGGGCTTCGCCCTAGATTGTTCGCACAGCATATCGCAAGAGAAACACCAGCTACTCTTGCAGACCTATATGAGGAGTTCAAGAAGTATTGTCGATCTGACAATGACAATCGAATGAGATTGGCTAGAGAAGCCATCATGAGAAACCAATATGAGTCACAAGCCAAAAACCACAACCACAGCCAAAACTACCAAAACTACTCCCACCAAACAATCATGAAGGTAGACAATCCACCTTCTTCCTACGAAACCAAACCACCTTACCCAGAAAGCCAATACCACAACCAGAGAAATGAGCCCACTCAAAGGGGTGGAAAAGCCGGCAGAGGCCGAGGGAGAGGAAGAGGTCCACCATCGGGACCTGAGCTATTTTGCCAATATCACGGCAAAAATCACACCCATGGCACAGAATAGTGCCGAGACATCAAGAAAACAATAGAAAAGTTAAGAGCAGAGAAGATTCAAGCAACCCAAACGAAGCCAACATCGGCTTCAAAGCCAAACACCCAAAACCCTTCCCAAGCTATCCAAACATATTGCCCAGTATATCCTTCGCTAAACTCAAACACTGTACACCCATCAACAGCGATGGCAACTCAATATTTGCCTTCGCCACAAACTTTTCAGCATTATTACCCACAAGCCATATATCCTCACTTGTACCCTCAAACCTCCTAGCAAGTGGCTTCACAAAACATAAAGGTTGAGGAGCTACCACCACCACCACCACTACCACAACAAAAAGCCAATCAAAAAGAAGCTCCAAACCCACTCCCAAGCTAAGGACACATCTTGCCCATTTCTAGAGGATCATCGCTTGCTTTTGAGAATAAGCAAAGAAAAAGCTATTTTCGCCAAGTCAACAACATTTCTGTTGACGGCCCGTACAAAAAGTCAGAATGGTCCCATATGCCCATCACCTTTACTGAGGAAGATCTCAAACTCCACAATTTCCCACACAATGACGCGATGTCGATCGAAGCCAATATTGCTGGCTGGATGATCGAAAAAGTGTTAGTAGACACAGGGAGCTCTGCTGACATCATACTAGTAAAAACACTTAGAAACATGACAAACATCAACCCGGATAACCTAGAGCCGTCGGACACACCATTGGTCGGCTTTGGGGGGAAGCGCATGGCAACACTGGGAAAGATCTCATTACCAGTATCTTTTGGTGACACATCCAATGCCAGAACTGAGTACATCACTTTTGATGTTGTAGACATGGTTTTTGATTACAACATCATCTTCGGAAGAGTAGTTATAAACACTTTCGACATCATCATAAGGCAATCTTTCCTTTGCATGAAGATGCTAGCTCTGAAAGAGGTAATCACTGTTTATGGCGATCAGAGAGAAGCCAGAAACATTGAAAGAGCCAAGAACCCTGGACAACGAAACATGCATCTGCTAGAGGAACCAGAGCCGTCTTACCCTAAAGAAAAGCCAAATATTGAGAAAGATAGCAAAAAGATGCAAGGAGCCACAGAGACGAAGCAGGTGCTGCTGCAGCCTGACGTCTTTGACAGAAAAGTGATCATCTGCTCAGATTTAGAGCCGGACGAAGAAGATAGGCTCATCGAATTCTTGAGGAACAACAAGGATGTGTTCGCTTGGTCAAGCAAAGATTTACCAGGTGTTGACAGAACCATAATTGAGCATAAGTTGGCAATCAGTCCTGATATGAAGCCAAAAAAGCAAAAGCTGAGAAAGATGTCAGAAGAGAAAACTAATGCGGTGAAAGCCGAAGTGCAAAGGCTGCTAGATGCCAATGTCATACGTGAAGTCAAATATCCAACATGGCTAGCAAACACTGTACCAGTTCAGAAGAAGAATGGAAAATGGCGAATGTGCATTGATTTCAACGACCTCAACAAGGCTTGCCCAAAAGATGATTTCCCACTACCAAGAATCGACAAGATTGTTGATCAAGCAGCAGCAAGTGAAATGATGTCCCTCCTAGATTGCTTTTCTGGCTACCATCAAATCTGGATGAAGAAAGAGGATGAAGAAAAGACTAGCTTCATCACACCAGTTGGCACTTTCTGCTTCGTCAGGATGCCTGAGGGGCTTTGAAATGCAGGAACCACCTTCTGCCGAATGTCAAGCACAGTGTTCAAAGATGAACTGTTCAAGACAGTATTGGCATATGTTGATGCATCTTGGTCAAAAATGCCAAAAGGCAAGATCACATATCAGATCTTGCAACCGCTTTCGCTCGCATGAGACAAGCTGGCCTCAAGCTAAACCCAGAGAAGTGTGTATTTGGAGTGACAAAAGGGAAAATCCTTGGCTGTCTGGTATCAGCTCACGAGATAGAAGCTAATCCAGACAAGATAAATGCAATCCTTGACATGGAAGAGCCAAAGTGCATGAGAGACGTACAGAAGCTATCTGGCAGAATCGCCGCACTCAACAGATTCATTGCAAAAGCAGCTGAGCGAAGCTTACCATTCTTTGCAACACTTAGAAACGCAGCTAAGTTTCAATGGGGGCCAGAGCAATCAAAAGCATTTCATGAGCTAAGGCAATACTTGATGCAGCTAACGAAGCTGGCAGTCGTTGACCCAAAGGCACCACTGCTACTGTACATCGCAGCATCACAATCAGCAGTGAGCGCGACGCTTATTACAGAAAAGATGATAGAAGGCAGAAATATTCAACAGCCAGTATACTATGTGTCGGAGGCATTGGCTGCATCGAAGCTGTTCTACACTGAGATTGAGAAGATGATCTATGCAGTGATAATGTCTTCCAGAAAGCTCAGGCACTATTCGAGAGCCACAATATCAAAGTCCTTACAGATCAGCCACTAAAAGAGCTTTTGAACAACAAAGAGGCTTCTGTGAGAATATGCAAGTGGGTTGCGGAGCTTTCAGAGTATGTCGTGGACTTTGAAAGGAGAATAGCAATAAAATCACAAGTCGTGACAGAAATAAAAAGGTTTGCTTAAATGAATAATAAAAAATATCTGACACAAGAATTCCCTAAACAATGCAAGTTGGACTACTTTTGCAAATGCATACCTTTATTTAGGTTCAGAGTCAATCAAAATAAACCTGCAGTGCTAGGAGAGACACCCGATCTGATCATGAGCACATCCACTACAATATTGTTGCATGTACTCCATCAATGCATCTGTAGTTCTGCACACATACAGAAAAAAATCAGTGCAGATGATTCCCTAAATAAACAGTTCCAGTTGCTATTAACTTAGAACTCATAGGCTGACAGCAAGATCTTGCCACTCAAGTTTATCTTATAGAATTTCTATTATTGTATGGGCTAAAGAAAGTTTATTGTTACAAATATACCTTCCTTTCCACTGGTAGTTTCCCTGAACTCCATTCACTAGCACTTCACTGCATGAATGACAACGGCTTGGGGCACGGTGTTCATGATGAAACACATGACAAAAAGGCTGAAAAATTAACAAGCGTGAACATTACAGACTGCATTACTGGATTCAAAGTAACTGAACAGGGTAACAGTAGAACTGAAACTGAAATCAGTACTGAACCCATCATTTAACTAAACAAATTACTAAAAATAGCAGTCAACTATAATCTCGACTTAATGAATCGGAGTACTGAAAATAGTATTGCTGAAACTGAAGCTAATGTGTCCCACCCATCAATTCTTTAACATGTTGTTGCCTATACATATCAATGCCCCTCGTTACTCATTGCCTACACAAACATGCAGAAAACAGAACAGACTACACAAACGATAAAAGTATGACGGGAACACACTAATCTAGATCATGGCTAGGAAAACTGTATCAGTCCAATAATTGAGAAGATACTACAACTCTTGCCAACTAAATTGATGCACCAACCAAATTGCCAATCTGATAATTAAGAAGATGCAGGGTCGCAGCACAAGCATATGAATGCAGGGTCGCAGCACAAGCATATGAATGCAGGGTCACAAACAAATCAGAGTAAAAGGCATTGCAGCACAAGGACAAGCATATGAATGCAATGGAAGTTGTTAAAGCATCTGAATCAAGGGGACATGAACCAAATATCAGTATATCACGTAAGAAAATGATGCAGGGTTTGATTTCTAAGAACCACTGGCAGTTAGAAAATTGCATTAGCACGTGCCGCAACAGAACTTTTAGAAAAAATAACAGGGCTACAGTGAATTAGTGGAATCAACTACTAAACTGCTAAGTAATTAAAGTAACAATCTGTCAAATGTTGAACACAATATTGTTTCTTGCAATACCTTGCTCCTTAATTTCGGTGAAATATTGGTGACATTGTTGAGTGGGTAATGGAACAGTACCTCACCTTATAAATTTCTCAATATTACATCCTTGAATCCGGTTTAGCCATTTTAGGTATGGATGATCTCTTGGAAGAAAAGCTGCTCGTACTCTTCCAGCATGTCCATGACATCCCTGACAGGCCAAAACATCGTAGAGAAGACATGCAAAGATTCCAAATATAAGGTTCAAGCAACTGGGCATGTATATATTGATTTTCCCATATAATGAAAAAAAATCTTGTATGCTGAACTTGTTTAAGAATTATTGGCTGACATTTTATACTTCATGATATTCAAGACATATTTGACCCGAGGCTATTGGCACAATGCCACCATCACAACACCATAGGTTGCTCACTGCAAGCATTGTATCCGAAGAAAATTGGAACAAAATTCAGTATAACAGGAAAATCCATTGTCATATGCAAGGCAATGACTGCTACCCAAATGTTTTATTTCCAATTCTATGATCAAACATATTGTGGCATGAGCCTCCACATAGTATTTTTGGCAAATTATGTGTAGTCCAGCCTGCCAAGCAAGTGTGTCAAAAATCCAAAATTTTAGCATGGAATCCAAAATTGTAGCATGGAACCTAAGTTGACTCCAAAATTTAGTAAAGGGATGGACTACTACGACCTATTCTTGGAATGAGTAGCATCTTTGGTCAATTGCCGTACAAAGAAAAATTCTAGTAAAAGAACTGTCTTAAAAAATTACACTGAAGTGTGATGTAGTATGACACAAAGAAACACCAGCTTCGTGTTAAAAAAAAGTATATCACTTGTGCATGAGCAGGCATTGATTATTGGCACCGATACAATTTTTCTAGTAGAATAAATGATCTGGTCCCAACTTGATAACAAAAAACTGTAGCTACCATTACCTAAAAAATCAAAGTCAATTGTCATCATATAACATTATATACTGAAATTTATTAAAATGAAAATCGACAGCCAATGGAAGAAAAAACTGTACACTGCCACAAAGCTGCAGTAACACAGCTGAGGAGCATCTATTGGCACCGATACAATTTTTCTAGTAGAATAAATGATCTGGTCCCAACTTGATAACAAAAAACTGTAGTTATCCATTACCTAAAAAAATCGAAGTCAATTGCCATCATATAACATTATATACTGAAATTTATTAAAATGAAAATCGATAGCCAATGGAAGAAAAAACTGTACACTGCCACAAAGCTGCAGTAACACAGCTGACGAGCATCTCCATAGGTAGATTTGCTTGTACAATATTCTTCAGAATGTCACGTGTCTAGTAGATCAAAGAAAAAAACAATAGCACCTCACTAAATGGATCAAAAACCACATTCATCGGCAATACAGAAGACACGGGGCAGGCCATACCTTGCATTCAGGAGAAGAGGAAGACACACAGGAGACGACGGACCGGAAGGGCCCGCCTACCGTCTGCAGGAACTGGCCCCCGCCGTGCCACCATAATATCCTGCCCGCGGCGGCGGCGTCGTAGGCCGCGACCTGGTCGGCGCCGACGGCGAGGTCCCGGAGCGCACCGGGCCCGTTGTAGACCCGCCTGATCTGCTGCCGGGCGCGGCGGTGGGCGGCCAGCATCCCCGTGAGCGAGGGGGGAAGGGTGGTGAAGGGGATGCAATGGAGAGAGGGGAAGAAGGTAGAGGACTGTGAGAGGGAGTCGGGATCCCAGCCTACGTGTCGAGCTCGGAGGGGGAGAAGGAGGGGGCGCGGGATCCCAGGAGAGTGGAGAGGGAAGGGGCTGCGAGAGGGCGGCGAGCGAGGCGACCGTGAGGGGGAGAGGTGGGCGTCGGCGGCGGTGACGGCAGGATGGGGACGCGGGATCGCGCGGGTTGGAGGCCCACCTGCCGGCGCCGAGCGAGAAATCTCCGATCTTGCACCTCTCCCGACGCCGTCGCTAGTGGACGGATGCGAGGGGGCGGCGGCGCGGACGGAATTGGCGGTCGCGAGGGAGCGGCGGTGCGGATGGCGTGGGATCTGGGGTAATGGTTGACGAAGTGGGGCGGGGGAGGGCCGCAAGGCCACAGGCGAGGCCCACCTGTCGACGCAGGACGATCGCACGGACCGACGAAGGATGAAGAATAGGACTTATGACGGACGCGAAACTGACACATTTGGTTCTTTTTAGGTGTAGAGAATAGGCACAAATCTATTATGAATATATCGAAAAGTAAGTAGAGTGAATAGATCTTTAAACAAAAGTAAGCCGATAAGACAAAATCGTAAGCCATGATAAAGGGTGAGCGATCTAAACGAAGAAGGGCGATACGCCTCAATCTAAAGCCTAGAACAACTCAATAAATTAGTGAATTAACCAAATGAAGAAGGGCTATACGCCTCAATCTAAAGTTTAGATTAATTCGATAAGTGTCGCACTTACAGACAAACCAGAGGTCAATATGATGCAGCCCTACTTGCTGAAGAACTCGACGAAAAGGGTTATTGGCACGAGGGCCGAAAATTGTGTTTGTATTGATGGTTGTGTGAACGTCTTTTACAATGGCACAGAGTTTATATTTATACCCTGGAAATCTAACTGATCCTTATTGAAAGCAAACTAATTTAAACTACCAAAATAATTACAACTGTCATCGAAACCAGACCCTGTAGAAGCTTCCAGATGCATCTGTCCTCCAGAGTCGTAAACGCTTCAGACTTTTCATCCTCGTGTTCAACCAGGACTCCATCGGATGATTCTCGATAGGAATCGGAGAATCGGACTCGGCTATAGCTCTCGCTTCCCAGTGCTCATCAAGATAATATTCCTTTTACGCCAACCGAGTCAAAATCTGGTGTCAATACCTTGGCCCTTTGATGAAGTCCTTGAAGTAGTCATTTTCATCCCTTTCTATGAACGCGGATTTGCTACTCCCGTTCATGATTTCCTCCATGGCTTGCTCGCCTTCTATGGATTAGAGCTCGTCCATCTCAATCCCAACTCTATTCTTTAGATTTCTTTGTTCATCCACCTCTGCGATGCCTTCCTTGGCATCAATCTCCACTTCAACCTTTTCTGCCTCCTTTATCGAGTAAAACCTAATTCGTACAAAGTAGTCAACGGTGTGGGATTTCAACTGCACTAGGGAATGAAAAAGGTGTACTTCGACTTCAAGTTGAATGACTCAATCAAGGATTGGGCAGATAAGTGGATCTACGTTGAGAATCAGCCCCCAAGACTGAAGAAGCACTCGGGCCACCTGCCCCCTCCCCAAGCTAATTGGAATCAAGCTGTGAGTGACAACAAAGCTGATGGTATTGCCAGCCTTTTGAATAACATTGCCGAGTTGAAGAGCAGAGGCCTGACATGCATAGGCATTGTTAGCTCGTTCATCCGCAGTCGCATGCAACCCTGCCAGAAAAGGGTCCACGCTGGCTATGAGTACACCGTGCGCACTGATCCAACCCGGACATCTGTTGAGGATTTGTCTGTTGATGAGGTAGCACTTTGCATAAGCGCACTCTTTATGGATGCAAATGATCTACTTGTCCGAGTACTCGAGTACTAGGCAGAGCGCCCTCCTCCAGCTGTAAGTATTCTCTTTACACCAAATACTTTTTATTGTAGTTCTACTTCTTCAATGAATATATTGCTAACAATTATGCTTTCATCAATCTTTAGGACTTGCGCACAAGGTTTGCCTCTGCCCCTCCTCCCGTCGTAGAGATGTAGACCGGATTACCCAAGCCGCCCCTTTCCTCGCCTCCCAAGCAACCCGCCGCTGGCTCCGGAAAAGGGAAGGGCCGCGCAGAATCGGACGATGAAGAAGAGGTACTCCTTGGAGACGCCTCAACAGATGAAGATCTGCCACCGTGCCCGCCCAGCAACATTGGGCAGGGTGGGTCAATTCTGAATAGACCCATCGTGGAAGATGCGTCAAGCCCCCAGCTCACAAAGAAAAGGCGGACAGTAAGGAAGAGGACCAAGGCTCAAACTCAAAAGCCCTTCGACCCTGCCTTGCCAGAAGCTCGTGAACTGGATGAGGAGACTGAGGATGAAGCGGAAATCCCCGTGGGTGTTCCCTTGAACTCTCCGCCTTAGAAGGTATGTTTGTTCTCCTCATTTTGACAATGTAAACACTGCTTGAATCTTGAATTCTAGGCTGATCCGTGTTCTTTTCGGGCAGCAAACACAAGAAAAGGTGCCCTCGCCAAAGGAGAAAACTCCCGATCTTCAGGAAATTCTATCTAGAGTGATCTCATTTGACTTGGGTGAGCCTGAATTTGACATGGATTTCGCCAAGTAAGTATTTTGTCTCCCTGGTCTTAGCTTTCTTCTGCTGCTATAAAAAACTTGTTGAACTCTGTCCTTTGTCTTATGCAGCCGGCCGCCTTCTCCCCTGCCCGCTCCAACGCCTGAAGTCCCTGAGCAGAGCCCGCCCGGGAATTCACAGACCAAGGAGGCAAAGGGAGAGAAGGAGCCGAGCCCCCAACATGTGCAGCAGCCCCAGGAAACAAGAACTGAAGCTTCTTCATCATCCAAGGTACCGGAAAAAGCCACTCCGGGTACTTCTGCATAGGGCGCGTGACCTAAAGCTATAGAAAGTACCCAGATGGCTAGTCTCTGGGCTTCAGAACTCGAAGCAGCTCCCGGTCTTGTAAAGGCCACTTCCATGATTGAAGAGATCGTCCAGGAGAAACAACCCCGAGCACCATCTCCTGAGCTGTTCCAAATCTACAAGGGAATGCCAGGCGTAGGGGCGGAAGATGACAATGCCTTCCTGTTTGACTCACAAGTTGATCCAGGAAGATCTTGAGAAGGCCGCTGCACTGCAAGGAAAGCTAACCAAGTTCACAGAGGTCAGTATTGAGTAAATTAATACTGTAAGTATACTTATCTCCATTGGAGGTTTTGTTAATTGCTCTTCTGACTTGTTTTCTTTTGAAAACAGAGTATTCTTCACCACTCGCATCAAAAGTTGGAGATGCTCCGCAGGGCTAGTGCATGCTTCACGCGAGCGGAGAAGGCAGAAAAGGGCTTGGCCCAGGGTCGATCTTCGTGGGAAGAAGAGCGCGCCAAGTTGTTGCTAGTTCTAGACGTATCATATCAAAAAATGAATTCATACCAGAACCAGCATGACGATGTCCTTGAAAAGATAAAGTCGCTGAAGCAAAAGCTTGCAGGTAGGCCACCGACTTCTCCTCACAAAGTTAGCACAAGTCACATGACATATCAATCATATAATTGTGTATGCAGAAAAGGAGAAGAAAATTGAAGCACTTGGGGCTCAACCCACCAATATGAAGAATCTCTTCTATCAGCAATAAGAACGTGCAAACCAGGCCGAGCAGCAGGAGCAGGACTGCATGATGGAGCTTGCTGAGGAGAAGCAAAAATAGAAAGACGCTGATGCCCAGCTTGTCCATGATATGGCCAAGATCCGCAGCCAGGAAGATGAATTCAACAACCTTCATGCAGAAATCAACAGGCTTCGTGTAGAACTCAGATCCCTCAAGAAGGCTGCTACTCCGCTGGTCGACATGTATGCCAGAGTACCCGTAGGTGGTCCTGCTCCTCCACTGGTTGATCGTCTCTGAGCTACTCCTGGGCAGGTTCGAGCCTACTGCCAGCGTATAGCCCAGTCTTGCACTAAGCAAGTACTAGGCATAGTCCGATCATGGTGGCCTGCCCAATAAGGTCAACCCAGCTTGTACTCAGGATATGTTCAACACTTATGTAGAGGAGGAAAAGGACAAGATAGAGAAAATCGTATCCCGTCTTAAGTTCTAGGTTCTTTTGTTATGTAAAAGAAATATTTTTGTAATGAACTCAGATGTTGATGTAAATACTCATATCTTGTCGACAAAAGCACTTGTTATCTATATTTTGGGGTGCCCGATCTCTCTATGTTAAAACAGAAAGTAGATGGTATTGGTTTATGAATGTAGCCTATTTGAATTGTGTGTAAACAACTCGGCATGGTTCAAAAACTTTATTGTATGTGTTACTTGGCAAGCAAGTGTAGCATAGGGCACATACCTGAATTCCAAGCTTTATGACAATGGAATATAGACACTTTATTATCGTTTGGCACAAAGCCGATATCAGTACATTGAAAGGACTGACTTTTATTGACTCTTAACGACTCCTAAAAAGATTTTAATGATAAAAGCGCCGCAAGTGCTCGATATTCCAAGCATTGGGCACTTCAGTTCTGTCTTCCTGTTGTAGTTGATAAGTACCTAGGCTGATAACCCTTGATAGTATGAACGGGCCTTCCCAAGGCGAGGATAGCTTGTGTTGATCTTTTGTACTCTGAATTCTTCGGAGGACCAGATCACCGATGCTGAACAACCTTGACTGGACGTTTTGGTCGTGATACCTCCTAAGATCTTGCTGGTACAATGTTGTTCTGATCAGCGTGACTAGCCTTGCTTCTTCTAGCATGTTGACATCTTCTGCTCTGCTCTGCTCTACTGCATCCTCCGAGTAGATCTGAATTCTTGGAGCATTGTACTCGATGTCCACCGGGAGTACTGCCTCAGAGCCGTAGACCAAGAAGAAACGCGATTGCCCTGTCGCCCGACTAGGCTGGGTTCTTAGCCCCCAGACTATGGCTGGCAATTCTTGCACCCACTTGCCACCGTACTTCTTAAGTGGTTCGTAGAGCCTTGGCTTGAGTCCTTGGAGTATGAGGCCGTTAGCTCTCTCAACTTGTCCATTCGCACGGGGGTGTGCCACCGATGCATAGCAGACTTCAATTCCCAGACTGTCGCAAAAGTCAAAGAACCCATCCCTTGTGAATTGGGAACCAAGATTAGTGACGATGCAATTCGGAACACCGAAGTGGTGGGCGATGTCTTAGATGAATTCGGCCGCCTTTGGAGCTTTAGCTTTGACTAGCGGCTTGACTTCAATCCACTTCGTAAACTTGTCGATTGCCACGTAGAGATATTCAAATCCCCCTGGCGCTTTCTTGAGCGGTCCGACCATGTCCAGCCCCCAGCATGCGAAGGGTCAAGAGGGTGGTATGGTGTTAAGGACCATTGAGGGGACGTGAGCTTGCCAGGCGAAGAATTGGCAGCCCTGGCAAGTCCTCACAACTTCTTCTGCGTCTGCCACTGTAGATGGCCAATAGTATCCGGATCAGAAGGCCTTGCCGACGATTGTGTGGTGGGCGGCATGAGTACCACAGAGTCCAGCATGGATTTCTTCAAGAATCTCCCGTCCGACTTTTGGAGGGACACACTACATCAAGATGACCGATGATGCGGCGCGTCGGAATAGGGTGGAGCCGACTACTACGTAGTTCTTGCTTCGTCTGATGACTTGCTCTGCTTCCACCTTATCTTCGGGCTCTTTCTGATGTAGGATGTACTCAATGAAGGGCTTTGTCCACTTGGGTGTAATCACCATGGCTTGCTGATGAGGGGGTGTTGTAGTCGGTTGTATTTCCTGCTCCCTGATGGATGGTTGTAACAATTCTTGGATGAAAATGCCGCCCGGTACTTGAGCTCGTTGTCAACCAAGCTTGGAGAGTGCATAAGTAGCCATATTATTGTCCCTAAGGACGTGATGAAATTCGAGTCCATGGAAGTGCTTCTCGAGTTTGCGGACCTTCATGCAGTATGCATCCATGTTCTCCTTGGTTGACGGTCCAGGATCCATGGGAGTCCACATGGGCCACAGTTCCGTTAGGAAATTGGGCCGGCAACCCTGACTGATACAAGGAAGGACTGTACAGCTTAAGGAAACTAGTCGGGTACTGGGAAACAACCCGGCCTACTCATGTTAGGACTCTGTGTATTGTATCCGACTAGGAGTTTGTATTTCTTGCCTTGTAGACCCTGTCTCCCGAGTATATAAGGTGAGGCAGGGACCCCTTGTAAAATCATACCCATCAATACGAGAAGATCCACCATACAGGACATAAGGTATTACGCTCTCTACTCGAGGCGGCCTGAACCTGTCTAAATTGTCTCGTGTTCACCATCGTGCTTCTGGTTCCGGCGAGGCCTCCACGAACAACTCGACTACTTAGGGACCCCCCATAGTAGGCTAGCCGGTATAAAAAACGGACAGCTGGCGCACCAGGTAGGGGCTCTCGTCGAGAATCGTTCAGCAAGCTCGATGGCACCAGTCATCATCAACTGCGACGGCGACATGGCGTTCGAGAAGGGCGCCACCTTCGTTTTCGGCTCCTGGGTCTGCACGGCGGACGGAGCGGGCAACTTCGACCGCGTCCTCAAATCGCCGACTCCGGAGCAACTCGCCGACAAGCTCGACGAGATCGCGCCCTCGGGACCGAATACAACTCGGGCTCGGGGAACCACGAGTTCGAAATCAACTCGGACTCAAGGAATCACCCTTCCTGGCCCGATTTCAACTCGGGCTGGGAAATTTCCGAAGCGGACCAGGCAACCCGAGTCGGTTTCTGAACCATCGGCTATGCCAAAATCCGCCAATTCAAAAATCTAGAAGAAAAGGAGTCCAGCCACTGTTAAGCACGAGGCCGACACCCCGAGCCAATATCCCTTTGGACTCGCGGGCCCCACCTCTGCTTTCCAGGCGGCGTCCTCAAAACAACTCCGATCTCTGGTCGAATTTGATGAATTTCCCCTGAACGGGAAACAAGTCGGACTCGTCATCACTTCAACCCCCGAAGGACGATTTGTTCACTTGCCGGGACGCAAGCCAGCACTTGGAGCAACACCACAGGAGGACCTGGACATGTCTCGCATCATCATGTGCATCGATCCACTCCCGTTTCAACACGGGCAACCCCTGAATTCTTCAAGCAGCCGCGGCTCAACTGTCCCAGTAACTTCAAGCACAGGGAGCTACTCACCAGGGCGCCAAGCCATGGTGANTTGGGCCGGCAACCCTGACTGATACAAGGAAGGACTGTACAGCTTAAGGAAACTAGTCGGGTACTGGGAAACAACCCGGCCTACTCATGTTAGGACTCTGTGTATTGTATCCGACTAGGAGTTTGTATTTCTTGCCTTGTAGACCCTGTCTCCCGAGTATATAAGGTGAGGCAGGGACCCCTTGTAAAATCATACCCATCAATACGAGAAGATCCACCATACAGGACATAAGGTATTACGCTCTCTACTCGAGGCGGCCTGAACCTGTCTAAATTGTCTCGTGTTCACCATCGTGCTTCTGGTTCCGGCGAGGCCTCCACGAACAACTCGACTACTTAGGGACCCCCCATAGTAGGCTAGCCGGTATAAAAAACCGACAGCTGGCGCACCAGGTAGGGGCTCTCGTCGAGAATCGTTCAGCAAGCTCGATGGCACCAGTCATCATCAACTGCGACGGCGACATGGCGTTCGAGAAGGGCGCCACCTTCGTTTTCGGCTCCTGGGTCTGCACGGCGGACGGAGCGGGCAACTTCGACCGCGTCCTCAAATCGCCGACTCCGGAGCAACTCGCCGACAAGCTCGACGAGATCGCGCCCTCGGGACCGAATACAACTCGGGCTCGGGGAACCACGAGTTCGAAATCAACTCGGACTCAAGGAATCACCCTTCCTGGCCCGATTTCAACTCGGGCTGGGAAATTTCCGAAGCGGACCAGGCAACCCGAGTCGGTTTCTGAACCATCGGCTATGCCAAAATCCGCCAATTCAAAAATCTAGAAGAAAAGGAGTCCAGCCACTGTTAAGCACGAGGCCGACACCCCGAGCCAATATCCCTTTGGACTCGCGGGCCCCACCTCTGCTTTCCAGGCGGCGTCCTCAAAACAACTCCGATCTCTGGTCGAATTTGATGAATTTCCCCTGAACGGGAAACAAGTCGGACTCGTCATCACTTCAACCCCCGAAGGACGATTTGTTCACTTGCCGGGACGCAAGCCAGCACTTGGAGCAACACCACAGGAGGACCTGGACATGTCTCGCATCATCATGTGCATCGATCCACTCCCGTTTCAACACGGGCAACCCCTGAATTCTTCAAGCAGCCGCGGCTCAACTGTCCCAGTAACTTCAAGCACAGGGAGCTACTCACCAGGGCGCCAAGCCATGGTGATCATCGGCCAGGAACAAGAAGTCTCCAACGACGAGCCAACTGTGGAGAACGAAGCTGAAGCTGACCGTAACCGACGCAGGGAGCGAAATGTCGCTCGCGCAGAACGACGTCGCCGCCTCGGCCGTAGGCTACCTCCACAGGACCTCAACGCCAAGTTTCTGCAAGTTGCTGGCCAAGACGTCTACTCCAGCGCTGCAGCCAACATCATGGCTATCGTCACAGAGCTGGGACAGATGCCCGAAACTCCTGAGATCCTCAGGATGAAAACAATGCTCGAGACAGCGGCCATCCAGCATGACGCAATCAACCCGGCGAAGACTATCACTCGAGCACCAAGCCGCCAGGCAAGCAGCGCACACCCTGAAGTTGGAAACCGAGGCAACCAGTCCCACCACCCGAGCAGAGAACAATGCCAACACCAAAATGAGGGAGGCATAGTACTCGGCGGCGGAGGTCGTGATCACGGCGCCGGACCAAGCAACCGCGAAGTTCAGCAGAGCCACGTCGGCGGTCGTGATAGCAACCGAAACAGGGACAGACACCCCAAGAATCATGATAACAGGGATCTGCGACAACAATTGCCACCCAGAGACGTGCGCACCATCATCTCATCACGGGCACGCGATCGCGAAGAACAAGAACGCCGCAGACGCCAGGAGTACGACCAAGTCTACGGGGCGCCTGGTCAGGATCACCACAACCTCCACAAGTACGAAGGGTTCCCGGTCTTCTCAGACTGCATCCGCGCTACTTCCTGGCCCGACAAGTTCAAACCAGCTCATATCGATAGATATGATGGGAAACGCGACCCCGAGCAGTGGATTCGCATCTACTACTCGGCAATCAAGGCGGCAAGGGGCAACACCAACACCATGTGTACCTATCTCCCAGTAGTCCTCGATCAGGCCCCACTAACCTGGTTAGAAGGGCTCAAACTAGGCTCCATCGACTCCTGGGATGAACTCTGCAAGGCTTTCATCAACAACTTCCAAGGTTCATGGCAAAAGCCGGGTACTCGTTTTGACCTCGCCCAGTGCAAACAGGGCCAGAACGAGTACTTGCGCAGTTACAACCGGCGATTTTGGGAGAAACGTTCAACCTGTGCTGGCCTATCCGACCAAGATGTCATCGATTGCTTCCACGGCGGTCTTACAGACCCCGTGCTGCACCTCGATTTCGGAAGGAACATGCCAAAGACACTAGAGCAAATGCAAGAACTCATCAGCCGCTGGTCAGATGCTAAAGACATGCAGCGTGAGAGATTCAACCGTAACAAGTCGGGAGGAGATCGCAACAACAACAATGACCGTAACAAGGGCAAGCAAGTTGAGAACAACAGCAAACGCGACTTCGGCGATAAGAAGCGCAAACCTGAAGACACGGTCAATGTTGCTGAGAAGAACTCTTCCCGTAGGAAGTTCGAAAAACTACTCGACAAGCAGTGCCCTTTCCACCCAAAGGATAAGCACTCAAGCAGGGACTGCTGGTCGCTTAAGAAGGCGTTCTCAGCAGAGGGCGCTCCCAAACCAAACAACCCTGACAACAAAGGAGACAAGGGTGACAAAGACACCGGCTACCAACAAGCCGACAAGGTTGTCAACGTCATCTTTGGGGGAATCACTCAGTCAGAATCAAAGCGCAAGCAAAAGCTTATTCACCACGAGATCGCCTGCATTGAGCCTGCCATCCCCACCTTCCTGAAGTGGTCAGAAGTCCCCATCAGCTTCTCTCGCGACGATCAATGGACCAACATCAAGAACCCGGGGCGATACCCTCTGGTGCTCGACCTGTGGTAGCTGGCGCGTGACTCACAAGAACATTGATCGACGGAGGAAGCGGACTCAACATCCTGTTCGCCAAGACTTTAAAGAAGATGGGCTTAGACATCACCAACCTACTCAAGCCCACTGATTTACCCTTCTACGGCATTGTTCCAGGCAATGCTGCCGTGCCCCTTGGCCAGGTATCACTTCCAGTTACATTTGGTACCGAGGCCAACTACAGGACCGAGTACATGACATTCGAGGTCGCCGACTTCGAATCATCGTACCACGCGATCCTGGGAAGACCCGCTCTGGGGAAATTCATGACGATCCCACATTACATCTACCTCGTCCTGAAGATGCCAGGCCCTAAGGGGATCTTATCCCTAAAGGGTGACCTGAAGACCTACTACGATTGTGACACCGAGGCAGTGACGATTGTTGCAAGCATGCAGCAACCGAGCCAGGCAGCAATCGTAGCAGCTATGGCAAAACAACTCAGCGAGGCTGAGTTGGAAATTCCAACGAAAAAGCCAGCCGTGCCAAACATGAAGCCCTCCCAGGAAGTTCCAATCAAGGCAATCGACCTGGGGACGGGCGACCCCTCCAAGACGGCGCTGATCGGCGCTGACCTGCCTATCAAATAGGAAAGCGCGCTCACCAGCTTCTTACGGGACAACCGCGACATCTTCGCATGGAAGCCGTCTGACATGCCGGGAGTCCCAAGGGAGTTGGCTGAGCACAAACTCAACGTTGATCCTGCCGCCAAGCCGAAGAAACAACGTCTACGATGCTTTGCCCAGGACAAGAAAGAAGCCATCCGTTCGGAGCTGGCGAAACTCTTAGCAGCCGGGTTCATTAAAGAGGTGTTCCACCCAGACTGGCTCGCTAATCCTGTCCTGGTCCGCAAGAAGAACAACAACGAGTGGAGAATGTGTGTCGATTACACTGACCTGAACAAACATTGCCCAAAGGATCCCTTCGGGCTACCTCACATTGATCAGGTGGTGGATTCTACAGCTGGCTGCTCTCTACTCTGTTTCCTGGATTGCTACTCGGGCTATCATCAGATAAGCCTGCACAAAGATGACCAGATCAAGACGGCGTTCATCACTCCGTTCGGCGCCTACTGCTACACTACAATGTCCTTTGGACTCAAGAACGCAGGGGCCACATACCAGCGTGCAATTCAGAGTTGTCTCAAGGCTCAGATTGGCCGCAATGTGGAAGCCTATGTTGATGACGTCGTCGTCAAGACAAAGAACCCGGATAGTCTCATCGATGAACTATCTGAGACCTTTGCACATCTCAGGGAATTCCAATGGAAGCTCAATCCTATCAAATGTGTGTTTGGTGTGCCCGCGGGAAAACTGCTGGGCTTCATAGTCAGCCATCGGGGAATTGAAGCTAATCCCGAGAAAGTTACCGCTATCACATCCATGGCGCCTCCAAAATCCCTCAAGGACGTTCAGAAGCTGACTGGATGCATGGCGGCCCTCAACCGATTCATTTCAAGGTTGGGTGACAGAGGATTACCTTTCTTCAAGCTCCTCAAGAAGCAAGACAAGTTCGTATGGACTCCAGAAGCTGATGCGGCGTTTGAAGACCTCAAGAAATTTCTCCAGTCACCACCAGTACTGACTGCACCAGCTGATCAGGAACCAGTGCTTCTCTACATAGCAGCAACAACTCACGTCGTGAGCACTGCCATTGTAGTCTAGCGGGAGGAACCCGGCCATGTATACAAAGTACAGCGGCCCGTTTACTTCATCAGCGAGGTGCTTTCAGAATCAAAAGTGCGATACCCCCAGGTCGAGAAGCTATTATATGCTGTCTTGATCACATCTCGCAAGTTGCGCCACTACTTCGACGCCCACCGGGTTGTTGTAGTCACCTCTTTTCCAATTGGCGACATACTCCATAACCGGGACGCGACAGGGCGAATCTCCAAATGGGCGGTCGAGTTGGGCTCTCACGCCATCGATTTCATCCCACGAGCTACCATCAAATCTCAAGCCCTGGTGGATTTCGTCGCTGAGTGGACAGAAATACAACACGCAGTACCAGAAGAACCCCTCGAGCATTGGATCATGTACTTCGACGGATCACTGAAGCTTGAAGGGGCAGGTACAGGAGTACTACTCATATCTCCAAAAGGCGATCAGCTTAAATATGTGCTCCAAATCCTGTGGAAAGCCACCAACAATGAAGCCGAGTACGAAGCTCTACTGCACGGGTTACGCTTGGCTGCTTCCCTTGGCATCAAGCACATGGTGGTGTACGGCGACTCCTCTGTGGTGATCAATCAAGTCAATAAAGATTGGGACTGCACCAAGGAGAACATGGATGCATACTGCATGGAGGTCCGCAAACTCGAGAAGCACTTTCATGGGCCCGAATTTCATCACGTCATCAGAGACAACAACATGGCTACTGATGCACTTTCAAAGCTGGGTTCCCACCGAGCGCAAGTACCAGGCGACATTTTCGTCCATGAGCTGTTACAACCATCCATCAAGGAGCAGGAAGTACAGCCGACTACAGCACCACCCCATCAGCAAGTCATGGTGATTACACCCGAGTGGACAAAGCCCTTCATCGAGTACATACTGCACCACAGGGAGCCTGAAGATAAGGTGGAGGTTGAGCAAGTTATCAGACGAAGCAAGCACTACATAGTAGTTAGCTCCACCCTTTTTCGACGCGGCGCCTCATCTGGAGTCTTGATGAAGTGTGTCACTCCAGAAGTCGAACGGGAAATCCTTGAAGAAATCCATGGTGGAATCTGCGGGAACCATGCTGCTCACCGCACGATCGTAGGCAAGGCTTTCCGGTCCGGGTACTATTGGCCATCCGCTGTGGCCGATGCCGAAGAAATCGTGAAGACCTGTCAGGGCTGCCAATACTTTGCCCGGCAAGCTCATGTCCCTGCAACGGTCCTCAACACCATACCGCCCTCCTGGCCCTTCGCATGCTGGGGGCTCGATATGGTTGGACCACTCAAGACTGCGCCAGGAGGTTTCAAGTATCTCTATGTGGCGATCGACAAGTTTACCAAGTGGATTGAAGTCATGCCGCTAGTCAACGCTACAGCAGCGAAGGCGGCCGAGTTCATCCAAGACATTGCTCATCGTTTCGGCGTCCCAAATCGCATTATCACCGACCTTGGCTCAGAATTCACAGGGAGCGAGTTCTTTGATTTCTGCGATAACCTGGGAATTGAAGTCCGCTACGCATCAGTGGCGCATCCACGAACCAATGGACAAGTTGAAAGAGCTAACGGCCTCATACTTCAAGGTCTCAACCCAAGGCTCTATGAACCACTCAAAAAGTACGGCGGCAAGTGGGTGCAAGAATTGCCAGCCGTGGTATGGGGGCTCAGAACCCAGCCCAGCCGTGCGACGGGGCAATCACCTTTCTTTCTGGTCTACGGCTCAGAAGCAGTACTCCCGGTGGATATCGAGTACAATGCTCCAAGAATCCAAAACTACTCGGAGGAAGCAGCAGAGCAAAGTAGGGCAGAAGATGTGGACATGCTAGAAGGGCGAGGCTAGCTGCGTTGATCAGGACAACCACGTACCAGCAAGGACTCAGGAGGTATCATGACTGAAACATCCAAATGCGATCATTTAACATTGGTGATTTGGTCCTTCGAAGAATTCAGAGTACAAAAGATCAGCACAAGCTATCTTCTCCTTGGGAAGGTCCGTTTATAGTATCAAGGGTCATCGGTTCGGGTACTTATCAGCTACAGCGGGAAGACGGAACAGAGGTGCCCAATGCATGGAACATTGAGCACTTGCGGCGTTTTTACCCTTGAAGAAGTTATTAGAGTTTTTTAAGAGTCAATAAACAGTCAGCCTTCTTTATGTACTGATATCGGCTTCTTAGCCTAATAATAATAAAGTTGTCTTCAAGCTTGGAAATCAGATACAGCCTTACAAATTTAAATCATCCTGGGTTGTTTAAAAACAATCTAGAAAGGGTTGTTTCAAATGCCATCTACTTTCTGTTTCACACAGAAGGATCGAGTGCATCTTTTTTGACTCATCCTGGGTTGTTTAAAAACAATCTAGAAAGGGTTGTTTCAAATGCCATCTACTTTCTGTTTCACACAGAAGGATCGGGCGCATCTTTTTTGACTCATCCCGGGTTGTTTAAAAACAATCTAGAAAGGGTTGTTTCAAAAGCCATCTACTTTCTGTTTCACACATAAAGATCGGGCGCACTTATTTATCTGAATCTAGTAGGGTTGTTTAAAAACAATCCAGAAAGACTACATTCAAATGCCATCTACTTTTTGTTCAAAACAAAGAGATCGGGCACACACAATCAGATAAAAAGATACTTGTTGTTACTAAAAACATTAAGTATTTAGATTTGAAACCAAGTTCTTTACAAAGGGTTTTCTTACAAAAGAGACTCTAGAACTTAAGACAAGATACAATATTCTCTACAGTGTCCTTCTCCTCCTCCATGTAAGTATCATACATGGCCCTGGTACAAGCCGGGTTGATCTTCCTTCAGTAACACCTAATGGCTGTGAAGGAAACCATGACCGGACAACCCCGAGTACTTGTTTAGTACACGAATGGGCGACCCGTTGGCAATACAGCTTCACTTGCCCAGGAGTTGCTCGAAGACGATCAAGGGGAGGAGGAGCAACACTTCCGGCGGGTACTTTGGCATATACATCAACCAAAGGCAGGGCGGCTTCCTTCCAAGACTCAATTTCCGCACCACGGCGATTGACCTCCACGCGAAGTGCCTGGATTTCAGCCTCTTGATTGCGGATCTTGGTCAGGTCTTCAATCAGTTGGGCATCGGCATGCTGGCGCATTTTCTGCTCTTCTGCAAGATCTGCCATGCATTCCGTCTCCCTCCGCTCTGCTTGGTTTGCGCGCTCCTGCTCCCGATAAAAGCGGTTCTTCATATCGATGAACTCGCCTTTTAGAGCTTCGACGCGCCTTTCATTCTCTGCAGACAGCCCATCAGATCCTATTCATTATATGATCACTGCAGGTAGAGAAAAAGTACTCGGCGTACACACCTGAGAGTTTTTGTCGTAAAGACTTATTCTTCTCAACCATGTCATCGCGCTGGTCCTGGTACAAGTTGATCTTCTTGTACGCCTCATCCAGCTCTCGGCGCAATTGGGCGCGTTCTTGGTCCCAAGCTGCTTGTCCCTTGGCCAGATCGGCTGTGGCTTTTTCAGCGCGGGCAATGGACGTGCTTGCTCTCCGAAGCATCTCAGATTTCTGCTGAGATCGTACAAGTATACTCTACATCCAGATTAAAGGAAGCAGGGTTGATTACAGTACGAAGGAGATAAGTATTTACAATATTACGCTATTTTTACTAACCTCTGTGAGCTTGGAGAGTTGTTTGTACAGCTCGGCGGCCTTCTCCAGATCTTCGTGGTCAACTTCGGAGTTGAATAAGAAGGCGTCTTCATCCTCATTAGCGTTGACGCCGGGTGTGCCGGTGAAGATCTGGAATGGCTCTGGTGAAGGCTCGTGGGGTTTCTTTTGCTCCCGGATGATTTCTTCAACAACAGCCTCCTTCATCAGGCCAGTGGTGGTGTCCAATCCTTCAGAGCGGAGGCCAGCCATCCGGGTACTTTCTGTTGCTTTGGGCCAAGACCCTGGAGCAGAAGTACCCGAAGCGGCTTGCTCTCTTACAAGAGGTGGTGGCGTGACATTGCTACTTGCTGCTTGAGGTTGGGGTGTTGAAGATGCTTGGGGGCTTGGCCCTTCTCCTCCTCCTGTCTCCGTGATTGGAGTCTTTGGTACGTCTGTAGGAGCAGGAGTAGGTGGACGGCTGCATAAACAATTGAAGATTAGTAATATTCGCGTTTCAGAATTTTGCTCCATGAAGTTGGATCATCTACCTGGCAAATTTCATGTTGAATTCAGGCTCTTCCACAACAAAGTCAAAACCGCCAGAAGGGTTGTTTTGAGGTCCTTGAGGCTCTTCCGACTGAGCGGGTTCTTCTTGTTGAGGATTCTGCAATTATACATTCAATTCAGAAAACAACTCGGCAAGAGGATAAAACCAAGATTTTTTGGCAAACAAGATAATAGGGGTACCTTGGGCGGAGGAGACTGTAGTGGGATTTCCACTGGGATATCCACATTGGCTTCAGGCTCTGCTTCAAGTGCTTCTACTTCATCGAGAATGGTATCTGATGATTTCTGCACTGAAGGAGACACTCTCTTCCGCATAGCCCCTTTTTTCTTGGGGATGGTTGGACTTGGGCCATCGTCATCACAAGGCCTTTTCAAGCCTGATCCTCCTTGCCCGAGTATCTTCCCGAGAGGAGGTTGGGGTGTGTCATCATCAGAATCGACTACTTCTTCCAGAATCACCTGGTCCATATCTGGCGGCGCCTTTTTCTTCCCTTTCCCCGAACTTTCAGCAGTTTGCTGGGGCGGGGGAGATCCAGGCAACCCGGATTGGTTCTCTGCTATGTCTGGAGGCGAGGAAGCAAGTCTGGTCCGCAATTCCTGGCATCGGATAGTGCAGCAATTGATCAGTTGTCAAGAAGCAAGAAGGTGTATATCATATTTGATATTCGGGTTGTTTTCAAGCTTACCAATGACGACGGACGACTTGCCGAGTACTCGGGTACCCGGCATGGCAGATCCTGGGCATCCATGAAGAGTGCCTGGACACGGACGGCGACTTCATCTGACGATAAATCGCTGGTCGAGATCCTGGTCGGGTCTTCGGGGCCAGTATACTCATAGCCAGCGTGCACCCGCTTCTGGCAGGGTTGTACGCGCCGGCGCAAGAATGAGCTGGCGATGCCGATGGCGGTTAAGCCTTGATCTTTTAGAGCAGCAATCATCTTGATGAGCCTGGAGATTCCGTCGACCTTATCCCTATCGAGGGATTCATTCCATGAATCTTGCGGCCGAGGGAGATGACCGGAGTGCTTGGATAGCCTCGGGGGCTGATTCTCCACATAAAACCACTTGTCATTCCAGTCTTTAATGGAGTCATTCATCTTGAAGTCGAAGTAGACGTTCTTCATCCCCTGACGCAACTGAAATCCAGCCCCGCCGACTACTTTGTCTGGGGTGGCCTTCACACGGAAGAGGCAGCGGAACAGATTGAAGTGGGGATCGATCCCCAAGAAGGTTTCACAGAGATGAATGAAGAGGGAAATTTGAAGAATAGAATTGGGATTGAGATGGACCAATTCTAATTTATAGTAAGAAAGAAGCCCTCGGAGAAAATCATGAGCGGGGAGGGCGAATCCGCGTTCATAAAAGGCTACAAAAACCACGATCTCGTGGATTTCTTCAAAAGGCCAGGCCTTACCTGCATCAGTGCGCCAACAGGAGATTGACTTATCCAGCAGGTAGCCTTGCTCCACAAGACCCTGCACCATCTCGTCTGTAGCCTTGGATGGTTTCCAGGTGAGAGCCGGCGTAGGGGAGTTCTTGAACACTGGCATATCGGTGATTGGGATCTTGGATTTCTTTTTGCTTGTGGCGGATTTGCTCTCAGTAGGCTTGCTAGAAGCAGATTTCTGACCCATCTTGCCAGACGAGATTCTCGATTGATTCTCGAACGGGGCTTGAGTGGATTGCAGATTGCGCGCGGAGGCGAAAAGAGTTTGAGGATTTCAGTAGTGAAAGCGACGGCGGTGGGGAGGAGAATACGAACGGTTCACCCTCTGTCTTATAAGATTGAAGCGGTAACCCTAAGCGTATTCTCCGTAACCCGTTTTCCAAAATACGCCAACACTTATGTATTTGCGGTTACAAACCAGATGCATATTTGTGCGGCCATTTCCTAACGAGCTAGGTCATTTTCCGATGAATTTTCATTCTCGAGGGCTGATGCTTAATAGGATTTATTTCCATATCAAAGAATATACATATTTCAACAGAAGTCTTTAAGCTTATTGTCATCTGCTTTAAGCTTGGGGGCTGGGAGGGAAATAGTATATTTCTTTTGGAAAGCTTTTTCAATGAAGACCCTGAAATTATTTTTAATCCTTGAAAATATTTCTAGGCTCGGGGGCTAGACCCATAATGGGTCCATCTTTTTTCAAAGTGGACACCATTATAGTAAATGGGGAAGTTTTTGCATCAATCTTGGTTCATGAACCAAGGCCCGGGGGCTGGTTGCAAAAGAAGTCGGCAAAGGAGCACGTCATGTTCACTTCTGAAGGTTTTCAACATGCAAGACGACGAGGAAACAACTCGGCTGATGCTGAAATCATTGAGAAACAACCCAGCAGGCATGAAGACATGAAGATGCTCGGGGGCTTGACGGTCCAGGATCCATGGGAGTCCTCATGGACCACAGTTCCGTTAGGAAATTGGGCCGGCAACCCTGACTGATACAAGGAAGGACTGTACAGCTTAAGGAAACTAGTCGGGTACTGGGAAACAACCCGGCCTACTCATGTTAGGACTCTGTGTATTGTATCCGACTAGGAGTTTGTATTTCTTGCCTTGTAGACCCTGTCTCCCGAGTATATAAGGTGAGGCAGGGACCCCTTGTAAATCATACCCATCAATACGAGAAGATCCACCATACATGACGTAAGGTATTATGCTCTCTACTCGAGGCGGCCTGAACCTGTCTAAATCGTCTCGTGTTCACCATCGTGCTTCTGGTTCCGGCGAGGCCCCCACGAACAACTCGACTACTTAGGGACCCCCCATAGTAGGCTAGCCGGTATAAAAAACCGACATTGGTGCAATCCCAAACTTTGTTGACCTGATTGATGACCACCGAGGAGTCGCCGTAGACCACCATATGCTTGATGCGAAGAGAAGCAGCCAGGCGTAGCCCGTGCAGTAGAGCTTCATACTCGGCTTCATTGTTGGTGGCTTTCCAGAGGATCTGGAGTACATACTTAAGCTAATCTCCCTTTGGAGATATGAAGAGAACACCTGCGCCAGCTCCTTCAGGTTTCATCGACCCGTCAAAGTACAAAATCCAGTGTTCTGGTTGTTCTTTAGGTGTTGCTTGCTGTATCTCTGTCCATTCAGTGACAAAATCTACCAGAGCCTGAGACTTGATTGCGGTGCGTGGGACGAAGTTGATGGTATGAGAACCTAGCTCAATCGCCCATTTGGCGATTCACCCGGTCGTGTCCCTATTGTGGAGGATGTCACCGATTGGGAAGGAGTTGACTACAACAACTCAGTGAGCGTCGAAGTAGTGGTGCATCTTGTGGGATGTGATCAAGACAGCATATAACAACTTCTCGACTTGAGGGTAGCGTACTTTTGATTCTGTGAGTACCTCGCTGATGAAGTAGACTAGCCACTGTACTTTGAATACATGGCCGAGTTCCTCTCGCTCAACTACAATCGTAGTACTCACCACGTGGGTTGTGGCTACAATGTAGAGAAGCAGTGGTTCCTGATTAGCTGGTGCAGCAAGTACTGGTGGTGTCTGGAGGAACTTCTTGAGGTCTTCAGATGCCGCGTCAGCTTCTTCAGTCCACACGAACTTGTCTTGTTTCTTGAGGAGTTTGAAGAAAGGTAATCCTCTGTCACCAAGTCTTGAGATGAATCTGTTGAGGGCCGCCATGCATCCTGTTAGCTTCTGAATGTCCTTGAGGGACTTGGGAGGCTTCATGGATGTGATAGCAGTGATCTTCTCAGGGTTGGCCTCAATGCCACGGGGTCTGACTACGAAGCCCAGCAATTTGCCTGCGGGCACGCCAAACACACATTTTGTTAGATTGAGCTTCCATTGGAACTCCCTGAGATGTGCAAAGGTCTCGGACAAGTCAACGATGAGGCTGTCCAGGTTCTTTGTCTTGACTATGACGTCATCGACATAGGCTTCAACATTGTGGCCAATCTGAGTTTTTAAACAACTTTGAATTGCACGCTGATATGTTGCCCATGTGTTCTTAAGTCCGAAGGACATCGTTGTGTACCAATAGGCGCCGAACGCGGTGATGAACGCCGTCTTGATCTGGTCGTCTTCATGCAGGCTTATCTAATGATAACCTGAGTATCAGTCGAGGTAACAGAGTAGGGAACAGTCGGCTGTAGGGTCCACCACTTGATCGATGCGTGGTAGCCCGAAAGGGTCCTTTGGGCAATGCTTATTCAAGCCGGTGTAGTCGACACACATCTTCCACTCGTTGTTGTTCTTTTTCCGCACCAAGATAGGATTAGCGAACCAGTCAGGATGGAACACCTCCTTGATGAACCCGGCTGCCAGTAATTTCGCCAGCTCCGATCGGATGTCTTCTTTCCTGTCCTGGGCGAAGCGTCGCAGACGTTGTTTCTTGGGTTTGGCGGCTGGATCAACGTTGAGTTTGTGCTCAGCCAACTCCCTTGGGACTCCCGGCATGTCAGGTGGCTTCCATGCAAAGATGTCGCGCTTGTCCCGTAAGAAGCTGGTGAGCGGGCTTTCCTATTTGATAGGCAGGTTAGCGTCGATCAGCGCTGTCTTTGAGGGGTCGCACATCCCTAGGTCGATCGCCTTGATTGGTACTTCCTGGGAGGGATTCATGGTTGACGTGGCTAGCTTTTTCGTTGAGATGTCTAACTCAGCCTCGCCGAGTTGTTTTGCCATTGCTACTACAATTGCTGCCTAGATCGGTTGTTGCAGACTTGCAACAATTGTCACTGCCTCGGTGTCCTAATCGTAGGAGGTCTTTAGGTCGCCCTTTAGAGATAGAATCCCTTTTGCGCCAGGCATCTTCAGGACAAGATAGATGTAGTGTGGTATCACCATGAATTTCTCCAGAGCAGGTCTCCCCAGGATTGTGTGGTACGATGATTCAAAGTTGCCGACCTCGAATGTGATGTACTTGGTTCTGTAGTTAGCCTCGGTACCAAATGTAACTAGAAGTGATACCTGGCCTAGCGGTACGGCAGTGTTGCCTGGAACGATGCCGTAGAAGGGTGAATCAGTGGGCTTGAGCAAATTGGTGATGTCCAAGCACATCTTCTTCAGCGTCTTGGCGAACAGGATATTGAGTGCACTTCCGCCATCGATTAGCATTCTCGTGAGTTGTGCACCTGCCACTACCGGGTCTAGTATGAGAGGGTACCTTCCCGGGTTCTTGATGTTGGTCCATTGGTCGTCACGAGAGAAGCTGATCTGGACCTCTGACCACTTCAAGAAGGTGGGGATAGCCGATTCAATGCATCCAATCTCACGATGAATTAGCTTTTGCTTGCACTTCGAGTCTGTCTATAAATGCTATTCCTCCCAAGATGACGTTGACCACCTTGTTGTCTTGTTGGTAGCCAGTGTCTTTGTCGCCCTTATCCTTTCCATTGTTGTCAAGTCCGTCAGGTTTGGGGGCACCCCCCGGCAGCGAAGGCATTTTTAAGCCTGTAGCATTCCCTGCTGAAGTGTTTGTCCTTTGAATGAAAAGGGCATTGCTTGTCGAGTAGTTTCTCAAACTTTTTGTGTAAGGGGCCTTTCTTGGCAATATTGACTGACTCTTCGGGCTTGCGTTTCTTGTCATTGAAGTCGCGCTTGCCGCTGTTTTCAGCCTGCTTTCCTTTATTGCGATCATTGTTGCGGTCGCCCCCCGACTTGTTTCGATTGAACCGCTCGCGTTACAGTCTTCGGCGTCGGCCCATCGGCTGACAAGGTCGCGCATGGCTTCCACTATCTTGGGCCTGTTCCTTCTGAAGTCTAGGTGGAGCGTAAGGTGTTGACAGTCATTAATACACATCTCAGACCATCAACTCTGACATACAAATATACATTCACCATAGCTATAGGGATTATATCTAACAAATTCAACCAGTTTTGGTGACTATGTGTACGCAGGAGGCAACAGGTGAAATTTGAGGCGAAACAGGCTTGGTGGGCCGTTGCCCGACCTAGCCAGGTCGGCCAACGCCCAACCGAGGCCAAGTGCACCTATCTTTGGATATATGCTAGGAAAGACACTCTAGACCAACCCTTGCCTATGCACCAAGGTTGGATCAAGCCCATAAGTGAGATGGACCTCAAGAGAAGCACATAGATCAAAGGAGCCACATCCACAAGTACACATACTCAAATGGAGTGGTGTCACCTTAGGTAGGACTCCAGGGCCTACAAGATAGAAGCAGGTAAAAGATGAGGGCAATCTGGCACAAAAGGTCCGTCGACCGACCTAGCCTGGTCGGCCGAGCCTGGCCCAGAGCCCAATGGGGCCCACTTTCCTCCAGGGCAAAGAAGCACACTTGGGGATCATCCTAGCCACTGATTCCATGTTGGTTGGATCCAAGAGATGGGAATGGTCCAAGGGGAGGTCACATGGATTGAAGGGCCCACCTCGCAACCTAAACGTACTCAAATGCAGCCCTACCACCTAGAACTGCCATGAGGACCCACTACACAGTCACTTAGCTGAAGATGGGCCCGATCGGTGCCTGTGGACCATCGCCCGAGTTTGAGTTTGTAGTGCAAAAAAATATAACTCAAGTGTGTGGAGTTCAAGCTTCTTTTGTAATCTTTCCCAAACCAAGCTTACCGAGGTCTTTGTAGCTGATGTAGCTCCATGTTCTTAGGCATCACCTGTCCATCGTTCTTCTTAATCTCCACCTAAAATGGTTAGTGACCAAAAATACCCGAAGGAAAGTTTATACTAAAAAAATGTTCTTGCTTTTTATTCGAAAGGAAAATAAATGATAATCCGGGCCATCTCCTGGCGGTGCTGTGTTTATGGTCTGAAGCTAGACCATGAGGGATCTTCACATTGCAGCTATTCTTGGTGATGTAGTTTCCAAGCGCATCGCCAATTGTTAATGTGTCATTGAAGCTTTAGCTGGAAGGTTAGTGCCACAAATGCATCCACAAAATTTGCAATGTTTATGATGAGCAAATGCATCTACAACCAACCTTCTAATCATTTTAGAGTTGAGGACCTCAAGGTGGTTGTAGTCCTCGCAAGTGATTGTGGCACAAAGCGTGGTAAACTCTGGAGATTCATTAAAGGAGCATGACTCTAGTGAGATTTCAAAAGAGAAGGTTTCATGCTCATTTATAGAATCCTTTTGCTCGGGCTCCAGAGTCAATGCTTCAGGCCTATACATGGCCCTTGGGGTTTCTAACTCAAGAGATTCAATGTGGACGCTCGGGGTTGATTCTTGACTGGTGTCAAGAACAATGTCCTGAGGGCCATGGGGCCAAGACTTTCGCTCGTTCGAGAGTGATGGAAATTGTTCGTGCTCATAGAAATGAGAATTTGGGGTCAATGGTGACACGAACATCACCTTCTTGAGTGAGCTATGCTTGGGAGGAGGCTTTGCCTTTGGAATTTCTGGGTAGGAGATAGGAGTGGCAAAAGCAGCCTTTCCAATCATGTTATAAAGGCTCCCATGAGATACTTCTCCTTGGAGAAGCTTTTCTAGTGGATAGCCTAGGTGTAGGTCAAAATTGAGAGTATGAAAGATGTGGAAATCTAAATTGACCTTGATTTTGTCTAGCGTAATTGTCACGGCACTGGCAATCCCTTGACATTGAATGATGTGTCCAAAGGGACAACTTTTGAGGAGCTTGTCGGATGGCCTTAGTGGAACATTTCCCAAGATATTATGTGCAATGTGCCATGACATGATGTTGACCTTCCTGCTGGGGTTGAAATGGGCTTCTACGACAGTTCCCCTTATATAACATGGAAGGATTATGGAAGGTGAACTATTCCAAATTGCTTTGAAAAAGTGCCACATTCCATCCAACCATTCCTCCTTTATGTTTTTCATGAGAAATGGTTCATGGGGAGGACCGGGAGGATGAGAAAGAAAGGGTGTCGTAGCCTTCTTGTGCCTTGAGTACTCCGAGGTGTTTCCATGATTTTCAAAGAGATCATCCTTGAATTCAAAAGGTAATCCGAAAGGCTGAGTTTCCTCTGCCTTAACGGATGGTGTCTCAGGAGTTGGATCTGGCTGGGCAAGTCTACGGGTAAGACAAAATCTAGTTGAAGATCTTCTTGCTCAGTTCCATCCATAGTAGCAGGAGAGTGCTCTCGAATCTTCTCCAGGACCTCTCTCACTCTAGCCGGTGTTACATGTAAGAATGATCCTCCGGTGGCTATATCAACGAATCGGACAGCCTTGAAATACTAGAATAGTTCTTATGCTACCACAATCATTTCCTTCTCTTTTTGTTGGAAGTTAATAATTTCCTTCCGAAGGGCACAGATCCGATGAACGGGGAAGTACTCTAGACAAAACTTTGTCTCGTAGCTTTTCCCATTCACCGTTCGTTAGCCCAACGGTATGGTCATACCACTTCCTTGCCCTCTCTTTGAGAGAAAACAGGAAGAGCTTCCATCTATTCGTTGCTTGTATCATGTCTGATATGATCAGACACGAGCATAGCAACTTAAATTTGTGCAGGTGATGTTATGGATTTTCATCACGTCCTGAGAAGGATGTCTCCTGGACCATAGCTATGAAAGCAGGGCAAAGCTCATAGCTATTTGATTATATAGGATTTGACAAGGGGTGCGGCTCCAATAATTCACCCTTTGGAGCAGAGAACTCAAGGATTTGGGTTGAGTCCATGGGTAACCGAAATAAAGTAAAGGAAAATAAAATAAAAGATAAATGGGCAACCATAGTTCTTAGACAACACAGCTACCGTTCCTCGGCAACGGCGCAAGAAAGCTTGTTGGTATTTTTTACGGTCGCAGATAAATCCGCAAGTGCACGGATACCGTTGTAGCTTTCACCCGGAAGTATTCAGGGTATCGAATCCACAGGGAACGAAATGGTACTGTCTAATCACTAAAGTTGACCGGATCGATCGAGTTTATATGAAGGCTGGGTAGAGAGGATAACTTAGCACTAAGGCTGTGAATCACAGTGGAAAAGGCTGTGAATCACGGTAGCTACACAAGAAAGATCAAGGTGGAAAAGGCCTAGAAAGGGTCGGCCGACCCCCCAGGTCAGCAGAAGGCCCTCTGGTGCCTTCCGTCTCCAATTTTTTCCAGAGCGATGGTTTGCACACCCTATCCCTCATCCTCTCTGATTCATGAGTTAATTCGTTCCTATCTTCATATGATCATTAAAATTAAACTCATGACGAAATAAGCTTTGTTGCTCCTTTGGTTTACATGTCTATCCTTGATCGGCTTGCATATTCCTTATTCCTTGCACATGCACCTCTTACTTGTGAGCATATATCTGTAGGAAAACATGTTTATCTAAGTGGTTGATTAATGTGATATGGTATGATGAAAGAAATCTTGCTCTTTCTGTATAAAGTGCTTGGGATGCTTTTCTTGTAAAACTTTAAATTAATAGCCTTACAAAGCTCCTAAGTGATGCCTTATTCCTACCAAAGCCATATGATGTTAACATTGCAAAAACCTATACACATATGCTGCTTGCTGTCACTTTGAGCTTTGTCAAATTGTTGTGACCCTTGTAAGATGCTTTTCATACTTTCATGATCAAGATCACGTACATTCCACATACACATGCTAGACTTCTACACTGGAAGTTAGCGATATTCCATCCATCCACAAAATAAATACTCCATTTAAGTGTTGATCTCCTCTCCAAGTATTATTTCAAAAGAGACACGGTCTATAGAAAAAAATATGGACACATGAAGGTCCAAGTAAAAAAAAGAGAAAAAAATATGGGCACATGAAGGCCCAAGTATCATGAAAAAAATATTATAGCCATGTTCTCAAAATTAATTCAAGAGGAGAGAGATCATACAAAAAGGAATTATCATTCCATTGTTCCACACACATGCACATCTTGATTAGATTGTATGAATAGTATTCTTCTTGGATCCACTCTTTGATTTTGCAATATATGTGATGCAAGTATGCCTTATCTTTACTCCTACCTTGAGCTCCACATAAGCCTTTTAGAAGTAGGGTAAAAAAAAAGGCGGGCAAAGAAATGCCTTGGTGAGGAATCATACACAATGAGAAATCTGAGAGAATCATTTGAGGAGCTAGGTAGGGTTGTGTTTTTGAAAATTTATCGAAAACCCAAGCTTCTTAACAGAAGAGTTGAGATGACTTGAATCAAGGCCATTCTGTTCCTCAACCACTCAAGACGGCATGATAGACACTTCCAAATTCACAAGTGCAGGTATGTCTTAGAATAATTTATATGCTAGTATCATATCAATTGGAGTCATGGTTTCCACCTTAGTCTATAAAGCTTCACTCGAGGACGAGTAAAGGCTAAGTGTGGGGGAGCTTGTTGACCGTCATTAATGCACATCTCAGACCGTCAACTCTGGCATACAAATATACATTCACCATAGCTATAGGGATTATATTAACAATCTCAACCAATTTTGATGACTATGTTAATGTAGGAGGTAACAGGTGAAATCTGAGGCTAAACGGGCTCGGTGGGCCATCGTCCGACCTAGCCAGGTCGGCCGACGCCCAACCGAGGCCAAATGCGCCTATCTTTGGATATATGCTAGGAAAGACACTCTAGACCAACCCTTGCCTATGCACCAAGGTTGGATCAAGCCCATAAGTGAGATGGACCTCAGGAGAAGCACATAGATCAAAGGGGCCACATCCACAAGTACACATACTCAAATGGAGTGGTGTCACCTTGGGTAGGACTCCAGGGCCTACAAGATAGAGGCTGGTAAAAGATGAGGGCAATCAGGCACAAAAGGTCCATCGGCCGACCTAGCCTGGAGCCTGGCCCGGAGCCCAATAGGGCCCACTTTCCTCCAGGGAAAAGAAGCACACTTGGGGATCATCCTAGCCACTGATTCCATGTCGGTTGGATCCAAGAGATGGGAATGGTCCAAGGGGAGGTCACATGGATTGAAGGGCCCACCTCGCAACCTAAACATACTCAAATGCAGCCCTACCACCTGGAAGCGCCATGAGGACCCACTACACAGTCACTCAGCCGAAGATGGGCTCGATCGGTGCCGATGGACCGTCGCCCGACTGCCTAGGTCGGCCGACCTGGTCCGGAGGCCAAACCGCCTCATCCTTCTCGTGCGCCTTTCCACCGCCTCCAGGAGTCCATCTACACCGTGCTCCACTCAAGGCGGTGGATCGAATGTCGGCCGACGTCCCCACATCGCCCGACCTATGACTGGGTCCGTTCGTCCTCATCTTCCACGTGTCCACTCCCAACCGCCTCTACAAGCTATAAATGGCTACACACTGGTCATTGAAGATCATCATCAAGCTGGAGTATCAAGTCAAGGTGAAGCCCTCCTCAAATGAGAGTAGAAATAGGGAGAGAGTGAGGGAGAGTCTGGAGGAGTCCTGGCGTGTCGGCGACCCTCCACCTGTACCTCGACGGATGCGAGCTACTTAGTAAGTATCCGGGATTCAACTAGTATTTAAGTCTGAGATATAGAAAGCTGAGTTCTCTATTGTGCTTGTGGGTTCGTCGCTTTATTTATAGAGTGCTCTAGTCTCTAGCTAAGATTAGAGTAGTAGTATATATCTTAAGCATAGTGCTTAGGTTATCGACTACCTTCATTTGCCTCGTAGACCCATGGATTAGAAGAGGTAGGCGGCAGGTGGTGATAGCCCTGTCCGTCCTTTGTAAGCCTCCACGTTCGGGCATGGCATAGAGCTGTTTGCCGACAATTTCCTAGAGGTTTAGGATACCCTGGTGCCCAAAGCAAGCATAGGAGAACTCCCTTCGCTATATTCACAGCCTTAGTGCTAAGTTATCCTCTCTACCCAGCCTTCATATAAACTCGATCGATCCGGTCAACTTTAGTGATTAGACAGTACCCTTTCATTCCCTGTGGATTCGATACCCTAAATACTTCCGGGTGAAAGCTACAACGGTATCCGTGCGCTTGCAGATTTACCTGCGACTGTAAGAAAGACCAACATAGGGTTAGTGAGACCATTGTGGAAACAGTCGATGACGTCCTGGTTGCTCGCTTTTCCTAGAAATGGCGGATATAGCTTCAGAGATACTCGTTTTGGCCTTGTTTGCACTGGGCGAGGTCAAAGCGAGTACCTGACTTCTGCCACGAGCCCTGGAAGTTGTTGATGAAGACCTTGCAGAGTTCATCCCAGGAGTCGATGGAGCCCAGTTTTAGTCCTTCCAAACAAGTTTGCGGAGCTTGGTCAAGGACAACAGGAAGATAGGTGCACATGGCGTTGGTGTCGCCCTTCGCCGCCTTGATCACCGAGTAGTAGATGCGGAGCCACTACTCAGGATCGCGTTTCCCATCGTATCTTTTGGTGCCAGCTGGTTTGAACTTCTTGGGCCAGACTATAGCTCGGAGGCGGTTTGAAAAAACCAGGAACCCTTCATACTTGCCAAGGTTGTGATGGCCCTGGCCCGGAGGCCCGTAGATCTGGTCATACTCCTGGCGCCGCCTGCATTCTTCTTCTTTGCAGTCGCGGGCGCGTGCGGAGATAACGGTGCATGCGTCTCTGTTCTGCAGCCGATGTCGCAGATCCCTGTCGTCGTCGTGGTAGTCGCGTCGTCCGTCTCTATCCTTGTTGCAGCCATGGCCACGATTGTGGCTTTGTGCCACGCGGTGGCTACGTCCAGCGCCATAGTTTGTACCTCCAGCCGACTATCATGCCACCCTCGTTGCCGTGTTCCTGGCGATCTCTGCTTGGATGATGCGATGGATTGCTGCGATGGCTTCCCGCAGGCTGACGACTGCTACCCTATTGACTTGCAGTTTTGGTTATTGATCGAGCAGAGTGCATCACGTCATGCTGAATTGCTACTGTCTCGAGCATTGTCTTCATGCGTTGGATCTTCGGAGTCTGCTCCAGGGCGTCGAGTCCTTGTGCGACAGCCATCATGTTGGCTGCGGCGTTGGGGTAGACGTCCTGGCTGGTGACTTGCATGAATCGCTCATTGTTGGGGATTTGGCCCGCCGATAACCACCTGTTTGTTCTGCTCTGTTTTCACGCATAAAGACGGCAACTGACAAAGGAGAAGAAGCCAATCGGTTTCGGCTACTTGATGAATCCCTAATTCGGCTTCGTTCGGAGAAATAAACCAAAGCCAATTGGCTTCGGTCAGCATACCAAGCAACGTACCAAAGCGACGTTATCCAAACTAAGTTAGAAGCCAATATAGTGAAGAAATGATACTATTGAGTGCCAAAAGCTATGATTGAGTCATTGGCTAGCTTCAGTTCGCTCTATATTGCAGGTCCTTGGAGGAGCCATTGGCTTTTGGACGCCGAGAGATGGCTTCGGATCGTCCTGACTCGGAAGAAGCCAAATCGAGGAGCTGCATAGCTCTTTCCAGCGAGCGAAGCAGGTTTGGACCAAGTCCAAGCCAAGTCAAACATGGGATTGCAAGTCTACGCATTCACATTGGGAGGAGTAAATGTACCAAAGTGTCCCTGGGCTATTTGTATTGTATAGTCTAGAGGATGATGCCTGATTTTCAGGGGTACAATGGGGATGTAAAGACCCTTGGCCTCCCTATAAAAGGAGGCCCGTCTCCCACATGTAAAGGTTGTTGATTCCTGAGAACACTGTTGATAAGTAATATTTTATTGCTTGTCCCTGTTACTCAGTTTCTTCTGTTGCTTGGGCTCACTGGCTTCGGCCACTATCCCAACAACTGGCGCCCACCGTTTGTGCTGTGCACGAACAAAACCCACGATTACCACCATGCCACCAAGAAAAGCAACCAAGTCAACCACCACTGTGGCAAATGCAACCCCCAGCAACGAAGCCGCTCCTCAACCCCCAATTCCACCAACAAGCCTACCACCAATAACCGAAGCCGTTATCGACGACCAAGAGATCGATAACGAAACCCTTACCACTGAAGAGAGAATGCATCGACTTGAAGAAAGGCTTTGTCTTCGACGCCTCGAGCAGCAGAGAGAGCTGGAGACTGCACAGCTCGAACTAGAGCAACAAATGCAAGAGGAGGAAGAGGAGCAGCAGCATCAATTGCTGCAAGTCAAGAAGCAGCTGGAGGAGCTGAGGCAAGCGAAACAGAGGAGGCTGAACAATACAAGCTCAAGAGCTGAAAAGCTGCGTCAAGAACTTGAGAAAGCCAAAAAACAAGTTACTGAGCTCCAAGCAGAGCTTAATGAGCCAAACACCATCACCAATCTACCAAACCATAACTCTTCATCCCAAACTGGCTTCCACACACTCCACACCCATCCTATTGACCATACTTGCCCACTCTCAGAAAGCCTCCAACTGGCAAGATGGCCACCTTCCTACAAACCTATTTCTCTACCAAGATACAATGGTCTCACCGACCCAAAGCAGTTTCTCATGAGCTATGAAGCTGCAATAGCTTCGGCCGGGGGAGACGATGTAGTACTAGCAAAATCTTTCATCATTGTCTGCGATGGCACGGCAATGAACTGGTACACGAAGCTGCCAGGCCTATCAATCAATAGCTGGTATGATCTGAAGAGGGAGCTCATCAAAAATTTTAGCATTATGGGAGACCAATCACTCTCATATGCTGAACTTACACTACACCAGCAGCCGAAGGAGCCCCTAGAGGACTACTTCCGCAGATTTGTTACTCTACGTGCTCAAGCTCCACACATCCCCGACGAAGCAGCGAAATTCACAGCAATACAAGGGCTTCGCCCCGGATTGTTTGCACAGCATATCGCAAGAGAGACACCAGCTACTCTGGCAGACCTATATGAGGAGTTCAAAAAATAATGTCGGTCTGACAATGACAACCGAATGAGATTGGCTAGAGAAGCCATCATGAGAAACCAATATGAGTCACAAGCCAAAAACCACCACCACAGCCACAACTACCAAAACTACTCCCACCAAACAATCATGAAGGTAGACAATCCACCTTCTTCCTACAAAACCAAACCACCTTACCCAGAAAGCCAATACCACAACCAGAGAAATGAGCCCACTCAAAGGGGTGGAAAAGCCGGCAGAGGCCGAGGGAGAGGAAGAGGTCCACCATCGGGACCTGAGCTGTTTTGCCAATACCACGGCAAAAACCACACCCATGGCACAGAACAGTGCTGAGACATCAAGAAAACAATAGAAAAGCTAAGAGCAGAAAAGATTCAAGCAACCCAAACGAAGCCAATATCGGCTTCGCAGCCAAACACCCAAAACCCTTCCCAAGCTATCCAACCATACTGCCCAGTATATCCCTCGCTAAACTCAAACACTGTACACCCGTCAACAGTGATGGCAACTCAATGTTTGCCTTCACCACAGACCCTTCAGCATTATTACCCACAAGCCATATATCCTCACTTATACCCTCAAACCTCTCAGCAAGCGGCTTCGCAAAACATAAAGGTTGAGGAGCTGCCACCACCACCACCACTTCCACAACAAAAAGCCAATCAAAAAGAAGCTCCAAGCCCACTCCCAAGCTATGGACACATCATGCCCATTTCTGGAGGATCATCGCTTGCTTTTGAGAACAAAAAGCAAAGGAAAAGCTATTCCTGTCAAGTCAACAACATCTCTGTTGATGGTCCATACAAAAAGTCAGAATGGTCTCATATGCCCATCACCTTTACTGAGGAAGATCTCAAACTCCACAATTTCCCACACAATGACGCGATGTCGATCGAAGCCAATATTGCCGACTGGACGATCGGAAACGTGCTAGTAGACACAGGAAGCTCCGCTGACATCATCCTAGCAAAAACACTAAGAAACATGACCAATATCAACCCAGACAACCTGGAGCCATCAGACACTCCATTGGTCGGCTTCGGGGGGAAGCGAACCCAAACATTCGGGAAAATTTCATTACAAGTATCCTTCGGTGACACATCCAATGCAAGAACCGAGTACGTCACCTTCGATGTCGTAGACATGATCTTTGACTACAATGTCATTTTTGGAAGAGGAGTTATAAACGCCTTCGATATCATCATAAGGCAATCATTCTTATGCATGAAGATGCCAGCTCTAAAAGGAGTCATCACTATATACGGTGACCAAAAGGAAGCCAGAAACATTGAGAAAGCTAGAGCACCTGGTCAACGAAATGTGCATTTGCTTCAAGAAAAATATCCATTTTACCCAGAAGAAAAGCCAAATACCGAGAAAGATAGCAAAAAGATGCAAGAAGCTACAGAGACGAAGCAGGTGCAGCTACAGCCTGACGTTTTTGACAGAAAAGTGATTATCAGCTCAGACTTGGAGCCGGACGAAGAAGATAGGCTCATTGAATTCCTGAGGAATAACAAGGATGTGTTCGCTTGGTCAAGCAAGGAATTACCAGGTGTTGATAGAAGCATAATTGAGCACAAGCTGGCAATCAGTTCTGATATGAAGCCAAAAAAGCAAAAGCTGAGAAAGATGTCAAAGGAAAAAGCCGACGCTGTGAAAGCTGAAGTGCAAAGGCTGCTAGATGCCAATGTCATACGCGAAGTCAAATATCCAACATGGCTAGCCAACACTGTGCGAGTTCAGAAGAAGAATGGTACATGGCTAATGTGCATCGACTTCACAAATCTCAACAAGGCTTGCCCAAAAGATGATTTCCCACTGCCAAGGATTGACAAGATTGTTGATCAAGCAGCAGCAAGCGAGATGATGTCCCTCTTAGATTGCTTTTCTGGCTACCATCAAATCTGGATGAAGAAAGAGGAGGAGGAAAAGACCAGCTTCATCACACCAGTTGGCACCTTTTGCTTCGTTAGGATGCCCAAGGGGCTCCGGAATGCAGGAACCACTTTTTGCCGAATGTCAAGCACAGTGTTCAAAGAGGAACTGTTCAAGACAATATTGGCATATGTTGACGACATCTTGGTCAAAAGTGTCAAAAGGCAAGACCACATATCAGATCTGGCAATCGCCTTCGCTCGCATGAGACAAGCTGGTCTCAAGCTAAATCTAGAGAAGTGTGTATTCGGAGTGACAAAAGGAAAGATCCTTGGTTGTCTGGTATCAGCTCACGAGATAGAAGCTAATCCAGACAAGATAAAGGAAATCCTTGACATGGAAGAGCCAAAGTGTATGAGAGATGTGCAGAAGCTGTCAGGCAGAATCGCTGCACTCAACAGATTCATCGCAAAAGCAGCAGAGCGAAGCTTACCATTCTTTGCAACACTCAGAAATGCAGCTAAGTTCCAATGGGGGCCAGAGCAATCAAAAGCGTTCTTCTAGCTATGGCAATACTTGATGCAGCTCACGAAGCTAACAGTACGCAACCCAAAGGCACCACTACTACTATACATTGCAGCATCACAATCAGCAGTAAGCGCAACGCTTATCACAGAAAAGCTGATAGACGGCAGAAGCATTCAGCAGCCAGTATACTTTGTGTCGGAGGCATTGGCCGCGTCGAAGCTGTTTTACACAGAGATTGAGAAGATGATCTATGCAGTGATAATGGCTTCCAGAAAACTCAGACACTATTTTGAGGGCCACAACATCAAAGTCCTCACGGATCAGCCTCTAAAAGAGCTTTTGAACAACAAAGAGGCTTCCGTCAGAATACGCAAGTGGGCTGCGGAGCTTTCAGAGTATGTCGTGGACTTTGAAAGAAGAACAGCAATCAAATCACAAGTCTCGAGTGGACATCGCCTTCGCCACAAAACATTATCAGAGAAGAAAACTGGCTGATACATTGTGACGGTGCTTGGGGAGACAAAGGAGCTGGCATCGCGGCAGCTGTGCAATCGCCTTCGGGTGTGAAAATGAGATATGCAGCAAATTTAGAGTTCTTCAAAAACAGCGACAGAAGCACAAACAACGTCGCTGAATACAAAGCTGTGTTACTGGGGCTCAGAAAAGCCAGGGCTTTGGGAGCTCAGAGATTCACTGTCAAAACAGATTCAAAGGTGGTAGCAGACCACATTGAAAAAGAAAGCATCGCGAAGCAACCAGAACTCATCAAATACTTGGTCACTGTACGCTCAATGGAGAAAAAATTCAAAGGTTTCACTATGGAGTACATCCCAAGAGCAAAAATGAAGAGGCAGATGCGTTGGCTAAGGCAGCTGCAAAGGGGGACAAGCTTCCACCGGACGTATTCTTTCAAACACTAACAACACCATCGATAAAGGACTCAGATGATCTGCCAAAGCTGATCAATGCAATAAGCTCAGAGGATTGGCGATCCCCAATAATAGCTTATCTTCAGGGATACTATGAGCCAATCGACGATGATGATCTAAAAGCCATGCAACAAAGGGCAAGATGCTATCAGATGACAGATGATGTCCTTTATAAAAAAGGAGTTGTAGCCCCTTGGCTTCATTGCATCTCTCACAACGAAGGGAAAGAGCTGATTCAAGAGATACACAGTGGCTTATGTGGAGCACACTTTGGGGCAAGAGCTCTAGTTGGGATGGCAATGAGGCAAGGATTTTATTGGCCTGCAATCATCATCGATGCAACAAACACGGTCAAGACATGTGATCAGTGTCAAAAGTGTGCAGCAAACAGAAAATCTCCTTCGGAGCCGTCACAGCTGATAACTCCAACATGGCCTCTGCAAAGATGGGGCATTGATCTAGTTCGCCCACTTCCAACAGCTCAAGGAAATCTCAAATATGCCATAGTAGCAGTTGAGTATTTCACCAAGTGGATCGAAGCCAGACCATTGGCTAACATCACAGCAAAAACAGTGATCAAGTTCTTCTGGCAGCAAATTGTGTGCCGATTTGGAGTGCCAAGGGAAATAACAGTGGACAATGGGAAGCAGTTTGATTGCAATGAATTCAGGCAATATTGCATGTCGATTGGAACGAAGGCGAAATTCGCTTCGGTCTATCACCCACAAACAAATGGAGCAGTTGAAAGAGCCAATGGCTTAATCTTTACAGCCATTCGGAAGTGCCTTGAAAATTGTAAGAAAAAAGGCAAGTGGGTAGAAGAGATGTCGAAGGTGATTTGGGCTCATAACACCACCACATCAAGGGCAACACAGTTTACTCCATTCAAACTGCTTTATGGTGAAGAAGCAGTATGCCCAGAGGAAATACTGCACAAAGGGCTTCGCACCCAACAAGAAGCTCCCAAAGATAGCAAAGCCATCAGCAAGGATCTCATTGAGGTATACAGGCTGCAAGCAGCAAAAAATATTTCCAAGTATCAAGCTGAGGCAAGGAAATGGCGAGACAAGAAGGTAGTCAGGAAGGATATCAAGGTTGGGGACTGGGTCCTAAGGAAAAACCCAAGCATGCCCGCTGGAAAGCTGCAACAGAAATGGGAAGGCCCATTTTTGGTCATCAAAAGCAACATGCCTGGCACATTTCACTTAGGCGACGACGAAGGCAATGAGCTGCCGCATTCATGGAATGCAGACAGCTTACGCAAATATTATTTATAAAAAGATGTAAAATGGCTTCGTGTTCTATAAACGAAGTCATTAAGTAGAATAGCATTTTTACTCTTTCCAAAAGCCCGTACTCTTTTCCTCACAAGGGGACCCTGACCAAGGGGTGAGGTTTTTAACGAGGCGGTGCTTACTGTAACTCGTCAAACCATATATGAACGAGGTATTCCCCACAAAAGCAGCATCGAAAGCGATTGGCTTTGACCAAGTCGCTGGTATTCGATAATTCAAATAGAACTGAATTGACCCTACCGAGAGTAAGGCCAATTCAGATCTATGGAAAAGCTTACTCCAAAAAGGAGTAAAAGGGGCTTGGGTCCAGAAACGCTTACTCTAAACAGAGTAAAAGGGGCTTTGGCTCAGACAACTATTTTAAATCAAAAATAGCTTCGGCTAACAGTATTCTAAATGCTTATAAACAAACATATGAAACTTGCTTATGCAAGCACAAGTAATAGGGGCTTCGGCAACCTATCAGAACTCACGCACAACATATTCTCATACATTCTCATATTTACGCACAAGTACAAAGCTCAAAAGAGCTAAAGTGGCTTCGAACCACAGGTACCCGCAAGTACAAAACACTTGAATGAATAAACCTCGCTTCAGTGGGGGGAGGAGGCGTTTCTCTCGCAACGAAACCAAATCGAGCTTACATTCATTCAAGTGTTTCGAATCAAAACAATGACCAAGTGAATTACAAAGTGTTTTACGAAGAGATGACTCAAAACATCTCAAAAATATAGCCATCAAATTGCTGGCCAGATCTCCTAAATCTTGGAGCATTAAACACATAAGAAAAATCCCTAACACCATCTAAATCTTCTGGCTCGACCTTAACTGGAAGCAGACGAGCAGCTTCGGCGTTTCTTGCACGAGCAAGTTCGACACGAGAAGAACGTTGAACGATGAAAGAGTTAAAAAAGTCAAACACATCAAATTCGCAATGACGAAAGAACTCGTGACAAAATTCCCAAAAATCATCAAGTCTTTGACTTGGATAACGTTGTTGATACTGTTCCCATGCGAAGCCGGACACACACAAGGGGCCATCGCGCATGGTGATTGGCATGAGTTCAAGAACCCCCTCGCCAGGGATCTGAGTATATACAAATATTACATCACTTAGTGTTACTTTACAGCAAAAGCTAAACAAGGTGATAGCCTCAACAACTCTACACCTTTGGCTCTCCATCGTGTGTCTCATCAACACCAGCACGAGATGAAGAAGGGCCAGCAGTTGCAGCTTTGGATTCGGCTTTCTGCTGCTGCTCGAGGGCAAGCGCCTCGTTGTACTGAAAATAAACAAAACAATCAATACTAAAAGCAAAATAAACAGGATACGAGCAAAAGCAAAAATAACTAAAAGGGTAAAAGAAGCTAACCTTAACAAGATGGTCATACGCAGTGCTTCGGGCACACTCTCTCCCTGTGGCAGACTAGAATTTCTTGAGAAAAGTGGCACGAGTTGCCAAAACAGTTTCATTGAAAAATTCCTTCTTTTCGGGATTCAAAGCCGAAGGAAAATGAAAGTCCCTTCTCAAGAAGCTCTTATAGTGAGAGCACCCTTCATCTGCTAGCATCTTAAAGGCATTCGTAACGCATGTTCGAGCAGCATAATCACCTACTTTGGACAAGACGTCCGGTAGGGACTTGAACTCGTCATCCAGCCATCCGAAAAGCTTCCCAAGGTTAAAATCATCAGAAGGGAAGGGCAGCGGCTCGGCTCCATATTGCTTCAGAGCAGCTTCGTATTCAGTGTAGATGCCAGAGCTACGGCTGAGTATCTCAGAATCTAAGCTCTCTTTATCAGCCCTAAGCTGCCCCACTTGAGACCTGAGTTAACTGGCCTCAGATATGAGGGAGTTCTTCAAGTCAACAGCAACAAGAAGCTCCTTCTTGTATTTTTCAACATCTGACGTCGCCTTTTCCTTATCAGCTTCGAGAGATTTTACTTGATTTTTCAATTTATGCTCTAAAGTGGAACCCTCGACCAATTTGTTCCGAAGCCCCTCGATAGTCTGAACATTGAGTTCAGCACCACTTCAGTGATCACGTTGTTGCTTCATTCATCACTT
>CM014270.1:29554620-29574622 GCA_004135705.1 Alloteropsis semialata
AGCAGACCACATTGAAAAAGAAAGCATCGCGAAGCAACCAGAACTCATCAAATACTTGGTCACTGTACGCTCAATGGAGAAAAAATTCAAAGGTTTCACTGTGGAGTACATCCCAAGAGCAAAAAATGAAGAGGCAGATGCGTTGGCTAAGGCAGCTGCAAAGGGGGACAAGCTTCCACCGGACGTATTCTTTCAAACACTAACAACACCATCGATAAAGGACTCAGATGATCTGCCAAAGCTGATCAATGCAATAAGCTCAGAGGATTGGCGATCCCCAATAATAGCTTATCTTCAGGGATACTATGAGCCAATCGACGATGATGATCTAAAAGCCATGCAACAAAGGGCAAGATGCTATCAGATGACAGATGATGTCCTTTATAAAAAAGGAGTTGTAGCCCCTTGGCTTCATTGCATCTCTCACAACGAAGGGAAAGAGCTGATTCAAGAGATACACAGTGGCTTATGTGGAGCACACTTTGGGGCAAGAGCTTTAGTGGGCAAGGCAATGAGGCAAGGATTCTATTGGCCTGCAATCATCATCGATGCAACAAACACGGTCAAGACATGTGATCAGTGTCAAAAGTGTGCAGCAAACAGAAAATCTCCTTCGGAGCAGTCACAGCTGATAACTCCAACATGGCCTCTGCAAAGATGGGGCATTGATCTAGTTCGCCCACTTCCAACAGCTCAAGGAAATCTCAAATATGCCATAGTAGCAGTTAGTATTTCACCAAGTGGATCGAAGTCAGACCATTGGCTAACATCACAGCAAAAACAGTGATCAAGTTCTTCTGGCAGCAAATTGTGTGCCGATTTGGAGTGCCAAGGGAAATAACAGTGGACAATGGGAAGCAGTTTGATTGCAATGAATTCAGGCAATATTGCATGTCGATTGGAACGAAGGCGAAATTCGCTTCGGTCTATCACCCACAAACAAATGGAGCAGTTGAAAGAGCCAATGGCTTAATCTTTACAGCCATTCGGAAGTGCCTTGAAAATTGTAAGAAAAAAGGCAAGTGGGTAGAAGAGATGTCGAAGGTGATTTGGGCTCATAACACCACCACATCAAGGGCAACACAGTTTACTCCATTCAAACTGCTTTATGGTGAAGAAGCAGTATGCCCAGAGGAAATACTGCACAAAGGGCTTCGCACCCAACAAGAAGCTCCCAAAGATAGCAAAGCCATCAGCAAGGATCTCATTGAGGTATACAGGCTGCAAGCAGCAAAAAATATTTCCAAGTATCAAGCTGAGGCAAGGAAATGGCGAGACAAGAAGGTAGTCAGGAAGGATATCAAGGTTGGGGACTGGGTCCTAAGGAAAAACCCAAGCATGCCCGCTGGAAAGCTGCAACAGAAATGGGAAGGCCCATTTTTGGTCATCAAAAGCAACATGCCTGGCACATTTCACTTAGGCGACGACGAAGGCAATGAGCTGCCGCATTCATGGAATGCAGACAGCTTACGCAAATATTATTTATAAAAAGATGTAAAATGGCTTCGTGTTCTATAAATGAAGTCATTAAGTAGAATAGCATTTTTACTCTTTCCAAAAGCCCGTACTCTTTTCCTCACAAGGGGACCCTGACCAAGGGGTGAGGTTTTTAACGAGGCGGTGCTTACTGTAACTCGTCAAACCATATATGAACGAGGTATTCCCCACAAAAGCAGCATCGAAAGCGATTGGCTTTGACCAAGTCGCTGGTATTCGATAATTCAAATAGAACTGAATTGACCCTACCGAGAGTAAGGCCAATTCAGATCTATGGAAAAGCTTACTCCAAAAAGGAGTAAAAGGGGCTTGGGTCCAGAAACGCTTACTCTAAACAGAGTAAAAGGGGCTTTGGCTCAGACAACTATTTTAAATCAAAAATAGCTTCGGCTAACAGTATTCTAAATGCTTATAAACAAACATATGAAACTTGCTTATGCAAGCACAAGTAATAGGGGCTTCGGCAACCTATCAGAACTCACGCACAACATATTCTCATACATTCTCATATTTACGCACAAGTACAAAGCTCAAAAGAGCTAAAGTGGCTTCGAACCACAGGTACCCGCAAGTACAAAACACTTGAATGAATAAACCTCGCTTCAGTGGGGGGAGGAGGCGTTTCTCTCGCAACGAAACCAAATCGAGCTTACATTCATTCAAGTGTTTCGAATCAAAACAATGACCAAGTGAATTACAAAGTGTTTTACGAAGAGATGACTCAAAACATCTCAAAAATATAGCCATCAAATTGCTGGCCAGATCTCCTAAATCTTGGAGCATTATACACATAAGAAAAATCCCTAACACCATCTAAATCTTCTGGCTCGACCTTAACTGGAAGCAGACGAGCAGCTTCGGCGTTTCTTGCACGAGCAAGTTCGACACGAGAAGAACGTTGAACGATGAAAGAGTTAAAAAAGTCAAACACATCAAATTCGCAATGACGAAAGAACTCGTGACAAAATTCCCAAAAATCATCAAGTCTTTGACTTGGATAACGTTGTTGATACTGTTCCCATGCGAAGCCGGACACACACAAGGGGCCATCGCGCATGGTGATTGGCATGAGTTCAAGAACCCCCTCGCCAGGGATCTGAGTATATACAAATATTACATCACTTAGTGTTACTTTACAGCAAAAGCTAAACAAGGTGATAGCCTCAACAACTCTACACCTTTGGCTCTCCATCGTGTGTCTCATCAACACCAGCACGAGATGAAGAAGGGCCAGCAGTTGCAGCTTTGGATTCGGCTTTCTGCTGCTGCTCGAGGGCAAGCGCCTCGTTGTACTGAAAATAAACAAAACAATCAATACTAAAAGCAAAATAAACAGGATACGAGCAAAAGCAAAAATAACTAAAAGGGTAAAAGAAGCTAACCTTAACAAGATGGTCATACGCAGTGCTTCGGGCACACTCTCTCCCTGTGGCAGACCAGAATTTCTTGAGAAAAGTGGCACGAGTTGCCAAAACAGTTTCATTGAAAAATTCCTTCTTGTCGGGATTCAAAGCCGAAGGAAAATGAAAGTCCCTTCTCAAGAAGCTCTTATAGTGAGAGCACCCTTCATCTGCTAGCATCTTAAAGGCATTCGTAACGCATGTTCGAGCAGCATAATCACCTACTTTGGACAAGACGTCCGGTAGGGACTTGAACTCGTCATCCAGCCATCCGAAAAGCTTCCCAAGGTTAAAATCATCAGAAGGGAAGGGCAGCGGCTCGGCTCCATATTGCTTCAGAGCAGCTTCGTATTCAGTGTAGATGCCAGAGCTACGGCTGAGTATCTCAGAATCTAAGCTCTCTTTATCAGCCCTAAGCTGCCCCACTTGAGACCTGAGTTGACTGGCCTCAGATATGAGGGAGTTCTTCAAGTCAACAGCAACAAGAAGCTCCTTCTTGTATTTTTCAACATCTGACGTCGCCTTTTCCTTATCAGCTTCGAGAGATTTTACTTGATTTTTCAATTTATGCTCTAAAGTGGAACCCTCGACCAATTTGTTACGAAGCCCCTCGATAGTCTGAACATTGAGCTCACGGGCAGACTCCAGCGAAGAGACTTTGCTTTTGAGTGAAGCAATCTCTGATGTGGCGGACTCCTACACAAGACGAAGCTGCTCTTTTTCATTCTCCAAAGATTTCTTAAGCTGAAGGAAGCTCTCGCGTTCTTTCCTTAAAGTTTCAAGCTCAGCCCGCTCGTTCTCAACATCGTTGAGACGAAGTGGAAGGCGAGCGAAAAGCTCCTGCATGGACATCATAGACTGTCGGGGATAGACCCCCAGGGGTACCCAGAAGGCGGATTGGCCCAACCGACAAGGGGCGGCCCAATCCAAGTGCTATCGGGCTGGTTTGTCAGACTGGGTGGCCCACCAGTCGGATGAACCGGATGAGTACGGCGACGCGCGCGGCAAGGAAGAAGACGGCGTACCCCGCAAGAAGCTCGGAGATCAAGATAAACTAGCCGAAATTTTAGGGAAAGATATCTGTAATCGTTATAGAATCGGATCCTTGTATTTCAGGTAGGTCATGATCTCTAGCCGACTTGTAACTCAAGGCAACCGGACTATATAAGGTGCCTTGGGACCCCCCTCCAGAACACGATCATTCACAACACCCACGATACGAAACCTAGGACAGAACCCAACTACGGAGATCCTTCAGGAACTTCACACACAGCAATACAAACACCCAACACAGGACGTTAGGGTATTACGTCATCCTGACGGCCCGAACCTGTTCAATCCTTGCGTCTTGTGTTACCATTGACTTCTGATCCTCGATCTGTCCCTCAACAAATCAACCACGTAGGCTACCCTGTGTGGACTACCGGGTCCATAAATCCGACAGTTGGCGCGCCAGGTAGGGGTTGATCGACGAGATCAATCCGCAAGCTCGATGGCAGATCCATCTACGTGAGATTCCATTGGCGCTGGCATCATGGTCGACGAGAGCTGCATGAGCCAACCCAGGACCACGCACACAACTCAACGACCAACTCGCCGATCCGGTGGTCCCCACGCCGATCCGTCCCGACGACTTGAGGCGCCGACTACCTCTGGTTCACGACGAGTTTGGCCGCTCGACAAAGCTACCGTCTCCGTTTTGGCCAACGTGATCGACTCCGCCCAGATCTGTTCGCAGATCGAGTCTGTACCATGCTGCGTCGGGATCGGAGGGACCTCTTCACCACGCTTATATCAATATCGATTTGTTACTCAGCGATGTTACATGGATTATTGTTTTGCGCCGACGAAACAGGATGAGCACGTCACCAATTATTTTCTAATATTCTTTTGTCTCTTGAATCTTTGCACGTGTATGGATGAATCTCATATTGTTGGTTAATCTATCTCTTTGTTTACGTGCATGAGCATGCATCGCCGAGTCCTGCCCGTCGCCGGCGTCGAATTACATCACCGAGCGTGGCCGGCACCTCGCTTCTCCGTCGCACGCACGCAGTCCATGGACCGCTATCTGATTCGCCAAAGAACTGCTGCGCGCCAGGCTGATGATAGGAATCAGAGCAATTTGAAGGAAAATCCAATGCAAAGATATCTCCGTCTGTTATGGCTGCGGAGTCGCCGACACATCTCGTGCATGCAGCCAGGAAGGCCTGGATTGCATGAAACAGGAAGTTCTTCTATTTCAATTTTCCTCTTAATTAAATATGATCCGTGCAGCGTGAACACATTCTCCTAATTATTTGTATTGGCTAACACTCATCCCGATTGCATATTTGCCTTTATGCATGGGTGGATTCGAGTGTTGTTTAACAGATCAAACTGCTGGGCCATGAAGATTAGCCCGACTACTCATCATCAACCAGTCCGCATGACTGCAGCGCCGTCACGATTTGCCGGTGGGCCGATGAGGACTACATAGTGAAGGCGGTGCAATGTGCTGCCGCGATGCCGTGGCACCGGTTCCATTGTTGCACAACCAAAACATGCTCCACCATGACGCTCACGACCAACCACTCGGATACGACGTCTATGCAAACAAGCCGGTTCTTTCGCTCGGACACAAATCAAGCTAAGTCATATCTAAATACTTTTTACGATATTCCTCGGTCACTGCATATCTCCATACTTCGCCATATTTCTCCATAATCATCGCCGACTACCTTCAGAATGTTCCCAACTGCTTATACAGCCCGAGCGCTACACAGTCGGGACGGCCAACGGACGCATATTGCATTTTCCTCCATCGTTTATTTCTTTTTCCACTCTTGTACAAGTCGCTAAAGTACTCGGGAGCACACGCCTTAATCCGTGAAGCCTCGACTCTTCCGTACGTCTACGCTCCTACGCGTGCATGCGGCCCAGCTCCCTGCGCTACGGACTATGGCTATCGGGGATCAGGTGCATAAACGTAACAGGATAACTACCCAAGGAAATTAATAGACTTAAAGAGTTGGAAGTAGAAATTCTGTTACATACAACGCCGAATGTTTTTCTCCAGAATTAGTATTTGCTACACCATATACTACCTATCCTTCATATCTTCATTGCAGGGCACAGGTTTGGATCCCGAGCTTGCCTGTTACGCTCGGGGGCTGGAGCACTCCAGCATCGCCGCCAGCTGAGTACTCGTGTCAGTCAGAACTCGGGCTGGTACTACACTCCACGACGGTCGCTAGCCGAGTACTTTGCAGCACTCGGGCTGGCGCTACACTCCACAAGGATCGCTAGCAGAGTGCTTTTGAGTACTGGGCTGGCGCTACCGCATGACGAGGAAGACGAAGACTTGACGGACCCTCGACTCGGCCCTCGCGCTCGGGGGCTGGGCGCCAGGGCGACTACTCGGCGTGCCTCGGACGGTTCGACTCAGCCCTCACGCTCGGGGCTGGCGCCGGGACGACTACTCGCCGCGCTTGCCCGCCGAGTCCTCACACTCGGGGGCTGGCGCCGGGACGACCACTCGGCGTGCCCAGCCCTCACGCTCGGGGGCTGGCGCCGGGACGACTACTCGGCGAGCCTCAGCCCTCACGCTCGGGGGCTGGCGCCGGGACGACCACTCGGCGTGCTCAGCCCTCACGCTCGGGGGCTGGCGCCGGGACGACTACTCGGCGTGCTCAGCCCTCACGCTCGGGGGCTGGCGCCGGGACGACCACTCGGCGAGCTCAGCCCTCACGCTCGGGGGCTGGCGCCGGGACAGCCACTCGGCGAGCTCAGCCCTCACGCTCGGGGGCTGGCGCCGGGACGACCACTCGGCGTGTCTTGCAGGACTCCGCCGGTCCTCACGCTCGGGGGGCTGGACGCCGAAATCAACGCCAGATGATTCAGTCAGATGCTCCTCGATAAAGCCTTGAGCCGATTCCTACGGAATCGCCTTAAGGCTCGGGGGCTACGGCCAACGGACGCACCTCGCGGCGCATCCGTTGAGTGTCTGGCGACCTCAGAACAAGGCTACTAACCCTTGGACCGATTCCTTCGGAATCGCTTCAAGGCTCGGGGGCTACGGCCAACGGACGCACCTCATGGCGCATCCGTTGGGAAACGGCTCTCTTTTTTCTCTCCAGTATCACACGGTTTTGCTTCCAACCGCAGCAAGCTCGAAGCTCAGCTGATAGCACGACCTCGTCGAGTTGTTGCTCAACCACGTATTACTCGGGGCTTGTCGGGGATAGACCCCCAGGGGTACCCAGAATGCGGATTGGCCCAACTGACAAGGGGCGGCCCAATCCGAGTGCTATCAGGCTGGTTTGTCAGAGTGGGTGGCCCACCAGTCGGATGAAACCGGATGAGTTCGGCGACGCGCGCGGCAAGGAAGAAGACGGCGTACCCCGCAAGAAGCTCGGAGATCAAGATAAACTAGCCGAAATTTTAGGGAAAGATATCTGTAATCGTTATAGAATCGGATCCTTGTATTTCAGGTAGGTCATGATCTCTAGCCGACTTGTAACTCAAGGCAACCGGACTATATAAGGTGCCTTGGGACCCCCCTCCAGAACACGATCATTCACAACACCCATGATACGAAACCTAGGATAGAACCCAACTACGGAGATCCTTCAGGAACTTCACACACAGCAATACAAACACCCAACACAGGACGTAGGGTATTACGTCATCCTGACGGCCCGAACCTGTTCAATCCTTGCGTCTTGTGTTACCATCGACTTCTGATCCTCGATCTGTCCCTCAACAAATCAACCATGTAGGCTACCCTGTGTGGACTGCCGGGTCCATAAATCCGACATAGACTAAAATAAGAAATGTATAAGTATCAAAAAAGTAAAACAACAAACTCGAAAACAAAGTAGAAGGAACAAACCTGGATATTGCCACTAAGGCTGGAGATTGAAAGTGTGTCCAAATCCAAAGATTTGACACGAGTCTCAAGCTCTGAGAAAGCAAAAGCAAAATTAAGACAAAAAGTAGCACTCAATCAGCTTCATGCGAAATAACAGACAAAAATGTAACCTTTTGGAGCAACAATTGGAATGTCATTGGGAGGGCGAAAACCGCTTTGCCGAAGGTGATCTGCGATGGGGCCATAACCAGTATAACTTGCTCCTGAGGTAAAAGAATCAACAAATCAAAAAAAAATACAACAAAGCGAAACGCACCTTCAGATTCAGGAGCTGGCTTCGCAGGAGCCGATTCAACGCCCATAATAGGGGCAGAAAGTCCGGCATCAGCTGGATGAGCCAAATAAACTGGCGAAGCAGTTGCTGGAGTCACCAAATCGCCAGAACCCTGCCCAGTCTCAAGAGCAGAAGCCATCTGCGGAAGCTCCTCAATGTTAGGAAGTAAAGAAGTAGAAGCCGTCTGCGTAAGCCCCTCAGAAATCTGAAGGGACTTGGCTGCTGCACCAGCCAACAAGTCCATGGACGTTGGCTGGAACGGAGCGGATGATACTTCAAGATCAGCAAGAGCAAAATCTTTCGTCTCATCCTCCCTCAAAAGACGGCTATAACTCACTTCTTCCTCTTCGTCGTCAATGCATCCAGGTAGGCGCTCACGACGAAGAGGTGCAACAACGGCCTTAACTGTAATAAGACAAAAATAAATAAGCAAAGCGAAGCTAAAAAAAAGACAAGATATACAAGAAACAAACCTCCAGAAGAAGGTACATCAACTGCAGCGGAAGCTGCACGATCAACTTGCATAGGTGCGGCAGTGGCAGGCACTTCTACAGCCGAAGCAACGGGACGAGGAGGAGCACTGGAAAGCGGAACGACGGGAAGAGCCTTCACAAGCTTTTGACGCTTGGAAGCCTCCAAGGAAGAAGTAGTAACCCATTTTTTCGTGGCCACCACCTTTGAGGCGCATCCTCGGCTTTGGCTCCCGCCCCGGCTAGAGGGGGCTCCGGTTTTGCCACCCCCAGCTTCGTCGCCGCCCTCGTCTGATTGATCGCTTCCACGACCTCCGCCACGACCCTTTCTCCCATGACCTCGACCCGGCTTCATGGGAGGAACCAAGCTGGGGTGATCTTCAGTAGAAAATTTCTTAGATGGCTTGGATGGAGCCGTGCACTGAGGGTGGCTAACCTTCATCTCGTCAAAGACTCTGTTAAGCCGGACTCCATCCACCAAAGCCAAACAGCTTTCATGCTCTTTGGAAGTATACTTCCCACAAATAATTTCAGCCATCAACTCGATAGACTGAACGAAAGCAAAATCAGACATGTTCTCTGGCTTCTTCACCCCAAACTTAGGAAAACAAATGTGAGGTATCCCTCTGTAGAGCCTCATCTCAACTGTAAATGGCTTCCAATCCGCAGATAAAATGTTAAGCCCAACAGCGAGTCCCTCCTCGACCAAGTCCCGGCTACTAGAGACTCGACTGGCTTTGTAAAAGGCCCTTTCGTAGCGGTCATAGCCGGGTGCATTTTTGTTGAACAGAGGGCAAGCAACAAAATCACAAGGCCCAATAGAACTATACAGAGGAAATGATATCTGCTTCGCTCCATCCTCTAGCACAGTCTCCAGCGCTGGCACCTTGATATAAAGCCAATAGCTTTTCCAATTCTTATCCCAGGTGTTTTTCTGGCAAAAGGTAAGTTCTACCTTCTGCAATTCAGTCTGCCTCCATCACGCGCAGAAGGTAACGCTGCCATAGTCCGGCTCGTATTCAAAGCCGTCATCTTAACACTTTTTGTTTGGCGATGCCCTTCAAAGTAGCGGACGAAGCAGTCCGCATTAACATCTGATGCATTCGTCTTCATGGCCCAAAAGAAACGAAGCAGATGAGTGATAGCATTAGGGGTGAGGTGATGGAATTGCAAGCCGAACCTCCCAAAAATATCAGCAATTATATTGTCAACAGGCATCCGAAGCCCAGCGCAGAAGAACTCCTTGAACACCACAGCTTCGTCCTCAAGGGGTGTCGGGGTAGTCTCTATACCTGGGGCTCATCCGTGACCGGCTGGGAAGTATCCCTTTTCCTCGTAAAAGCGGATCAACTCAGGGGTAACAAAGGATTTACCAAAGACAGTGGTCTTTGGCTTCTTCCAATAATCCAAAAGATCTGACACATCGGCTTCTACATCCTCGAGGGCATCACCTGCCACAGACTCGGCATCCTCTGTGTCATCGCCTCCGGCAGCCTCACCCTCCTCGGTGGGACCCTTGCCCCTATCATCAATTTCCATAGCAATTTCAGCTTCTGGGGCCACGGCCACGTTGACCTCAAGCTCCTGAGCAAAGGATTCAGCTTCGGCAGCATCCATATCAATAGCATCCAGATCGTCTCCTTCAGAATCGGAGTCAATCAAAGGAGCGGTTTGCTTCGTGCGAGCTGCTAGAACAAACAAAAAACAATAAGCAAACAAAACAGCAAAAAAAACAGAAAAGCAAAAACGAAGGAAATCATAGAGTATAAAAAGCAAAAAACTTACTTGCGACGAGAAGAAAAAGCCAAAACTTGAGTTCAAGAGCTTCCAAAGCAAGCGAAAGCGTAAAACACAAGCTAAGTGAAAAAATCGCCAAGCGAAGCAAGTAAAATTCGACCCCCCTTCGGTCCTATTTATAGGGCAGTAAAATCTGACCGTTAAAAATCTCGAAAAACGAGCCACTACTTGAAATTCAAAAAAAACCGAAGCAAAAGTTACAACAACAGTTAAAATAATTAACCAATTCCAAGCAAGCGAAGCCAAATGACACCACACCAGTTAGTCAAACGAAGGAAAACAAAACAATCAACATGACAAAACAACTTAGGGGCTTTCTCCAACAAGGAGGCGTTTCTCGGGCTGGCAAGCAATCCAAAGTTCGTGGAGCTCGGCCTGTTGAAGAAAAACCTCGTCCTCGAGGGGCTACTGTTGGGGATTTGGCCCGCCGATAAACGCCACCTGTTTGTTCTGCTCTGTTTTCACGCATAAAGACGGCAACTGACAAAGGAGAAGAAGCCAATCGGTTTCGGCTACTTGATGAATCCCTAATTCGGCTTCGTTCGGAGAAATAAACCAAAGCCAATTGGCTTCGGTCAGCATACCAAGCAACGTACCAAAGCGACATTATCCAAACTAAGTTAGAAGCCAAGTGAAGAAATGATACTATTGAGTGCCAAAAGCTATGATTGAGTCATTGGCTAGCTTCAGTTCGCTCTATATTGCAGGTCCTTGGAGGAGCCATTGGCTTTTGGACGCCGAGAGACGGCTTCGGATCGTCCTGACTCGGAAGAAGCCAAATCGAGGAGTTGCGTAGCTCTTTCCAGCGAGCGAAGCAGGTTTGGACCAAGTCCAAGCCAAGTCAAATATGGGATTGCAAGTCTACGCATTCACATTGGGAGGAGTAAATGTACCAAAGTGTCCCTAGGCTATTTGTATTGTATAGTCTAGAGGATGATGCCTGATTTCCAGGGGTACAATGGGGATGTAAAGACCCTTGGCCTCCCTATAAAAGGAGGCCCGTCTCCCACATGTAAAGGTTGTTGATTCCTGAGAACACTGTTGATAAGTAATATTTTATTGCTTGTCCCTGTTACTCAGTTTCTTCCGTTGCTTGGGCTCACTGGCTTCGGCCACTATCCCAACACTCATGAAGGTTTTGCGGAGGCAATCTGTTGGCTCGTCGACGATGTTCTGCGCGAGCAGCGTTGCGTTGTCGGTGCCTTTCCCAGTCATCCGCGGCTTCGTTGGCGACAGATGGCTCGTTGTTGGATACGTGATCTTCGTTGCTGATGATCACCATGGTCTGTCGCCCTGATGAGAAGCTTCCCGTACTTGAAGATGCAAGGATGGTGGAGCCATGTTCATCTGAAGAGTCCAGCGTCTCGCCGTGTTGAAAAGGCAAAGGATCAATGCACGCAATGATGCAAGACATGTCCAGTTCCTCTTAGGGTGTTTCGCCGAGGTTTGGCTTGCGTTCCGGCCAGTGGACGAATCTCCCTTCTAGAGTTGCGGTGATGACAAGTCCGACTTGTATCCCGTCGAGAGGGAGTTCGTCGAATTCGACCAGAGAGCGGAGTCGTTTCGAAGATGCCGCTTGGTAAATGGAGGCGGTTCCCACGAGGCCAAAGGGAATTGGGCTCGGGGTATTGGCTTCACACTTAGCAGTGGCTGGGACCCTCTTCTTCTGGATTTTAGGTTTTGACAGATCCGATGGTTTAGAAACCGACTCGGACTGCCTAGTCCTCTTCAAAGAGTTCCCAGTCTGAGAAGAATTCAAACTGGGTTTTGAAGTTTCTCGAGTCCGAGTTGACACCAGACCCGGGAGCACGATCTTGTCGAGCTTGTCGGCGAGTTGCTCCGAGGTTGCCGGCTTGAGAACACGATCGAAGTTTCCTATAGCCGACTAGTTTCCTTATCATACACGTCTCTTCCTTGTATCTGTCAGAGTTGGCAGCCCAATCTCCTCATGGGCCTGCAACCCATAAGGACTCCATGGATCTTGGTCCGTCACTACTCATGTTAGGACTCTGTGTATAGTATCTGACTAGGAATCTGTATTATTTGCCTTGTAGACCCTGTCTTCCGAGTATATAAGGTGAGGCAGGGACCCTTTGTAAAATCATAACCATCAATATGAAGCGACCCACCATACAGGACGTAGGGTACTACGCTCTCTTTCAAGGCAGCCTGAACCTGTCTAAATCATCTCATGTTCACCATCGTGCTTCTGGTTCTGGCAAGGCCCTTGCGAACAACTCAACTACTTAGGAACCCCCTATAGTCGGCTAGCCGATATAAAAAACCGACAATTTGGTATCATAGATATTGGTAGTTTATTGTATAAACTTGATCAAATTTGATATGCTTTGACTTTATAAGAAAGTTGGAAGGACTCATAATTTAGAACGAAAGGAGTAATGCACATGAGACCTTAGAAGCAAATCATCAGACGATGTTCTGTAAACACGGTATTAGAACTTTCTAGATGAATAGGATTATTTGCATACAGATGCATGCCCAGGAATTTTCAAGAACCTAATTAAGCAAAATTGCCAATCATATCATTGACGTCCTATATCTTATCAACAAAGACTTGCGATCATCACTAGTAGAGATTGTGGCATCTGTCCGAGGCTAAAAATTATATTAGTACCAATCGTAAATTGATCCAGTACTAAGGCTAGACATTACTACCAGAACTAATGTGTCTTGGGCGAGTGGAGGCCTTTTGGTGCCAAGTGGAGCCTCCGCTGGTACTAATGTGTCTTGGGCGCATTAGTACTGGTCGAAGCCTTAAAAATATGTCTCCTATCAATTGACCATCTTCCTCCACTAGTCTAGGCCATGAACAAGCAAGCTTTGTTTATGGTGCTTCCAAATTCTCCACATTTTTGTGGAGATTTGCTTCATCCAAGTGATCCAAAGGTTAGCAACTTGATCCTCCACACTTTTGTGAACAATAAAATTTTAAAAAAAGAGGAAAATCTTTTTGAAATAAAAGAGTCTATCCAAAAATAATAATGTCATTAGTAACAAAAAATGATTGAGGTCTCTCAAACTCTTCATGCATGTTGAATCATTTCATAAGATTTAGACTCCCTAGTATTTAAATCAGTAGAGTCATTGCTTGTTTCCACCTTGTTTTGTTCAATAAAAAGTTACAAGAATAAGTGCGGGGGAGATCACTCATGCTTACCAAGCACACTCTCATTCAAGATCTCCCCACTAACATGTTGCACAACATCGGATAGTCCAACATGTAGAAGAATAAGACAGATGGACTCCCAGAGAGGGTCGTTCAATGGTCCAGCCGAACCAACTTTGAGTCCCCTCGTCCCCTTCTTCTTCCTAAATGATGGTTTGTGCAACACAACCCAAAACTCTCTAAGTTCATGAGTTAAAACAATTTTTATCTTGCTCTACAAAATTAAACTCACTGAACCTTGTTGTCTGCTCATGATGAACATGTCATTCTTATGGTTAGCTTGCATTATGACTCTCTCCAATCATCTTTGGAGAAAGATATGGTCTATGCAAAATAAGAAGAAAAAATAATAAAATAAGTAAATGCTCAAAAAGCATGAGTTAAAAAAAGAGAATTGGACTCATGAAGGTTCAAGAAAACAAAACAAAAGAAAGATAGCCCATATCAAAAAAGGAAATGAATAAAAGCTAAGATAGAGTCATGCAAAATGGAGTTCAACCAAAAAGTCCATAAATTTCCACACACTTGCACATCTTGATCAGATCGTATGACTTGCTTTTCCTTGGATCTAGTTTTTCACTTGGCAACATATGCAATGCAAGTTGTTGATGGTCCTTACACAAAAAATCCGACTGTCAATATACTCATGATATAAGGAAGAACATTGCTCTTACTATCATATGTCTTTACAAATATCCTAGTTCCACTTGTATTGTAGCAATAACTGTTTTCAGGAACACAAGACTATAAAGAGGGGAAAACGTGCTCGAACACAGGAGAAAGCGTGACGCAGACCCAACTCGGCAAGCACAAGTACAAGAAGCCCCACAAATCAATCACACCAGGGCAAGACCACATGGGAATATACCCAGAATATGCTCAGGGCCCGCATGCCAGCTGCGAGACAAAGGCAGCCGTAGGGCGGCGTCAACCTTGGTCGGCTGTACCCCTGGAGAGCCTGCGTGCTAAGTCTTGGTGGCAAGCCTTCTCGTGCATCCCCTTTGGTGCCAGAGGAGGTTTCCATCCCTAGAATGCCTGGAACCGTCCTCCCCTAGTATAAATAGGGGGTGGAGAAGCCTCACAATGCACACTCATTCATCAAGAGCCTCTCACTCTCCAAGCTATTCTTGTAGTCCATAGGCTAGTGGAGCTTTGGCTAGTGTTTCTCTAGTTCCATGTTCCCCGGGAGAGCTAGGGTAGTCCTCTCATAAACGAGCATGGTGCTCGGGCATGACGAGAACTTTTTAATATGACTGTGTCCCACGGTCTGAGGGGAAGATTGCAGGTGGTGATAGCCCTGCCCATCCCTTATATTCCCCCACATTCAGATATCAGTGTAGGAGGTACATAAAGCATTATAGCTTGCTGGCAGACAAGTGTGGTTAGGGGTGTGTTTCATTGGGCTTACAACATGCTTTTGCTTCTCAAAAAGTCAAAATCCCAACCAAAGGGAGTTGATGTCAATCAAAGCCACAGTCAAAAGCTGCTTTCACTTCAATACAAATCCCACGGCACCCCAATACGTGCTTTTAGCGGCTGTGGGATCGAACTCTTACCCTAAATTACTCACAATGGCACTCATTATGTGGATACCGGTTTGTTCCTTCTATTTTGTTGACACCAGATTTTGACTCAGCTAGTGTAAAAGGAATATTGTATTAAGGAACGCCAGGAAGCCAAAGGTAAGGCTGAGTCTGATTCTGACTTGAAGGTCTCCGATTCCGACTATGAAGTTCTGATCGGACACGGCGATGAGAAGGCCGGAGCATTTACGACTATGAAGTATTGGATGCGTCTAGAAGCTTCTTCAAGGCTTGATTTCATGGCAATTGTGATACTTTTGGTAGTTTAGATTAGTTTGCTCTAAATAAATTAGAGATAGTGTCGTGTTCGATGTTGGCGCTTGTTAAGTCATGATTCTCCTGTAACGCCAACATGGTAAAATAAAACAAACTAATAATAATCAGTAGGATTTGGTTTCAAATAATGTAGTTCCACTTGTACATGGAGATTATTTGGTTGCAGGAGATATGGGCCAAAAGATGGAGGAAAACAGGGCTAAGCCCAGGTCGCCCGACCTGCCATGGTCGGCCGACCTGGCCTGGCGCCCAAAGTAGCCAAAGTTTGGCCATGAAGAAGAAGCATAGATCCATGTCATCCAGAACGTTGAATTATTGATGGTTACATCCAAGGGACGACAAGGAGATAAGGAGAAGCACATGGATTGATGGGCCCACATGAGAACCAAAAGTTACTCAAAGATCTCATACCCAGACTCCATGACTATCAGGGTCCACATTCTAGTTACACAGAAGAAGACCGAGGCGGTGTGAGCCTAGACCAGGTCGGCCGACTTGGCCAAGTCGGCCAACCCAGTCTAGAGGCTATTGCGGCCGTTCCTTCTCCAGTGCCTCTGAACCGACTTTAGGACCAGATCTTCACCGTGGATGAGCTCAGTCGGTGCATCGGACGATCGGGCGACGTCAAGACATCGGCTGACTCGGGGGTGGGCCCACTCGACCTCAACTGCCTTGTACTGGCCCTGAACCGCCTCCCAGCACTATAAATAGATGACCAACGTCTCCTGTACAACACACACCAGAAGGAAGAGCTCCAATTGCTACAAGTCATAGTCTTAGTTAGTAGAGAAGTAGTACTAGGAGTTGAGCTTCTACGGGATTCTGAAGAAGTCTTGGTAAGACTAGAGCTCAGTTATCTTGTATCCTTTTGCTTATTTGTAAGACTTATAGCCTTAATGGATTTGCTATCTTGCTTATGTTACTTGACTTATAGTCCTGTGTGTGCATCATATGAGTTGTATGTCTTGCACCTTAGTGTAGAAGATACATGTTATGGCAATGGCCCAATGAATCTTTATGATTGTTCTTTACCTTTCCGTACAATTGGTAAAGATGTATTTCATATTACAAACGTGGTGTTTGGGGTATGGAATGTCATTGGGGATACCCTACCCCACGTATTCAGAGGTAGGCGGCAGGTGGTCACAGCCCTGTCCGTCCCTTGTAATCCTTGCCGTTCGGGTTTGGGCATTTGCAGGCCTTCGTGATAAACATCGTGACAGTACCCTTGGATGAGGGGATACCACAACTCCTCGATTTGCCCTCTTATTTGTGTCTCTTGTTGAGCTTGTATAGGATATACTTGTAGGAGTGTAACCCGTAAGTAAGAAATACATAGAATCCCTAGTTCTCTCGTAGGACCTTCATATTAACTAGACTTGCATAATGAGCAGTGAAATCCTCTGTGTGTCAACCTACCCAACTTGTCATATCATGTTATCCTCTGTTCTAGTCTTGGTATTTTAATTGTGATATAGTTGATGCATTGGAAAGCACATTACTTTGCCATACGCTTTCCCTGAGGAAATAAATACGATACTCTGGAATACTCCCGGGTGAAATGCTACAATGTACTTCTGTGTGCTTGCAAAACTTATGTAACGCTAAGACTTATATTAAGGCATCTCTAGTGCCATCACTCCTATAGTGGTGAGGCTAAGAAATGCCAACATCCGACAAGGATTAGCTTGACTTTTAGGGTATAAGTATAAACCCCGCGTCATTGTAAAAAAAGTTCTCACAACCATCAATACAAACACAACTTTGGCCCTCGTGCCACCAAACCTTTTCGTCGAGTTCTTCAGCAAGCAGGGCTGCATCATCTTGACCTCTGGTTTGTTTGTAAGTACGTCCTTTATCGAGTTAATCTAAGCTTTAGATTGTGGCGTATCACCCTTCTTCATTTAGTTAATTCACCAATTTATCAAGTTGTTCTAGGCTTTAGATTGAGGCGTATCGCCCTTCTTCGTTTAGATCACTCACCACCTTATCGTATCTTGTTTTTTCGTCTTATCGGCTTACATCAATTTAAAGATCTATTTGTTTCATTGCATTCTAAGCTTTATGATAGATCTGTTCATCTTGTTTATATAGCTGATTTAGATTTAATTATCAAGTAACAAATAAATCTGGTTTAAACAAGTTCTTTGATATACATCAATCTATCGGAGTAAATAAGCTAAATCGGTGCCCTGCTAGCAACGCTGTCTCAAAATTCATCCAATTGTTAGTGACACGAGGTTTAGTTTATTTACTGCCTTTGGAGACATGCATAATAAAGAACACGTTTAAGTTAGGTTTATCTCTGATTCAGCTTTCATAGTCGATGGATTGTTTTGATATATTTCATATCCTCATGAATCGGACTCAAGGCCGATGGTTCATGCTTGCATTGGACTTCTCTTTATGTTGATTAGATCGCTGGAAGGAATCAGGGTTTTGGCCGATAAGTTCCTTTTGATTTACTGATTAAATTCTACTTTGTCAATTTTAGGTCAAATTGACTGGCACGCCCCGAACCTTAAGATTTTGTACCTGCACTGTAGTGAAGCAAATCTTCTAGGCCACAGTGTTAATTTCCTAGAGTCAATGCCTGACTTTTTGGACGTCAACACATTTTGGCACGCCCAGTGGGACTTAGAAGCTTCTGCGATGGAACCTCCTGGAGACAAAGGTGAGGTCATCGCCGTCACGATGGACGACCTCAGTGATGAACAGAAGAAGCTCGTGGAAGCGCAACTTGAAGAATTCAAAAATTTGTGCCTAGATTCATTCAGCAAGACCCGCAACGCCGTGATCAAGAAAAATCAGTTTCCTGTTCCCAAAGAAGCGATTGATAGGATTACGGCAGACGAAAGATAGTTCTTTCAGGATTACATAGATGCTGGAATGAGTCATTGTTGACGGTCCTTAAGTACCACTTTTGTCCATCAATTCCTGCAGTAAATATATCAAATTTAATCACCAAACGTAGTGGTAGGGTTTATTACTACCATTTCCACAAGTTCCTGTGTTTTAACGTGTCATGCAGGAATTCACACTATAGGCATGAGAAAAATCCAAAAATATCATTATCATAGAATATCTCAAAATCCCAATTGAAGTATATTATTGTGAAGATCTCGTCAAAACAATTCAAATGGATATATTGTTCATATTATTCAGAGTTCGCATTGAAAAGGTATAAAGAAAAGAAATAGAAGCATACCTAGGCCCATAGGCCAGGCCCCACCTAGGCGGGGCCCACCAGCTGGCGCACTCCACCGCGCAGACGCGGGAGCGAAGCCAGGGGGCCAGGCCTGCAGTGGGACCCAGCGCAGCACACGCTGCAGGAGGCCAAGCGCCTCAGGGGGTTCCCTCGCACGGTCAATGCCCCTTGGGCGACGTGGCCGCTAGCCACTAGGCCGGTCCATAGGCCCACAGCAGCATGCAGGAAGCAGCAGGCCAGGCGGGGCCCACGTGGGCCACAGGCCATGCAGCAGGCCCATGGCCGTGCGCCCGTGCGGGAGGAGACCGAGGCCCAGCGGCTGGTCATCCAGAAGACCGGCAGCAGCAGGTGCGCATGCACGCAGGGGCCCAAGGCCAGAGGCCGACGGCTATCAGCTCGCCCAGGCGCTCGCGCTAACGGAACCAGGACCGACGACGTGGCGCGCATCCATTCACTGGGAGATACTTCACGTGGATCAAGGCAGCTGGACGGTCGGGATTATTGCTCACGAAGCACAGTCGCGGGAGGACTTTTTCCTGCGCGACCTTTCTTCGCGCCACCGACGTTTCCAGCGTCGGTTTCCCCGGACACTTGGCACAAGGGGAGAATAGGGAGGGGAATATTCCCTAGTACCTTGGGAGGATCTGCACTTTCCCAAGGCACTTACTCTCCTATAAATAGAGACCCCTCCTTCACTTGAGAACACACAAGAAGTGAAGCAAAGCTCCAAGGTTAGATCCAATGTAGTTTAGAATAGGTGAGAGGTGAGGCGAGAGTCCGGAAGAAGCCGAGGATGTCGGCTCCTCTCTTCTTCTTGTTCCTCGACGGGTGCAGCTCAGGTTCGAGTATCATCCGGGTATTCTCTTTGTATTTCTGGATTAATATTTAATTAAGTTCAAACTTTACTTTATTCACTTGTGGGCTCCTCGCTGTGATAGGTGTCTTAATACTTGCAAAGCTAAGATAGTATTCAATAGAACAGATGAATGTCTAATTATGTTGAATACCTTGGAGTGCGCCTAATGCCACGGATTTGTAGTGGTAGCCCCAGGTGGTGACAGCCCTGACAGCCTACGTAGTCCACCACGTGAGCAGCACTAGAGAGTAGTAGGACCATTGCCTGACTTGCCTTGCCCCCTTCTCATCCCTTTCCGAGCTTGGATGGTTGGGCGTCCCGAAGCAAGTAATATAGTAAATGACTTGAGCTATCCTTTGATTATCCAGAGTACCTAGAAATAACCCTCTCTACCTTCTACACATTTATCACTTCTTTTGTCCTTGGTCGTTCTCAACTCTGCACTAGTACACACACGTTCCCTGTGGATTCGATGCCCTAGAATACTCTCGGGTGAAAGCTACATTGGTATCTGTACGTTTGCGGATTTATCTGTAATCGTT
>CM014270.1:29575622-29610126 GCA_004135705.1 Alloteropsis semialata
TGACATTCCTCTAGTTCCTGTTCATTGAGTTTTTTTTGAGGCGTTCGTCTAGTTCCTGTTCATTGAGGGGGACTACTCTACAATCTACATTATATTGGAAAATGACAGAAGCACTCCATCTGTCCTAAACTATATAAGACATTTTAGTTTGTCCTAAGTAAAACTAGTTTTAAGTTTAACCATTTTTATAGAAAAGAGTATTAATATCTACGATATCAAATGATTTTAGTTAGATGCATTATGAACTTTTATTTCATAATTTACTTAGGTCGATCTTAATACTCTTCTCTATAAAGTTAGTCAAACTTTTTTTTTTGCGAGGAGTTAGTTAGGTAGTCAAACTTAGACTAGTTTGATTTATGACAAACCAAAGTACCTTGTATTTTAGGATAGAGGGAGTATGTTGCTTCCAATCTACATTAAGTGCAAATTTAGGATTGCAGACAAATTAAAAAAATATTAATCTTCATGTGTGAAAAATTTGATGCAGATTTTGTATATGGAATCGAGAAGTTATTATAATTTTTGAGCTGAAGTTAATCTTGATAAATTGAAAAGGTAAGATAGCAAGACAATGCCCATCACAAAGGTTAATATTTGTTGGGGGGTTGCTAGTGTTGTTGTGTTGTATCAAACAGTCTCATCCCTAGTTGGTACAGTTGTGTTGTTTCTTTTATAAAATCTCTTCTTACTAACGAATTACATGCAAGGCACATTCTTGAACAAAAAAGAAATGTTCGAAAAGAATGCTGTGTGGAAAATAGTTAGCCAAAAGCAAGTCTCGAAAGATGAAAAACTGTAAAACAAAACGGAAACTGGCCTTTACAGGTTTGTAGAATCAGAGCTTAAGGCTAAACTAGTGGTGGAAGCATCAGTCTTTGTCTATCTGATCTGTTTTATTTATCACAACCGTACCATCTAACCTAGCTAAAATCAGTAGATCTTTTTACCACAAATGTACACATAAACATAGAACGGCTTGTATATGCATCACGTTCATCCAGGACCTTAAACTTGTCACGGTTGGATCTTGCACAAATTAATTAAAGTCTACATGCACGTAAACAGTCATAGATTATGTAGAAAACTTGAGAGTGAACCCACGCGCCTGCAAAGTGCAAATGACGTTTTTTGCTTGCTTCCGGATAAATGGACGTCACGCAAGTATGACAAAAAAGAGCATGGAACACACGTGTTCATGGGGCCCAAGAAGATCATAGTGTTAACTTAAATAACTTGGTGTCAAAGCAAATCATCATATCAGTCCATCCAGAAGAATAATACCTTGCTTATTTTGATATGGACGGTCCAATGGCCAATATATTATCGGCAGACACGTGATTATATGTGGGGCCATGCCTTGTGATACTGAGGATAGCTACACTACTGCATCGTTGGGAGCTTAATCTCACTGGTTTTGGTAATTAAACAAGTTTTTGAATTTTTAATTCATGACAGAGATCTCAACATCAGGGTCTTTACTGGTAGATTCGCGGTGGACAAAAAATTGTGTGGGGAAACTAATGTTTAATGCGCAAGGGCTAGTTTAGCGTGTTTGCACAACCTATATATTTGTGCTGTGTCGTGTACTCCAACAGTATGTAGTGGCCATCAGAGGCCGTGGTTCTGTGATGTCATACACATAGCTAGTAAAAAGGCTCTACTAAGGCCCTGTTTAGTTGAGGAAAGTTTCACAACTTTTCACTATTCACCTATCACATCAAATGTTAGGACACTAATTAAGAGTATTAAACGTGAATTAATGACAAAACCCATTCCATAATCCCCGGGTAACTTCGCGAGATGAATCTAATTAGGCCATGATTAGACAACGTCGTGCTACAGTAAACAATCTCTAATGATAGATTAATTATGCTTAATAGATTTATCTCGCGATTTTCAGTCCATCCGTGTAATTAGTTTTATAATTAAATCATGTTTAGTCCTCCTAATCTTCGGTTTAAAATTGCTACAGTAAATTTCGTAAACTTTCTCACTGAACTAAACAGGCCCTAAGGGAAACTTCACCTTGCTCTTCTCCTAGTCAAATGTCAAACTTAACAGTCTAAGTTAAGCTCTAATGCTAGATTGGTTGCACTAATTAAACTATTACGCCTTCCTATTAATTTCTTCGTGTATGCAATGAGCTACACAAGTCACATAAGAATTTCTTTTCCCATCTAAAGTATGTTTACACCATCATTGAAAAGAATGTTTTTATTTTCTTTTCCTGCACATGCCACCGAAATATTTGCTTGACAGTATTCCTGCATCACCTACGATTTGGATATCATTTACCAAATGATAACGATTTATAAGAAGTAAATCATTCTTTTGGGCAAGGAGAATATATTCTGTTCGTCACATCTCTTTGCATTTTTTTTATTTTTAGCAGTAAATACTTCAATCGTTGCCCTCTTTTTAGATATTTTATTACTTTCATATTTCCTTATGAATATCATTGAGCATATTCGTTTAGATTAGTAAATGGCATTGATTTGGTATATTGATCTGAGTCTTCTCTCATCTTATTATTCAAACAGTCTCTGCATACTTTGTGCCCAAGAACAGAGCAATCTGCAGTGTACCTCCCCAAACAGTGTTCCTGATCTTTAACGAAAAATAGAGTACATGATAAATATAATGTCAAGCAAATGAACACATGCAGCTTGATATTTGAATCCAATGAACGCTTGCCCAAGGGGGACTTCGTCAGGGCAAGCGCACCTCGGTGTGTTCTAGGATCGCCAATCCACCTAGAACGCCCTCGATGGCCATAGAGACAAAGGAAAAATAACAAGATGTCTTGTGTACAGTGCGTTCTTCGGTGTTTCAAGTACGATTTCTCCCTGTTTGTATCGGTGGTCATTTGTATACCACAATTCACTAAAACTCATGGAAGTTGTTAGGATTAGCTATATCTCTATGTTAGTGATTATCATATTGTTGTTTTATTGTGATAGTTGATGGTCGGATATGACGCTTAAGGACCGTCAACAACACCCCCACATTTAGCCCTTTGCTAGCTCTCGAGTAAAGGTTAAGGACTAAGGTGGAACATCTCCTCGTCTGGTATGATGCCTGCATATTCCAACATTCACCTATACTTGTAAACTTTGAGGTGTCTAGCAACGCCATCTTGGGTGGTTTAGGAATGGAACGGATTAGAATCAAGTCATCCTTACTTCTCCATCTCAGATAACTTGGGTTTTTGAAAGATTTTTAAATCAAAACATAGCTTTGCTCCTCAAATAATTCTATGAGATCGCTTAATGTGTATGATTTATTAACAAGGCATTGGTTTGCATCTTTTCTTCCTACTTCTATTAGGGATTTTTATGGAGCTAAGGGTAGGTGATGAAAATGAAGCATACTTGTTTTGGTCTTTCTTACATTTACGTTATTCGCAAGTGCACGAAATTAGCGTTGTAGCATTACACCCTGTGAGTATTCAAGGGAATCATTATTTATATTTCCCGAATGATGGGACTTGGTGTCAAAGAGCTTACAAATATTCATATGTTGATATTATGAAATAAGCTATGGAAATATTCATACCGGGGTTACCATGATAAAATTGAGGTAATGTGACACATCACTCAAGAAGCCACTCCCAATAATAAAGAATAAAGAATATCCTAAGGTTACCAAGAGCAAGACATACAAGGTTCTATGGTATTACACAAGATTAGCACAGGTTATACAAGCCATGAATATGACTTAGTTCTAAGCAGCCAAGCACAAGCGGGGGAGACCTAGGGTGTGTTTGGTTGAGCTGTGAGCTATTGGTTGTGAAAAAGTAGCTGTGAAGTGTGGGCTATGGGAAAGCCGAAAGCTGTTTGGTTGGGCAGCAATGGCTTCTCTTAAACTGTTAAGCAGACCCCACATGTCATCCACAACCCTCCTCACTCAACTCTCTCCCTCTCACTGACAAGTGGACCCCGCTCGTCCGCCCCTTCTTCTTCCTCTCACTGGCCCTTCTTCTTCCTCTCCCAAAGCACGAAGGAGCAATGTGGGCTCATCGAGCTGGGCGTGGTGACTAGGGACTCGCTGGCCTGGGCGCACTGCAGGGAGCTCACGTTGGCTGCCCAAGCCCATGGCGGAGCAGTGTCTGACGGGGTCGCGCGGCGGTGCCCACGGCGGCGGATCTCATCCTGCCGCGACTGCTGGGCTCGAGGAGCGACAGCGGTAGGCCGACCATCCCATCCAAACTCGCGCTCAGCGCGCACCTCACGGTCGTCCGCGCCGGGCACCGCCACAACATTGCATCGGCTCCCCAATTAACCCGCGATTGGGGTCTCGCGAGCCCCGTGCATCCGCTGCCACTGCCGCCAAGGATCTCGCCCACGGCGGTGGAGCTCCGCCCGCCCGTGCCATTCGTGGGGCTCGAGAAGGAGAACCCGCCTGCGCTAGCAGAGGAGGAGCCGGACTTTGCGCTTGTTCATTGTGTGGAGGGGAAAAAATGTGTTGACGTCCAAAAAGTCAGGCGTTGACTCTCAGAAATTAACGCTATGGCCTGGAGGACTTGCTTCACTTCAGTAAAAGTCCAAAATCTTGAGGTTCGGGGCGTGCCAGTCAATTTGACCTGAAATTGACAAGGTAGAATTTAATCAGTAAACCAAAAGGAACTCATCGGCCAAAATCCCGATTCATTCCAGCTATCGGATCAACATAAAGAGAATTCCAATGCAAGCATGAACCATCGGCCTTGAGTCCGATTCGTGAGGATATGAAATATATTGAAACAAGCCATCGACTTCGAAAGCGGAATCGGAGATAAACCTAACTTAGACGTATTTTTTATTATGCATGTCTCCAAAGGCAGTAAATAAACTAAACCTCGTGTCACTAACAATCGGATCGATTTTGAGATAGCTTTGCTAGCAGGGCACCGATTTAGCATATTTACTCAGATAGATTAGTGTATATCAAAAAACTTGTTTAAACCAGATTTATTTGTAACTTGATAATTAAATTTAACTCAGCTATATAAACAATATGAACAGATCTATTATAAAGCTTAGAACATAATGAAACAAATAGATCTTTAAATTGATGTAAGCCGATAAGACGAAATAACAAGATACGGTAAGGTGGTGAGTGATCTAAATGAAGAAGGGCGATGCGCCTCAATCTAAAGCCTAGAACAACTCAATAAATTGGTGAATTAACTAAACGAAGAAGGGCGATACGCCTCAATCTAAAGCTTAGATTAACTCGATAAATGTCGTACTTACAAACAAAACGAAGGTCAAGATGATGCGGCCCTGCTTGCAGAAGAACTTGATGAAAAGGTTTGATGGCATGAGGGCCGAAAGTTGTGTTTGTATTGATGGTTGTGAGAACATTTTTTACAATGACACAGGGTTTATATTTATACCCTAAAAATCAAGCTAATCCTTGTCGGACACGACACTATCTCTAATTTATTTAAAGCAAACTAATCTAAACTACCAAAAGTTTTACAATTGCTGTGAAATCAGGCCTTGTCGGGGGTAGACCCCCAGGGGTACCCAGAAGGCGGATTGGCCCAACCAGCAAGGGGCGGCCCAATCCGAGTGCTGTCGGGCCGGGCTGTCAGACTGGGTGGCCCACCACTCGGAGGCCCACCAGTCGCATGAGCCGGATGGGCGCGACGGCGCACGCAGCAAGAAACAAGACGGCGTATCCCGCAAGAAGCTCGGAGATCAAGATAAACTAGCCGGAATTCTAGGGAAAGATATCTGTAATCGTTATAGGATCACATCCTTGTATTTCGGGTAGGTTATGATCTCTAGCCGACTTGTAACTCAAGGCAGCTGGACTATATAAGGTGCCTTGAGACCCCCCTCCAGAAGACGATTACAACCCACGCATTCATTCAACCTAGGACAGAACCCAACTACGGAGATCCTTCAGGAACTTCATACACAGCAATCCATACACCCAACACAGGATGTAGGGTATTACGTCATCCTGACGGCCCGAACCTGTTCAATCCTTGCGTCTTGTGTTACCATCGACTTCTGATCCTCGATCTGTCCCTCGATAAATCAACCACGCGGACTACCCTGTGTGGACTGCCGGGCTCATAAATCTGACAGTTGGCGCGCCAGGTAGGGGTTGATCGATGAGATCAATCTACAAGCTCGATGGCAGACTCATCTACCACGCTAGAGTAACTCGAGAGCTCTAGAAGAATCAAGGCGGCGTGACCTAGCTCTTGGTTGCCGGAACAAGGGCAAGGCGATCTGACAGCATAAGCAGGGCGTGCGGGCTCTACCTCGAGCTCCGCGCCCACCTGGCGTCCGGCGCCCCGCAAGATCGATCAGGCGGACTCGAGAGATCTTGGATCAACCACGGCGAGCGCACAGGGAAGATTCTCAGTTATTCTACTTTATTTCCATCTACATCGCCGTTCCAATCTGACAAGAAACTTGATAAAGCTTATTCTAATCCGTGCTTCTTCTAATTATGCATGCAAATTTCACGGATGGACCTACGCATGCATGCGACGACAGCTGCTACGTGCAGACCTCCCCGTGATTGAGCGCCGTAGGAAATTGGGCGACGGCGGCGCTATCTCGCCGAGTCGTCGAGACGCATTACAGACTACCCACGTCCATCTACAGACTACACTCGCCGACTCGTCGATCGACCTGCAGCTCCGACCACTCGGCACCGACGCACAAGCTGTAACGAGTCAACCAGACGGCTTGGTAACAATCGAGGCAATGTTCGTGGGCTGATCAGCTCATGCAGTTCGACGGCACAAAAATTTCCATCTAGCACGTACTTTTACATGGGAAGTTTATTTATCCTTGGTCTATTTTCCAAATTTCTTCTTCAATTAAATCAGCCAGTATATGTTTCTGATTATTCCATCTACTAACCAACGTGCCCGCATTGCATGCGTGCACGGGCCGACGGTGGATCCGAGTTGTTTTCTGTCTGCAGACTCCAGACCAAACTACAGGGACACATCGACACTATATGTAGCCGGGCAGAGCCTCGGTGCAAATTTCTGGAGTACAGCTACACGCACTTCCCGACGATGGACAAACCAACACAAGGCGACGCTGTCTCGCCGACTTCAACGACCTCGACTACTCGGCCACGACGTCATACAAGATGATTTTTTCACTTGACACGAATCAACGCTAAGTCATACTACAATTATTTAATTTCTATATCTTTTGGGATATCGTCCAAGTGTCTCTGTGACTTTGGCTGACCACCCCGGTCACATTCCGACTGCTTATACAACCTGGTCTGTCCAGACTGCAACTCCGTAGGCTTTTATACAAGTTGCTAAAGTACTCAGGGAGCATGCGCCTTAATCCGTGAAGCCTCGACTCTTCCGTACGCCTACGCTCCTATGCGTGCATGCGGCCCAGCTCCCTGCGCTACGGACTATGGCTATCGGGGATCAGGTGCATAAACGTAATAGGCTAACTACCCGGAGAAATTAATAGACTTAAAAAGTTGGAAGCAGGAATCGTTTTCATGCATTGCCGAATACTTTTCTTCTCGGATTTGCATTTTATTGCATCATCTACTGCCGTCGCACTGTGTTTTCGCTGCAGGGTATGGACATCTACACCAAGCTGTGCCGCCGAGGAGTCCGACTCCACATCTGTTGGAAAAGCACGCCAAGGCCTGACGAATTCATCCGTATATTCCATGATTCATCTACAAGATGCAATGGCTGCAAGCTAGGCCGGCCTACGGCAGCAGCTTTGGCTCTTAATTATTTTTAATCTTTTCTTCCGTTTGCCTTTTCGCGCATGCATGAAGTCTCTAGTGTTTATTCACTAATCTATATCTTCATGTTTACGTGTATGCATGGACGGATCACTGAGTCTTTCTGGACTACAAGCCTGCCGCTTCGTCTACTTGGACATGAGGTCTATGCGGCGACACACAATTCTCCAACTCTGACACAAATCAAGCTAAGTCATATTTAAATACTTTTTACGATATTTTTCAGTCACCGCGTATCTCCATATACATGTCTCCATGATCATCGCCGACTACCCTTGGTTTGTTCCCGACTGCTTATACAGCCCGAGCGCTACACAAGCAGCCGGGCAACACCCAACGGACGCACATATAGCATTTTTCTCCATCGTTTATTTCTTTTTTCATTCTTGTACAAGTCGCTAAAGTACTTGGGAAGCACACGCCTTAATCCGTGAAGCCTCGACTCTTCCGTACGCCTACGTTACTACGCGTGCATGCGGCCCAGCTTCCTGCGCTATGGACTACGGCTATCGGGGATCAGGTGCATAAACGTAACAGGATAACTACCCGAGGAAATTAATAGACTTAAAGAGTTGGAAGTAGAAATTCTATTACATACAACGCTGAATGTTTTTCTCCAGAATTAGTATTTGCTACACCATATACTACTTATCCTTCATATCTTCATTACAGGGCACAGGTTTGGATCCCGAGCTTGCCTGTTACGCTCGGGGGCTGGACCACTCCGGCATCGCCGCCAGCAGAGTACTCGAGTCAGTAAGTACTCGGGCTGGTACTACACACCACGACGGTCGCTAGCCGAGTGCTTTGCAGCACTCGGGCTGGCGCTACACTCCACAAGGATCGCTAGCTGAGTGCTTTTGAGTACTGGGCTGGCGCTACCGCATGACGAGGAAGACGAAGACTTGACGGACGGCTCGACTCAGCCCTCACGCTCGGGGGCTAGGTGCCGAGGCGACTACTCGGCGTGCTCCGGTCCTCACGCTCGGGGGCTGGCGCCGGGACGACAACTCGGCGTGCTCCGGCCCTCACGCTCGGGGGCTGGCGCCGGGACGACTACTCGGCGTGCTCCGGCCCTCACGCTCGGGGGCTGGCGCCGGGACGACCACTCGGCGTGCTCAGCCCTCACGCTCGGGGGCTGGCGCCGGGACGACCACTCGGCATGCTCAGCCCTCACGCTCGGGGGCTGGCGCCGGGACGACCACTCGGCGTGTCTTGCAGGACTCCGCCGGTCCTCACGCTCGGGGGCTGGACGCCGAAATCAACGCCAGATGATTCAGTCAGATGCTCCTCGATAAAGCCTTGAGCCGATTCCTACGGAATCGCCTTAAGGCTCGGGGGCTATGGCCAACGGACGCACCTCGCGGCGCATCCGTTGATTGTCTGGTGACTTCAGAACAAGGCTACTAACCCTTGGACCGATTCCTTCGGAATCGCTTCAAGGCTCGGGGGCTACGGCCAACGGACGCACCTCGCGGCGCATCCGTTGGGAAACGGCTCTCTTTTTCTCTCCAGTATCACGCGGTTTCGCTTCCAACTGCAGCAAGCTCGAAGCTCATCAGATGGCACGACCTCGCCGACTTGTCGCTCAACCACGTACTACTCGGGGGCTTGTCGGGGGTAGACCCCCAGGGGTACCCAGAAGGCGGATTGGCCCAACCAGCAAGGGGCGGCCCAATCCGAGTGCTGTCGGGCCGGGTTGTCAGACTGGGTGGCCCACCACTCGGAGGCCCACCAGTCGGACGAGCTGGATGGGCGCGACATCGCACGCAGCAAGAAACAAGACAGCGTATCCCGCAAGAAGCTCGGAGATCAAGATAAACTAGCCGGAATTCTAGGGAAAGATATCTGTAATCGTTATAGGATCGCATCCTTGTATTTCGGGTAGGTTATGATCTCTAGCCGACTTGTAACTCAAGGCAGCCGGACTATATAAGGTGCCTTGAGACCCCCCTCCAGAACACGATTACAACCCATGCATTCATTCAACCTAGGACAGAACCCAACTACGGAGATCCTTCAGGAACTTCATACACAGCAATCCATACACCCAACACAGGACGTAGGGTATTACGTCATCCTGACGGCCCAAACCTGTTCAATCCTTGCGTCTTGTGTTACCATCGACTTCTGATCCTCGATCTGTCCCTCGACAAATCAACCACGCGGACTACCCTGTGTGGACTGCCGGGTCCATAAATCCGACAGGCCTTGAAGAAGCTTCTAGACGCATCCTATCCTTCATAGTCATAAATGCTCTGGCCTTCTCGTCCCTGTGTCCGATCAGAATTCCATCGGACAATTCCTGATCGGAATCAGAGACCTTCAAGTCAAAATCAGACTCAGCCTTAGCTTTGGCTTCCTAGCATTCCTTAATGCAATATTCATTTTACACCAGCCGAGTCAAAATCTGGTGTCAACATATGCCCCCTCAAATTTGGGGATAAAATATTATTTTGTTCCAAAATTCTCCAAGCAATGATAACTCCTGCAGTGAACAGTTTATAGAAACTCGTGTTCCCTCACTGTCGCACCCCTTGATTCTTGCGCGAGCGCGGTGCCTTGATCCTCGAGTGGTTCCTTCCTTCATAAGCCCTATAAATGCCAGTTGAACCGTCGTCTTCCTCCTCCCATTCTCGTCTTCTATTGCACTCGAGTTCTCTCCGCCGTCGCCATCCTCAAACCTTTGTGCGGTGAATCTAGATCGCCATTTCCAAAACTTCCACCGCAGTCTTGGTAAGGAACTTCCCCGCACATGATTCATCCCTTTCATCTGGACTTTTCTTTAATTTCTCCGGTGATTCTTGAACTTTCTCATCCCAGGTTACTGTTCACCTTAGATCCAATCTCATCAATGGCGGCTTCAGATGACAAAGCCAGCAGCACTCAGGTCCCTGAGGTAAGTTTCATTACAGTACTCCTTTCAAGATTTTAGCATCTTATTTTTTCGTATTTTCTCCTCAAAATCATCTGCGAACCACCATATCTTTATTTATTGTTTTATTTTCTTGCGAATGTAGAACCTTAAGAACAACATCGTCATCCCTGTCTCTCGCCTCCAATCGGCCTATTACCTAGGTCCGATGGGCGATCTCGACCCAACAGATTTAATTAATTTGGAATCAGAGAGACTTCCATTCAGAGGGTCAAGCCTACAAGTGTCCAATTGGACCAATTCCTTTCGATCATGGCCAAGCATTATTCCAGGATGGAGAAATTGGCTCCCCAGAGTTTGCGCTGCCAAGTCAACCTTTTGGGATGAAAAAGATATAAGCCAATGCATCACTCTGTCTCTTGCCGACATGGCCAAGGATGAAAATTTGCTGGCCTCCACTTCCCTATTCTGGTCCGATGAACTGAACGCCTATCTATTTGGCCACGTGCCGATGACTCCAATGTTAATGGATGTTCATATGTTGACCAGCCTCAACACCATCGATGCCACAAACCCAATAAGGCTCCTATGCAACTTGAATCATAAATTAATCAGCTTAGGCTCCAAGGGATGGAAAAAGTACATCATCGATCACGGCAAAACTGGCTCAGTCAATGACAGAGAACACGCAGCTTTTCTAAATATGTGGCTAGAATGGTTCATATTCTGCAGATCAACTCTTGGAGCCACCAGCAACATGCAATCGCTTGTTGAAACCTTAGCTCGTGGTGGAGCTGTTCCTCTTGGCCGTCTTCTCCTTGGAGCAGTTTATCAGCTTCTACATCAAGTATTAGCTAAGCTTTCAGCAGGTCAACTCATCAGCCACATCGGAGGCCCTTGGTGGTTTGTTCAACTCTGGCTTCATACTCAATTCTGATCCGCACTGCGCTACAACTTCAAAAACCATCATTTCCCAACTTTTCATATAGAAGAGGAAGATGCAGCCACTCGCCGATGCATGTCATTTAGAGATGCGGCATCGGTCTGTCCGGGATCAAAACTTGACTCCTGCAACATGGCTAGCTTTTTCAAAAGCTTCTATCATGGAATCGCATCAGAATATCTTCTTAATTGTGCTTACGCCGATCTTGATCACAATTATGAGCTACCTTTGTTCAACATTCAAAATGAACTTGAGACGATTATGCCAATGCTCAAATCCTTCATCACTCCAGCCATCCTCGGCAGCAACATCGTTCATGGCCAGAGGAGTTCTTCTTATGAATTCTATAATCCATCGGTGGCGGCTCATCAACTTGGATTCGGCCAACTCCTAATCGGCTTATACTTCACCGACAAGATTAAACATCGTATCGACCGACCTGGAGATGGATAGGGTCCTGGCGCTAGCCCCTGAACTAATTTTGAGATAACTGAATGGCTATGCACCAGCTTTCAATCCAATCTTTTCAAAGCTTGGTGGAAGGAATGGTCGACTCATCTGTTTAGAGTGCCTGCCCTCACCTATTGCAGTCTCATCAACTCTGACTATGAAGCCTTGGAAAATCCTGTAAGTCTCTTCCATCAAAATCTTTTCTTCTTTATTCAACTTCTTCCTTCAAAAAGAATCCTTAATTTGTATTATTTTTTAAATTTCCAACAGCCAGCTGAAGAAGACGTCCCAAGTGTTAGCCGGAGTGGGAGACCGATCCGATACGTAGTCAGAATACCAGATCCAAGAGTCGGCTCCACTGCACCATCTCTGGCTTGTATAATGTACGGTAATCTTAAGAGGAAGGCTATCCCCGGCAAAACCACCGTGCCGAAGAAATTGAAGAAAAGCCACACCCCGGTACGATTGCTCCATGATTCCGATTCTTTCTTTAATTTAATATCAAAAAATAACTTCTCCTTATGCAGTCCATTGGCACAAGAGGAAAAATCCTTGGCCAATCAACCTCTAGGGCTGCCGAAGAAGCGGCAGAGAAAGCTACTGAGGCTACAAAGATGCTCATAGATGTTGTAATGGTGATGATCCGATTTCGCATGCTCTTCTGAATTCCCAAAAATCATATAACCTACAATAAAAAACTTCTCCCCTTTTTTTTAGGAAACAAATATCATCCTTCCCGATCCGCAACTAGCACAAACTCAAGAAACACAAGTAGAATCGGCTTAACGGGTGATTCTTATTTGTCTTATCTTGATCTAACATGTTTTCATTCTAACCGATCTAAACATGGATCCCTTGTACTGTTCTCCAGCCCGTCATCGAGGACACAATCGGAGATACTCAATCGGAGGCAATCATCAACTAACTTGAACAACCAATTGCCCCTCTGATTGAGCCAACTCAAACACTCCATGTAGAACTGCCCAGCACAAGCACTCCTATAACAATACCAGAAGTAATTCTGGATTACGTCCGAGAAGGACAATTCAAACTGGTACCAATCGGTTCTCCTTGTCAACATTTATTATATTAATAACCCTTGTTTATTAATATCTTATTTCTGGCACAAGATTCACCAGCAATGAGCTTCACATCGATCGATTTGGACGCTGCAATCGGCAACGAAGAAATCAGCTCTGCTCAAACTTCTGAAGTTGTCCCCGATGCAGTCAAGACAAAGCTCCAAGAGATGCTAACTCATCTGTGCAAAAATATTGCCATCTTAGTAGAAGATGCAGAACCGATCTGCTAGTTATTCAAAGAACTGAAAGGTAAACTGCCATCAGAGCTTGAAAGCGCCATCATCCCTGCTGCTTTCATCGAGGGCCACCAGCCTCAAGTATCTGCGGCTCGCCAAAGGATATTGGAGCGGCTGGCCCAGCAAGAACTTGTTCAAAAATGCGATGAAGGCAGGGAAGACCTGAAGTCCATGCAAGCCCAAATCAAATCCTTGCAAGCCAAGCCAAATCAGCTGAAAGATCAGATCAAACAACTTCAAGCCACTGAAGCCGATCTAATCAAAAGGCTTGAAGAAGTGCGCAAAGAAATATCTGACACTCAAGATCAACTTGGCTTGATTCCAGCGACCATCGCATCGGCGAAAGACAATATGCAGAAATGCCTAGCTGAAGTCTGCCAAGTCCACAGAAGCATTAAAAATGTGCCCGGCTCCGATGTTGATGACTTGGAGGCAATTCAGAACATTGATAACATTCGCCTATGCGCGATTGAAATGATTCGGAAGCACAGTAATATTTAAACTTGTTGGTCACACTTGATCTGATCCGATGACTTCTATCATCGATGAACACTTGTATTGTAAATATTTTTGCTCTAAAGGCGATACGTGTCGTATCGGCTATCTTAGTCGACATCGCTTAGATTATCGACTTTACGAATCAACCCAAATACTTTGGTAATATTTCTTCAAATATTTTCCATTAAGCGCTTTTGAAAACTCTTCCCCTTCCAATGTTTCCAAAATATACGCATTTCCAGGAACATACCGATTCACACGATAGGGACCTTCCCAATTGGGCGACCATTTTTCAAACTTAGAACTTTTAGTCCCTATTGGCAAAATCAATTTCCAAACCAATTCTCTTTGAACAAACTCTTTAGGCTTAACCTTTTTATCATAATACCTAGCAACCCGCGCCTTATTATTTTCAATATTTTCCAGAGCTCTCAAGCGAGTTTTAGCCAAATCATCTAACTCAAAATTCATCAAACTATAATATTCATCGGCAATCAGATTACCCTGTTCCGATATACGTCTCGATCCAATTTTGACCTCCCAAGGCAAAACAGCTTCATGTTCATAAACCAAATGATATGGGGATAACTTAGTAGAACCATGACACACCATCCGATATGCCTATAATGATTCGGTAAACGTTAAATGCCATCGCCTCGGTTGCTCATCAATCTTTCGTTTGATAATTTTGATAATGCTTTTGTTTGATGCCTCCGCCTGGCTATTGGCTTGCTCACAATAAGGAGAAGAGTTTAATAATTTAATACCCATACTGGCAGCAAAATCTTGAAATTCATCAGACACAAACATAGTCCCCTGATCAGTCGTGATAGTCTCAGGAATACCAAACTGATAAATAATACGCTCCTTGACGGATTCCTCCATATTCCTGGAATTAGCAATATATAAAAGAATTGTCTCAACCCATTTAATAAAATAATCAGTTGCCACCAATATAAATTTATGTCCTTTACTCGATGACGAATAAATCTGTCCAATCAAATCAATTCCACATCATCGAAAAGTCCATGATTTAACAATCAGATTCATGGCTGATGCAGGTGCTCTTTGTACATTCCCACATATTTGGCACTCTTGGCAACCTTTATAATATTCAAAACAGTCTTCTAGCATCGTCGGCCAAAAACAACCCATCTTTCTAATCACCCATTTCATCTTATAAGCCGATTGATGTGCACCACAAACTCCCTCATGCACTTCATCCACCAAATATTTAGATTCCGATTTACTCAAACATTGGAGTAACACACCATCAATCATCTTATAATATAATTGATCATCAAGCATAACATACTTGACAGCCATGAATCTTATTTTTCTGGAAACCTTTTGTGATGGATTCTTAAGGTAATTTATAATTTCATACCTCCAATCCTTAATTTCTAGTTCTATCATCATGATCTCCTGAAAACACCGATAACCGGAAGCAGCTTGCGCCAAATTATTGGCCTCTTGATTTTGAGCTTTAGGGATATGCTCAATATTAATCATCACAAATTCTTTCAACAATAATCGACATTCTTCAAAATACTAAACCAAAATATCATCTTTACACTCATATTCGCCGATTAATTGATTAATCACCAATTAAGAATCCCCAAAGATTTCAACAACTTCAGCTCCGATTTTCAACAATAATTTTAATCCTTTAAGTAATGCTTCATCCTCAACCTGGTTATTTGTAAAACTTGGTTCCATCGGATAGCTGAACTCAAAATTTGCCCCCCGAGGCAGAATAATTACAATTCCGATGCTACATCCTTGACCGCATGAAGATCCATCAAAGAACAATGTCCAAGGCATCGGCTCAACCATTTTAACTTCATTTTCGATGTGTTGTGTCACAAAATCGGCCATCACTTGTCCTTTTACTGCTTTAGCCGATTCGTACTTTAGATTGAACTCCAATAACGCTAGTATCCATTTTCTGATCCTTCCTTTCAACATTGGCATAGACAACATATACTTAACCACATCGGTCTTACAAACCACCGTGCACTCAGCAGATAATAAATAATGCCTCAATTTGATGCAGGAGAAATACAGGCATAAACACAATTTTTCAACTGGGAGATACCTAGTCTCTGCATCAATCAATTTTCTACTTAAATAATAAACCACTCGCTCTTTTATCTCAAATTCTTGTATAAGGACTGATCCGATTGATAACTCATCGGTCGACAAATATAATCGGAATATTTTATCTCTCTGAAGTGAAATCAAAATTGGTGGTGTCATCATATATCTTTTTATATCATCGAACGCCTTTTGTTGCTCCTCTCCCCATACGAATTCCTCATCGGCTTTCAATTTCAGCAGCGGAGAAAAAGGAAGAATTCTTCTAGATAACTTTGATATAAATCTTCTAACGAAATTAATCTTACTGATCAACGACTGGAGACTCGTTTTATCAGTAGGTGGCTTAGCATCTTTAATAGCCTTCATGCTCTTCTGCCCGACTTCGATACCTTTTTCATGAACCATGAAGCCCAAAAATTGTCCAGCCGAAACCCCAAATGCACATTTATTAAGATTCATCTTCAAACTATATTTTCTTGTGCACTCAAGAGTTTCCCGCAATTTGGCCAAATGCTGTTTATATCCATCGAACTTTACCACTACATCATCAATATATATTTCAACAATCCTGCCGATCAGTTTATGAAAAATATAATTCATTGCCCTCTGATATGTGGCGCCAGCATTTTTCAAACCAAAGGTCATTACAACCCACTCATATAATCCAAGTGCAATAGGACATCGAAATGCAGTTTTAGGAACATCTTCTTATGCCATAAAAATTTGATTGTATCCTGCATTACCATCCATAAAACTAATCACCTTATGTCCCAAGGCTGCATCGACCAACATATCGGCAATCGGCATCGGATAACCATCCATCGGAGTTTCTTTATTAAGATTCCTAAAATCCACACAAACTCGCAATTTTCCATTTTTCTTGAAAACAGAAACGATATTAGATATCCATTTAGCATATCTTTAAGGTTGAATAAACTTAGCTTCATATAACTGAGTTATTTTGGCTTTTATTTCTTTATCTAACTCTGGTCTAAATCGTCTCGGCGCTTGTTTAAAAGGCCGATACCCTGGTTTGATCGGGAGCCGATGTTCAACAATAGATCGGCTTAAACCTGGCATTTCATAGTATTCCCAAGCAAAACANCGGGAGCCGATGTTCCACAATAGATGGCTTAAACCTGGCATTTCATAGTATTCCCAAGCAAAACAATCACGATACTCTTTCAATAACTTTATTAACTCTTGTTTAAACTCAGGATCCAATTTAGCACTAACATATGTTGACCGAGGTCTATGTCCTAAACCTATGTCTATCTCTTCTAATTCATCAGCCGACATAAACCCTTGACCAAGTTTACCCTCATCTTCTATAAACTCTTCCATTAATACAAACTTTCAGAGCCGACTGCTTGGATCGGCTTTATACCATCATCGAACGCTTGAAGAAAATTGCCTTCCCAGACTTTGCCCGATAAGCACTCTATTCCTTCTGTCGAGGTTGTACTCAGCAGATATTTGTCCGGCAGGCACCCCGCTTCATACGAAGATTGATCACGGTGGATGAACAGAAAGACACGGGATTTTATACTGGTTCGGGCCCTCGAGATCGAGTAATAACCCTATGTCCAGTTGCTGCTTGTATTATTTCGACGAGTACAGATTACAATGGCGTAACAAGTACCCTCGAGTGTATTGGCTAAGATTGGAGATACCCTCTACATGCAGGACCCCCACTATTTATATCCAGGGAGATGTGCCTTACAAGACAAAACAGACCTAAACCTAGTAGAACTCTAACATCTTCGGGCCTTCCTTCTGCGATCCGGTCGTCGTGTCTTGTTCGGAGTCTTGTTCGTTCAGAATCGGTAGTCGGTAATCCACGTGATCTGGCACCCTGGTATTATGGCCTCAACAGTAGCCCCCGAGCTTATCTTGTTCAGAAAAGGTTGATCTTTAAGTAGTCTTCGAGTCTTTTTGCTCTTCGGGTGATTTTAGGATATGCGAATATCTCGATAATCACTTGAAAATGAGAGCCAGAAAAGATCCCGAACTCTTGAATAGTGAAACCTGCATCTGAATGATAAGGTCAGAGAAAATATCAGCCATAATATTAGTAAATAAAAATATTCCATCTTGGAAACTGGAACACCAAGGGTTGATGCAACGGCTGCCCTGCGCATTAAAAACCCACTCCGCACGTCTCCCAAAACTCAGCATCGTACGCGGCATAATTTACGACTCTGCTCAGGTTCCTCGATTTTCACACGAAGCGTCGCCTTAGGGTCCTTAAATATCACATCCATTGGATCGATCTGTACTTAAACCTTCCTTTCTAAGCCCTCTCCCTCCCCACACCATGGGAAAGAAAAAACTCAGCTGTAAGTTCAAGCTTCCTCGCCTCCTCGGAGACTCTCCCCGCAGCTCCACCGAACCGTCGTCCGACAAGCCGGAGGACCCGCCAGCATCGACACCACCCCCTACTCCTCCTCAGGCTCCTCTCCTTGCCCTCCCCTACCATGGGGATGAAGGAATCGAGGTCGAGCCGCTAGAGAAGCTCCGGCAATGGCATCTCCGGCTCCCGACGCCGCTCCGTCGAGCATTGCCGCCGGGAAGCGCCCTGCACAGTCTTCTCCAGCCCCGGCGTCTCCCATCTCCCTCTCCTCCGATGATGAACCGGTTCAAGGAGGAAGCGGAGTTCGGCTGAAGCCGGAACCCTCGCGCGCAGGCGCATCTTCGTCTTCTGCTCCGGTGGACACCAGCGGCGACGAGGAGTTCGCCCGGCGCCTCTTCGTCTCTTTGAACCGCGACCTGATCGGGATCCCTGGAGATGGAGTGCTCGTGGATCTCGTCAGCGACTCTGAAGAAGAGAACGCGGTAGATGATCCGCCAGCCGGCGCCGCACCGCCTTGATCCTCGTTGATGACATTAGTCAGGCGAAGATCATTATATTGATCTTTTTAGTTTCAGGATAATTATTGATCCCTTGTGAAATGTACTCCCTTTTGGACTTAATGAAGAAATTTCACTTGAGAGATGCAACAATAATCCCTCTTTCTGTGTTCGGGAACTTTTGTGTTAATCTGTTTGTGAAACTGCCTGCCTAGAGAATGAAATCTCTCGATCAAGAGTTTCTTCCGAACAGACCAACTAAATACTTAGCATGTTCGGGAAATTTGACCCCAATCAAGCATGGTCGAGGTATTTCCTCTATACACCAAGCATTCGGTCATTTAAAACTGGTAGCTTCTCATGTAAGCTAGAAATCCTAAATGCATTGAATTTGACCTACACGGCTTTCGAAACGACGCGTGCCGCAGAAAAAGGACAGAAATCTTTTTGACCCAACAGTGACTGCGGATTTCTCGGGGTTCGTGCTCCCTCACGAAACCATAAAGCCCCCAGGCGCAGCTGCCTGGACTCCATTTGGGCCTTCATCTTCCTCGCTTGCATCTGCAAACACTCGTCATTCCTTATCCGCTTTCTACCCTTCATCCTTTTGCTCCTCCAGTCCCTTGAGCCAGCTTCACGCCGCTATGGCATCCTCGCACCAACCCTCATCCGGGGGTGAATCATCTGGTGACCAGAGCAGCGCCGTCGCTGGACGAGAACTTCGCAGTGGAAACACAATCTGCACCATGGATAAGTATTGGGACAAATCCACCACCACAGCCAAGCAGCTGCAACAACTGGAGGACCTTGGATTGCTTCCAGACACCGCCATTTTTCCTCGCCGGCATGCCAAAGGTCAAGTCTATCCGACCCCCAACACCCTCGAGCTAGTAGCCTTCCTGGAATTCTTCCATTGTGGTTTTGGGGTTTACTCGTCAGACTTCTTCCACAACATCTGTGACTTCTACCAGATTGAACTCGTGCACATCAAGCCTGGCGCCATAACAATGCTTAGCGTCTTTGCTTGAAGCCTGGTTAGGAATTAAGCCTTCCTTACTGTTGTGGAGATATTTTTACACCCCATCATTTTACAAGAATCAACTCATGATCGGGTCGATTGGGTTCTCCTTGAGAGATCGGGAGACTTACATCCCCTTTCCAGTGAAGGATTGCTGGAAAGGTTATGAACGTCACTGGTTTTACATCAATCTCCCCCAGGCCTCACTAGCCAAAGGGAAGTATTTGATGCCCTAACTCAAGGAGGAAACAAAGGCCCTGCCCGAGGTCACCCCTGCTATGCAGAAACACCTTGATTGGATCCTTGAGCTCTGTCAGAAAGGACTGACAGCGATCCATGTGGCGGAGATTTTCATCAGATGGAGATTCATCCCACTCATGACACATGATCGGTATGCCTGGACCTTTACAGGTGATAATGACCCAAACAGGATGAAGCTATATGGTAAGCTCCTTTCTTTGACGTATTCGGTAAAATTTTCCTAGAACTTGGTCGGTCATTGGAATTATCATGACTCTTAACCAACAGTTGTCTCAGAATCTGAAGTGACCGCCCATCTGAAGAAGATGCTAGGCGCAGAACTTCTGGACTGGGCCGCCGTCCCAGCTCCCTATAGCCATGACAACACTCCTCCAAAGGTAAACTAGTTCTTTAGAAAATCTCCCATCTTGCTTAAGATTCGTGAAATGATTCTTTTTCTGTCAAGGCCCCTCTAATTACTGATGCCCCCGCCCGAAGCGGAGCCATCGATATTGAAGAAGGCAGGGAGCAGCCTGTTGACCAGGGCGCCAGGTCCCCGATCGTCGAGCAGCACGAACCTGCGCCTGTGGCAGAAAAAGATGTCCCGAGCAGCCCTAAGGAGAATATCCCGCGAACCCGCAAATTCTCCCGTGGAGCAAGCACGGAACGGATGACCCGGGTTCGGGCACCCCTGGTACACCCAGGTTTGGTGAGCTGCTGCCCAGTCGCGATCTGCCTCGCCTTGTCGCCCAGGTACCAAGCATGATCGTTTTCGGATGTTTATTCGCAACATTTGATCATATAACCGAAGCTAAACGTGTTCGGGAGATTTCTCGCCAGGAAATTCGTCCAACCACACGGCCATCAAAGCCCGCATCTGGAGCTAAGAGATTCAAAGTCAGAATCCCGACATCCAAGTAAGGACTTTGACTTGCTTGGTTATGCTCAAGTGCTTCTCACAGAGAGAGACTTTTATTTAACTATTTTTTATTATTCGGGAGTGTAGGTCTTCCCAGCCTGCCATTTCTCCTTCCGCCAGGACGTCCGAAAAGGAGAAAAGTCCTGAACCAGTTTCAGTAGCTCATCCTGGTGGTACCGAGAAGTCTATCGAGGTGGCGAGACCTGCTCCGACACCCTTGGGCCCGGTCATTGCTTCGCTCTTGACAACTAAGGATCAGTGGCATTCGCTAGACGCTCGTGCCTTAGCTGCTGAAGCATTTGTGACCGGACTGGAGGCCCAAGTCACCGTTCTCCAGTCTGAGAAGGAAGGTACTTGTTTAATGTTATCAAGTCTGTTTTTTGGTCCTAATCCACAAACTTGCATTTATACTCTGCCTTTGATTCTGTAGCCAACTCCAAGAGCATTGAGATGCTCGATAAGAAAAGCTCGGATCTGGAGGGCAGGCTCGCAGTTCTGGACAAGGATGTTGCTGACCTCACCGCCAAGCTTGAAACTTTAGAGAAGTGCAACTAGTCCTTGGAGACCAGGCTAATGGAAGGCGCCTGCATTGCAGCCACTCATACTGTCGATGCTTTGAAAAGCCACGTTCCTGATCTCGATGCCTCGTTGCTCTCTAAAGGCTTCAAGTGCTCGACGACGGAGGCGGAGGTATTGTTTGATAGTCTTACCCCACTGGTGGAATCGTTCGTTAAAAAGCTTGATCTTCATTTGAATGATTCAGAAGAATCACCTTGAACTTCTATGATTGGATCCTGTAATTGGGCAAAACTTGAATGTTTAGTATGCGACCTTACTTTGCGATACATATGCTTGCATGTTTTTGTGTAAGTCTTAGAGCTGATCGGTATTTTTGTGGAGCTTTTTAACTGATAGCTTTGTCATAGCCAAAAGTCCCGTTACCATAAGCTATTTTGGAATTGGTCAGTTGCTGAGACATGGGCGGCCTGCTGAACTGTATAATTCCTTGTAGTCATGGTGTTTGGTAATTTAGCGTAGCCTAGCTTTCCTGATTTAAAAAGCCTGATTCTTGTGTGGTAGTAGTATCATAGTAGCCCCCGGGTTCTTTTACAGTCATGTGGGTATGCTGAAAAAGAGTCTAGAAGTACTGACCACAAGAATTTCCCGATCATATGGGGAGCCCCCGAGCATTACGCTTGGGATGCATAGAATAAGTCTGAAAATGAAAATCTTTCAGCGTAGTAGTCCCCGACTCTTTGTTAGTATATGCAGTATGGTAACAAAGAGTAGAAATAGAATTGAAAAATAGAACCCAGCCCCCGAGCGTAAAAGCGAGGGTGAGTAAAGTGTGTCGAACTTATCTTTTTTTTTGTTAGCGCTGTAGGCGACGCGGATGACGACTTTTATCTGCCAAACTTGATGGACAGGCTTGAGCTTACTTGATTTCCTTTGTTTAGGTGTAGAATCTGCGTAGTTGATCCATGTTCCATGTGTTTGGCAGTATATCTCCATCTATCTCCGTGATCCTGTAGGCTCCTGGTCGGACGATGTCTACTACGATGTACGGCCTTTGCCATGGAGAGTACAATTTGTTTTTGTCCTTGGTGCGTTGATCTAACTTGAGCACCATGTCACCAATGCATAGGCTTCTCTTGCGAACATTAGCATTGTAGTATTGTCGCAGCTTTTGCTGATACTGGGCCACTCTAAAAGCGCTGCATCACGAGCCTCCTCCAGGAGGATTAGCTCATCTGCACGTCTGTCAGGCTCTTCAGTTTCTGAAAACAGTGCCACGCGTGGCGCTTGTAGTCAGATGTCGGATGGTAGAATCGTCTCTGCTCCATACACCAAGAAGAAGGGTGTCTCGCCTGTTGCTCGGTTCATGGTGGTCCTCATCGACAAAAGTACAGTTGGAACTTTATGAATCCAACGCTTGTCATAAGCTTGTAATTGTTAAAGATTCTCATTTTGATGCCTTGGAGCACGATGCCATTGGCACGCTCTACTTGCCTGTTCATCTTCGGATGATTTACCGATGACCGATCATGCCTGATCCCGTAGTTGTAGCAGAAATCAGAAAACTTTTTGCTTTTAAACTGTGTTCTATTATCAGAGATTATCCTGTTGGGGACACCGAATCATACGACAATACTCTGTAGGAATTAGACAACTGCCTCTTATGTGATTTTCTGAACTGGCTCGGCCTCAACCCATTTTGTGAATGTGTCGATGCCGACGAACAGAAATCTGTAACCCCCAACAGCCCTTGGAAAGGGCCCGAGGATGTCTATTCCCCATGTGGTAAAGGGCCATGACAAAGAAATAGTGTTTAGAGCTTGCGCAGGTTTAGTTTGTTTCCGTGCGAAGAATTGGCATGCCTCGCACTTCTTAACTAACTCGATTGCGTCTTGAAGAGCTGTAGGCCAGTAGAAGCACTGTCGGAATGCTTTCGCTGCTAGATATCGGGGAGAAGCATGTGATCCACAGATTCCTCCGTGAATATCGTGGAGCAAACTAATGCCCTCGGTCCGTGTGATGCATTTGAGGAGCATTCCATTGCGGGTTAGTTTGTGTAATCACCCGTCAACCAATTGATAGTTCTTGGCTTTACGATGGATTTTCTCCAGTGTAGCATCATCATCCAGAATAGCTGGGTTTGTGAGGTACGTCTGGATTGGATCCATCCAGTTCTCCTCATTTCCAACTAGAGCGGCAGCTCGGGCCGTACCGACCAACATAGGCTCCTTGATGGATTTGTTGGTTGTATAAACTGTGCCCTTGGCAGGTGCAGTTTTTTGGTTCAGTAATGAAACCGACACAGATGGTTTAGTAAGAACTTCAAGTAACACGTTACCTGGGAGCCATGTGCGCTCGGCAGCTGCCTTTGCTAGCTTGTCTGCGTCGCCATTGAATTCCCTTTTAACGTGCCGTACTTCAAGCCCATCAAATTTGCTTTCCATCCGCCTGTATGCTTCCAACTATTTGCCATGACCTCACTCCACGCGCTGTACTCTTTCATGACTTGCTTTGCAGCAAACTTGGAATCCCCTTTCACGAGCAGCCTCCTAACGCCGAGAGATGCAGCTATGCGGAGTCCTGTCAAAAGTCCTTCATACTCGGAAACATTGTTAGTAGGGGTTGGATCAACAAAATTGATTTGTAATGCGTGCCTGATGACGTTATTGTGTGGCGAGATCAGGACCACCCCAGCCCCCGCGCCTGCTCTGCAAAACACTCCGTCATAGAACATGGTCCAGTGTTTGGGATTTTGGGCAGCCTCTTCGGGTTCTGGGTTAGTCCACTCTGCGATGAAATCTGCCAGAGCCTGCGACTTGACGGCAGTTCTAGGTATGAATTCAACGTCGTAGGCCCCCAGCTCCACAAACCATTGTGCGATCCTACCCACGGCATCTCGGTGTAAAATGTTGCCTAGGGGCAAGTTGACACAACCTTGATCTTGTGGCTCAGAAAATAATGCTTGAGCTTCCTAGAAGTCATTAGTACAGCATATAGCAATTTCTGAATCTGAGGGTACCTTATTTTGGCGTCATGTAACACCTCTCTTACGAAATAAACGGGGTGTTGTGTTGTTGATGTCTCTGTTGGTCTCTCAACCACCAGAACAGTGCTTACGATGGTTGGTGTCACTGCCACGTATAACAGCATCTCCTCTTGTGGCTGTGGTGGGACCATTACGGGCATTTTCCGTAGGTATTGCTTGAACGCCTGAAACGCCTCTTCTGCTTCTGCCGACCACTCAAAACGATCAGTTTTACATAGCAATTTATAGATTGGCATACCTCGTTCGCCTGACTTGGATATGAACCGACTTAGGGATGCCACCATTCTTTCCAACTTCTAGACCTCGTGGCGGCTGCGTGGAGACTTCATGTCATCGAGTGCCTTGATCTTGTGTGGATTTGCTTCTATACCTTGTTGAGAAACAAGGTAACCGAGGAGCTTACCCGATGATACACCAAAGGTGCATTTGGCAGGGTTGAGCATCATCCTGTTTGCACACAAGTTGTTGAATGTTTCGGTTAAATCAATGATCACGTCGCCCTTTAACTTACTTTTTACAACAATGTCATCTATGTATGCTTCCACATTACGGCCGATTTGGCCCTCGAGAACAATGTGAACACATTTTTGATAAGTGCAACCTGCGTTTTTCAGACCAAAAGGCATCTTTATATAGCAATAAACACTGAAGGGAGTTAGAAATACAGTTTTTTCCTCATCGTCAATGCACATGCTGATTTGGTGATACCCTGAATAGGCATCTAGAAAACAAAGCAGTTCGCATCCAGAGATTGAATCTACAATTTGATCTATCCTAGGCAGTGGATACTCATCCTTTGGGCAAGCTTTATTTAGATCGGTGTAGTCCACGCACATCCTCCACGTTCCGTTGGGCTTCTTCACCATGACTAGGTTTGCCCGCCACTTTGGGAAAGGGACCTCTCGAACGAAGCCGGCTTTGAGTAGTCGTTTGATTTCTTCGTTAATGGTGTCTCGCTTCTCCGGGGTATATCTCCTTTGCTTCTGCTTGACTGGTCGGACGCCAATTCGTATGCCAAGCTTGTGCTCAATTACCTCCCTGGGGATCCCGGGCATGTCAGATGGTTCCCAAGTGAACACATTTGCGTTAGCCTAGAGGAAAAGAATGAGCTCGAGTTCCTATTTGTCACCCAGACCAGAGCCCGCCTGGGTGGTCTTGGTCGGGTCTGCCTCATCAAGGGCCACCGATTTGGTGCCCGGTTCGGTGTGCTTTGCTGGTGGCGCGCTTGGTGAGGCAGCGGCTGGCGACTCGCCTGCTTGCTGTGATGGCGTCCCCTTGATCGGGGTCTGGTCCACCACAGTTTGCTTCTCGGCGGCGCCGTCATCGATCTTCTTTTCTCCCGCAGGCACCGGTTCAGGAACTTCTTTTCCCTTGGCCCTTGATCGAGCCTCCACTGCTCAGGAGGTTTCTGCCACCGCTGCTTTTGCGGCAGCCTTTGGCAGGCTCTTGGTCTTTTTCCTAGCAGGTTCAGCAGCCTTGGTTGGCTCCTGCTCGTCTCCCTTGATCATGTCTAGGGTCTTCATGTCACACTGGACCGCGCCCTTGCGATCGCCGCAGACGGTGATCGAGCCCAATGGCCCTGGAACTTTGATCATGGAGTAGGCGAAGTGGGCAACTGCCATGAACTTTTTCAGGAACGGTCGGCCCAAGATGCAGTTATAGGCCGATGTGATGTCAGCTACTTCGAAGGTGAGGAACTCTATTCGGATGTTTTTGCCCTCCATGAGGGTCACCTGCAGATCGATCCTCCCTAAGGGAAAGGCTTGGATGCCTGGTATGACCCCGTAGAAAGGCTTCTCCTCTGGGGACAAGGACCTCCTCGGGATTCCGAGCTCGTCAAAGGTGTTGACAAACAGCAGATTGAGGGCGCTTCCACTGTCGATCAAGGTTCGCCCGATCTTGCAGGGCCCGATCCAGGGTTTGATGCACAGTGGGAGTAGCGGCCCGTCGCACAGCGTCTCGGGGTGATCCCTCTGATCAAATGTGATCGGGATTTCGGACCACCTTAACGGATGCTTGCAGGGCTCGGTGCTTGCTATCTGCCTCTCGACCAGCTTTAGCTGGGACTTGGATGTTCGGGTAGAATAGCCACTGAAAATTGTGGCGATCTCCAGATCCTCGGGAAGGTCTGGCTCATCGTCACAATCCATGTAGTTCACTGTTCGGGGATTATGAGTGGCCTGGTCACGTGGAGCCCCCTGCTACTGGCTCTCCTCCTCCTGCTTTTGCTTCTTGTACACTATGAAGTCCACAAAGTGATGCTTTGTTGACCGATGAATCGGGCAGTATATCGGGAGATCGGTAGGCTTGCCTTGATGCCTGTATGGGGGTTTGTTGTCCACGGCCATGACTTCATCACCCTCGGTCTTGCGCTTTTTGTTCTTATGTTTATTCTTCTTCTTGTTGTTGGCTGGCTTTGTTCGGACTTTCCATGGACCCGTGCTCGGGTGTCCGCCATCTTGGCGGTCTCTTCAAGGATCCCGTAGAGCTCAGCCACCGTCTTCAGGTTCTTCTTGGCAAGCTCCTCCGCCGTTCGCTCATCCTTGCAGCCCTGATTAAAGGCCACAATCACTCGATCATCCACCATGTTAGGGATGGTGTTACGGGTGTCGCTGAAGCGATGGATGTAGTCCCGGAGAGACTCTCCAGGTTTCTGCACACAATTGAGCAGATCTCTTTCGTGTCCGAGGCGTTTGTAGGTGCCTTGGAAGTTGGCTTCAAACGTCTCCCGGAGATGGCTCCATGACTTGATGCTGGCCTCGGGCAGGTTCATGAGCCATGTTCAGGCTGATCCCTACAGGGCAGTTGGCAAGTAATTGGCCTCGACATAGTCGTCACCCCCGGTGGCGTCGATGATCCTGGAATAGATCTGAATCCACTCGCGGGGGTTGGTCGTTCCGTCATACTTCTCGATGTTAGTAGGATGAAACTTTTCCGACCACCTGACCTTGCGCAGGCCTGGGGAGTATGCGAGACATCCTCCTGTGCCTGGTCGGGAGTCTCATGGCAGTGAATCTGGGTGGGACTGGTAGTAGCCCTCACGTGCTTGGTAATCTCGATTGTAGTTGAGAGTTTCCCGAGCATCGTGAGTGCGACGGTTGCGTTCGAGCTGCGGCCTCATGTCACGCCCTTCGTGTGGGCGATAGCGGGGTCGTCCGTTAACAGATCGGGAGCGAACCGATTGAGGTTCACCAAGCCTATTTGACAGAGCCAGTGGTGCGGCAGCGGCGGCCTCGAGGCGCTCCTTGGCCTTGTCCGCTGCTTCCCGAGCCTTCTTGGAGATGGTGGCCATCGGGGTTCCCTCGGCCATTGCCTCCATCGTCTCCAAGAGAGTTTGGATCTGGAGGTTGTCCTGCTCGACTGCCGAGAAATTATTGTTGAGATTTTTGGGAGCCAGTGAGGATGCGACCTGCTGTGTACGGGTTTTAGTCGTCTGAAGAGTTGGTGCGTTGCTGAAACGCGGAGGAGGTATGGATCTGTGCGATTTGGAGGACTCGGCGGCAGCCTCGCTCCCGTTTGTAGCTAGCACATGGATGCGGCGGTCTTCGGGCTGTTTCGACCCATCGCTAGATCCACTGTAGTCGAGATCTAACTGTGCAGTGCGAACGACAATGTCTTCGGGAGTTGGCTCCATGAAGGTGGCGAAAACTTCCCGATCGGCACATGTGAGATCGGGATCATGGATCCCTGTCAGCTTGAGCTCGTAATCGCCTTGATGCTTGAACACGAGATCCCCGAAGTGGATCTCCCGTGTAGGCACTAGGTGGCTGTGAGCATAGAGATCGGAAGCGGAGGCAGAACTCCCGATGGCTTCCGACTTAACGGAACTAGGCATGTAGGGCATCGATGAACTCGACGCGTCGGCGATCCAGACTCCGGTGATGATCTACATGATCTTTCTTCACGCGAGGGCCCCTACCTGGTGCGCCTCTGTCGAGGTTGTACTCGGCAGATATTTGTCCTGCAGGCACCCCGCTTCGTGCGAAGATTGATCACGATGGATGAACAGAAAGACACGGGATTTTATACTGGTTCGGGCCCTCGAGATCGAGTAATAACCCTACGTCCAGTTGCTGCTTGTATTATTTCGGAGAGTACAGATTACAATGGCATAACAAGTACCCTCGGGTGTATTGGCTAAGATTGGAGATACCCTCTACATGCAGGACCCCCCACTATTTATATCCAGGGAGACGTGCCTTACAAGACAAAACAGACCTAAACCTAGTAGGACTCTAACATCTCCGGGCCTTCGTTCTGCAATCCGGTCGTCGTGTCTTGTTCGGAGTCTTTTTCGTTCGGAGTCGGTAGTCAGTAATCCACGTGATCGGGCACCCTGGTATTATGGCCTCAACACCTTCAAACTCCCAAACCGTGAAATCGGCGATAGCAACGCTGACCGATTCATCGGCTTGAACAGTTTTGATGTGATCTCCATGCTATTGAATGAGACACTGATGCATGGTAGACGACACGCTGCGCTGCCGAGAAGCTTCCTCCTTAAGACTATCATGCAGTAAAATCTTTTTGCAGGTTATACAACTACAACGAGACCGGCCGCACGCCGGTTACAAAGACCAAACACATCAGCCGTCAAGATGATGGCCTGGGGCACTCGTCCCTGCGCCTAGTGCTACATCCGAAGCAAGCTTGGCCCACATGAGCTCCTCACAAGCTCTCTTGTAGCACCACTGCAGCCGTCGACGGGACAGCACCCTTCGAGGGTTGAGAGCGGATGCTCCTGGTGTCCCTTGGTTGCCCAGAGCCTTATGCCCTGACAGTCCTGGACCAAAGGCAAGCCAAGGAGCCGGCGGAGCAGCATCTAGACTCTGATCAACACCTCAACTACATTGCAAGCACTCTTCTAGCACCATGCCCTGGAAATTCCATGAACTTCCCCCGATGGATGAACCCAGCAATGAGCCTCCGGCATATTGACTGTAAGGAACCTATACATACTCGCTCCTGGGTAGCAGCTCTGGCTCCCCGGTGGGTATTTATAGCCTCGGATTGCCGGAGGACGGGATACTTTCTCCACATCGACAGGCGCGTGAGCTCTGAGCCACGCGTCCCTCCTTCTGCCCAAGCTGCACAGGTCATCCTTATCGCCTCTGGCTTTGCTTGCCCACGGGAGCGTCCTGTGCAATCACGAGAAGACTGTTCCTGACGCCGCGTCTCAGAAGCGACACCTTTCCGTCCGCTTTCTCTTTGGCACATCTGACAAAGAAGGATTCCTCCAGGATCCGAATCGTTCGCCAAGCTAAGTATTAATCAATTAACTTCGTCAATTCCGTGAGCTTTAAAACGAGTTGCTAAAGTACTCGGGGAGCACACGCCTTAATCCGTGAAACCTCGACTCTTCCGTACGCCTACGCTCCTACGCGTGCACGCGGCCTAGCTCCCTGCGCTATGGACTATGGCTATCGGGGATCAGGTGCATAAACGTAACAGGCTAACTGCCCGAAGAAATTAAAAGACTTAAAAGCAGGAAGCGGAGTTCGTCAATATTTGAATCGCCAAGTACTTTCTCCTCTCGAATTCGTGCTTTGTTGCAGGGTATGGACGACCACTCGGCGTGCTCGGCCCTCACGCTCGGGGGCTGGCGCCGGGACGACCACTCGGCGTGCTCCCCTCACGCTCGGGGGCTGGCGCCGGGACGACCACTCGGCGTGCTCCGGCCCTCACGCTCGGGGGCTGGCGCCGGGACGACCACTCGGCGTGCTCAGCCCTCACGCTCGGGGGCTGGCGCCGGGACGACACTCGGCGTGCTCAGCCCTCACGCTCGGGGGCTGGCGCCGGGACGACCACTCGGCGTGCTCCGGCCCTCACGCTCGGGGGCTGGCGCCGGGACGACTACTCGGCGTGCTCGCCGACGAGTCCTTGCACTCGAGGGCTGGGCGCCGGACCTCACGCTCGGGGGCTGGACGCCGAAATTAACGCCGGATGATTCAGTCAGATGCTCCCAACTAACCCTTGGACCGATTCCTTCGGAATCGCTTCAAGGCTCGGGGGCTACGGCCAACGGACGCACCTCGCGGCGCATCCGTTGATTGTCTGGCAACCAAGAACAAGGCTACTAACCCTTGGACCGATTCCTTCGAAATCGCTTCAAGGCTCGGGGGCTACGGCCAACGGACGCACCTCGTAGCGCATCCGTTGGGAAATGGCTCTCTTTTTCTGTCCAGTATCACGCAGTTTTGTTTCCAACTGCAGCAAGCTCGAAGCTCATCAGATGGCACGACCTCGCCGACTTGTCGCTCAACCACGTACTACTCGGGGGCTTGTCGGGGGTAGACCCCCAGGGGTACCCAGAAGATGGATTGGCCCAACCAGCAAGGGGCGGCCCAATCCGAGTGTTATCGGGTCGGTTTGTCAGACTGGGTGGCCCACCACTCGGGAGGCCCACCAGTCGGGCGAACCGGACGACTACGACGGCGCGCGCGGTAAGGAAGCAGACGGCGTATCCCGCAAGAAGCTCGGAGATCAAGATAAACTAGCCGGATTTATAGGGAAGGATATCTGTAATCGTTATAGGATCGCATCCTTGTATTTCGGGTAGGTTATGATCTCTAGCCGACTTGTAACTCAAGGCAGCCGGACTATATAAGGTGCCTTGAGACCCTGAAAGTGCATCTAGCCCTCAAGTAGATTTTGGTGAATTGAGTGACAAATCGATTAAAAGACTAACTTGTTTGTTTAAGTGCATGAGCAGGGATCTATTCTTATAGTTCATTTACAGTTTATATGCTCATGATATATATGTGTTTATTAATCAAAGCAAGCAAGTATGATCCCATGATTTCTAGAATGTTGAAAATGGCATGTCGTTGGTATTCATGATGGAGACATAGTTCTATGATTTATATATAGTCTCTAATTGCTTAAGATGGACAGTCATTAAAATATTGGGATGATAGTTTTAAAGAAGTATGCTTGGATCATTATTGGTCTCATGCCAAGGATGGTTTTTGGACAAGGCATGAGACACTATCACTATGATGAAGATAGAGATCCATGGATCAGTTGAGAAAAGAAAAATTATTGCATAAGATTGGATATTGCAATAAGATTGAATAGTGCAAGACTTCATGTATGTATGATAAAAATAACATGAGCATATGTATTACATATTGGTCTTCAATTGGAAGCTTGCATTATGTGGGATATTCTTTGTCAATCAAGAACAAGCATTTGAAGATTCTTTCAAGTGGAGTTCATTCAAAGGCAAAGCAAAGTCGACTTGATGATACAAGGGTAAGTGATGAAGAAACAAATCGAGATGACTAGAGCGAGGGACTAAGCAAGTTTTGGTTAAGTGACGACTTATGACCATGTGCAAATTGCTAAGGTGAAGTATCTAGTATCCGGGGTGTGTTCGAAGTATCATATCCAAGTCTCATCAAGAAAAGCAATGCAATGCATATATGTTATGATTGATAAGGAGGGTGACCTAAGGATTAAAGTGAACTCAAATATAAGTTATGGAAAATCCTAAGTCACTAGCTCAAGGTGGATATGCTCAGTTGAAGATACAATGTTGAAAAGCCCTCAAAGAAGTGATTGATCAAGTATTGGCATGATCATTGACATACAAGCTCAAGTAGTTGAATTATGATTTATCTTACGTCTTGAGTATAGGTATGCCGTACTATCAAGAGGGATGCAACATTGGTTGAATGACAATCTTCAAAAGTGCTCAAGTGAACCCTTGTGAGTTTAACCATGAGAGATTCTAACTTAGTAGGGGTTCCCTGGGTAAACCGGTTTTACCGGTTTTGGTAACCGGTTAAACCGGTTTATGTGGCCTGAGCGTCTAACGGCTAGTTTGTTTGAAATCCGGTGAAACCGGTTTTTGTAACCGGTGAAACCAGTTTTCTCTGACAGAAAAACGGCTAGTTTTTGGTGGGATGGGTATTTATACCCATGAGCTCCTCATTGAGGGGCAGCTGGTTCTTTGGCGTCCCCTGCACATCCCTGAGGCCAGCTGAGCTCTCCCCAACCTCTCTTTGTGAGATTTGAGCAATCCTTGTGAGATTCTTGAGTTGGGTTGACAGAGTGACTTGTGTGTGAGCATTGGAGAGCAATCCATTCCTTGAGCACTTGTGGTTTCGTCGATCAGCTGTTGAAGCATTTGTTACTCTTGGAGGTTCTTCCTCCTAGACGGCTAGGCGTTGCCCAGTGAGCTACCGAAGTGTGTGGTGAGCCACGGGATCGTTTGTGAAGGTTTCATCTCGCCTCCGCAAGGGAAGAGGTCACTTAGTGGAAGGAGGAGATAGCTTGACCTTGGGTGGTCGTATAAGCTTCCTCAACGGAGAGTAGGATTTACCGTGCCGTGGTGGCTGCTTGGTGCGAGCGGTGAATCCGAACTTCGGGAGAAAAATCTTGTCTCTTGGTTTGAGCTCTTTCCTCAATTTGTATTTTCTAGCATATTACTTGTGCTTCCGCTTCGATCTACTTTGGTGTGCTTGAGCTGTGTGCAGGAGCTTCATTGGAACACTTGGAAACATCCCTGGAAGCTTCACACCATTTGTGGTTTGTGCTAGAATTCGTAGAGGGGCAATTTACATTTGTTAGTGCAATCTGTGTAGAACCGGTTTTACCGGTTTGCCAAACTGGTAATACCAGTTTTGGTGCTGACAGTTGGAATTAGTTTTCGTAATTTGCAGATTCGCCTATTCACCCCCCCTCTAGTCGACATCAAGGTCCTTTCAATTGGTATCAGAGCTTGGCTTCACATCAAAGCTTAACCGCCGTGAAGAAAAGATGTCGATTGAGGTACATTTTGAGCCACTTGAGCTTGATGGCTCAAACTATGCTTCTTGGTGTGGTAATGTTCATAATGCACTCAGAATAGTAGATCCTGTACTTGAACATATCTTAGTTGCTAGCATTCTACCCCTTGAGTTTGATTATGACAACTTTGTTTTGTCAAAACTCACTCAAAAGGAGTTAGCATGCGTGCAACTCAATGCTTGTGTTACTGACTTCTTGCGAAGTTCTGTTTGTAAAGATTTATGGGACATCATCTCTAGCCAGAGAGAAATTCGAAGAAATGGACATCTCATTTGGACTCTCATCAAGAATATATTTGAAAATCCGGAAAGTGATGATGAAGAGGAAGAAGTCATGGAATCACCTGAGAAATGCTCATCTACATCAACAATATCTTGTGAGCCTCAGGTGACTCCATCTACGGAGCAAGAGAGCAACAAAGTGCAAAACTTGGTTCCTGTGCAGGAACCGGTTTTACCGGTTTGCAACCCCAGAAAAACCGGTTCTGCCAGGGAGACCAAGTGCAGCTCTGCTCAAGGCACAAGCGATGACTCAAGCAAGGCCTCCACGTCAACATGTTCATCTTCCAGTGATGAAAGAATAATGTGCTTGATGACCAAGAAGAAGGAGCAAAAGGAAGAAATAGCAGTCTGCCTGGAGGAACCGGTCCAACCGGTTTCTGGAACCGGTTTGACCGGTTCTGCCCAGGAAACTGCTCCCGAGTGTGCTCAAGACATTCCAGCTGCAAGCGTCACTCCATCAGCTTCAGGTACATCATTATTCAATGATAATGGGCCTAAATGTTTTATGGCTTGCAGAAAGAACAAGAAGACCAAGAGAGATGAATTTCATAGAGTTGGAACCATCAAGGCTCTAACTCAAGAACTTGAAAAGCTCAAGTTGTCACATGCCTCCTTGGTCAGTAAGTATGAAATCTTGTCAAAGGATTATGCTTGTGCTACTGATTTATCTACTTGTGTAGCATCCTTAGAACAAGAAAAACAAGTGCTTGGTTCTCAACTTGAAAAGCTCAGTAGTGAGCATATGGCTTTGCAAGCAACTCACAAAGAACTTGAGTGTTCTCATGAGAAGCTTGTGGAATCATATGCTGTGCTAGACATTGCTCATGAGGTTGTACTAACATCGGTAAAACATCTTGAACCTCATACACACACATGCACATGCTCTCACATCAATTCTATTTTATTATGTGAAA
>CM014270.1:29611586-29689995 GCA_004135705.1 Alloteropsis semialata
CCTGACTCGTCCCCGGCCGTACGTCCCGCGCGCCACCGCCGGCCATCGTCCCCGCGCGGCCGAAGCGCCGCCCCTCCTGTACGTCAGCCCGGCCGTCGTCCCCGCGCGCCACCGCCGGAGAAGCTCCGGCCATCTCCGGGCGGCGCTGACGCCGGTGAGGTGCCTCTCCACTGCGCCGCTGCTCTGCGGTGTTGGATTTGGTCGCTGACCAATACGCAGTGGAGCTGCCGCCGTTTCTCGTCGGGCTTTTGGTGAAGGTGCTGCTGCTGTGCCGTCGCCTGTGTGGTGTCGCACGGCTCTGTTCTGTTCGTCGTCGACCGTGGCCTGGTTTCTTGGGCTCTCTGCTGCGCGGTGCTCGTCTGCTTCTCGGGTTGGTGCTGTGGACGATCCCTCTGCATCAACATCGGCTCTAGTATCTCCGACTCTCCGTCAACCTCCCGCCGGTGAAGACTCGATCGTGAGCGGCGGAATTGGTTTTCTGGGACAGAACTTTGTGTTCGCTGAGCTTGTCTTCCCACGTAGACAATCTACGTGCAGTGAGTTGCTTTTGCCCTTTCTCTGTTCTTTGATTTTGAAATTGTGCAATCTGCTAGTTTTATACTTGGGAGTGATTGCATGATTAGACCGATTAGAATTACTCGATGATGTATAGCGGTGTAGTGAGACAATAGTGTGACAGCTCTAAAGGATTGGAGTCTTGTTCTTTGATTTGTTGGCTTCACCGTTCCTTTGGTGTGGCTCTGGTTAGCTCTATACTTGTTTGATACTCTCTGTTACTTTGATTATTGTCACAAGTATTGAATTTAAATTGATAAAGAACCAGTTGGATCCTGTATTTGTGAATAGAGTTGTCACACTAGTCGAGGATCAGTGATCACCTTGGCGAAGGAAGGCTGCCTAAAGCAGCAACCCGCTATCTGAGAGTAAAATATGAAAAGAATGACTATGATTTTATTCTTTATTTGGATTCTTCATCTTCATAATATGTTTACTGATTTGGTTATAATCATGGATGGAATTCTTATTTGTACTCATGTGTTGGGAGTATATCTGTTCATGTATGTAATCTGTAAGCATATGATTCATCTGAGTAGAGCTCTTGTTGTTCATGGAATTATTGTTTCATTTATATTATTTATTTATGAAAGCATGTCGCTTATTTGTGAAATATTACAACAATCCATGATTAGTTAGGGTTTAGTGTAAATGATTAGTAGAAATACTAGAAAATACTATCTTTATGTTATTTAGGGTTTAGGGTAAATGATTAGTAGAAATACTAGAAAAGAAACTTGATCAAAAACTTTGTCAACAAGGGCCACACACCAGATTTTGATAAAGTCTGGAAGAAGCAACGACATTGGTGGAATGAATTCGTGAACTACAAGTCTTCGGCAGATAGCGTCGCAGCCTCTATTAAAGCCAAAGGCAATTCTACCAAGACCTCATCGACCTGATAAACAAAGCATGGCATCGCTTTCTCAGCAAACACTTAAAAATAAAAGATATCAATCCTCTTCAATTTAAGCCTATTACGGTATGAATGTATTCTCACAACCAGTGTCATTCGTAATAAACATTTTATTATTCTATGTCGTAACCCATTTTCCTATAGTGTTGGAGACAGGAGCAAGGAAACAACTTATGTGGATACTACGTATGCGAATGGATCAACTCTTTTGCAAGTGAAAAAGGACAAATGATGCCGGATGCATTCAATGTACGTGAGCACAAACAATTCTTTGCTCATTATTTTTATATCATTATTTTCACTCTCATGTTCTCACGTTTTGATAAAAAAATTTGACACTGACAGCGTTGGAGAATGAAAGAAGATCTCATTGAACCAGCTCGTATCAGGGCAATTCAAGAAGCTATGTGCGGATTCCTGCTCGATGAAGTCATAGATCCCAAAGGGGAATTTCATGCCGATCCCAACATTAGCGTAGCCAAAACTGATCGGCGTGTTTATGTTGACTACCATTGATGCTTAATTTGAAATATCTGAAATACTCTCTAAGTACTTGCAAATGTTGTGTACGAACTCTATGTATGTATATATATATATATATATGTATGTATATATATATATATATGTATATATATATATGTATATTAGAGTAATATTAGTGTGACATCGTCCTATAATACCTGCTTGGCAAAAAAGTACGAGTACGTAGTCGCATACGGTACAAATACGCACAGCAATACGTAGAAAAATCCAAAAAGAAAAACAGAATAAAAAGGAAATGAAAAATAAAAAAAAGAGTTTAGTGCCGTCTGGTAACACCAGCCGGCACTAAACTGCCTGCCTGGCCCCGGGCGGGGTCGCGCAGCTTAGTGCCGGCTAGTAATATTGGCCGAATTGACCGGCACTAACGTGCATCATGTTAGTGCCGGACAATTAGTGCCGGCCACAGGGACCGGCACTGACGCGTCCTGTGACCGGAACTGATGTGCGATTCTCCAGCAGTGCATGGACCGACATGTGCCCTTGTCGCTGCCCATCGTACCTGTACCGCACAGCATCCAGCCATCACCGTCGCCCACGCGTCGATCCGCCGTGACCGTATGCGGCTATGCTCTACCTCACGTCGTACCTTGTATTGCAACGACGTAGCGACACCCTCGCAGGAAAGGCGGCACGATGTCCAGACCCCGAAGCGGCCAGTGTTGTTGTGGTTTGGGGAGGAGCGCATGTAGTCATGCCTCAGTAATGTAGGCTTCGGCTGAACCTCGTTAACAAAGATCTTGCAAGTTTGTCTCGGTAGATTTAATAGTCACTTCTGCGGGTGAAAATTAGCTGGCGGCATGCCACTACGAGAGCTAATTTCTAACAATTGGTATCGAAAGCACACTATTGTAATCATGACGACATAATCACTACTACAGATACCATCATCCCCAGCACCCCCTTCACCAGCGGTTCTGGCCGAACCGCTGGTGAAGACTCATCACCAGCAGTTCGTAAGCGCCGGGCCCCGCTAGCCATTGGAACCACTGGTGAAGGGTACCCTTCACCAGCGGTTTGTATTACGAACCGCTGGTGAAGGTCCCGCACAGTATAAAGCCCCCCTCCCTTCTTCTCCAACCCGACAGGGCACCATTTCTTTCATCATTTTTTCACCATTTTTCACCCAATTTCTCTTGGAAGCTGCCATATTTCAAGGTATGGACCTCACCCACTTATTTTGAGGTTGGTAACTTGCATCTCATTACTTTGTAGCATGTTTCATTGGTTTGATTTTGAAATTTGGCCAAATTTTGAAGGAGAGGTGTTTGTTCATGGTAGAGCCATTTCTCTCCCAGTTTTTCATGGTGGAACCCGAAATTTGAAGTTGCCAAGTCTCTTGTATGCTATAAGGTTGTTATCTCATCCCTTCTCTAATTGATAGCTTGTTTGGATGGTTAGATTTTTTTGAATTTGATAGAAAGTCATGAATTTGATGAATTTTGTTTAGTGATGGATCAATGTGATGATTTCAATGTCGATGTCATGAATTCCACAATATTAGTGAATTTCATTTAGTGATGGATCTATGTGATGAATTTGCTAGAAGGTCATGAGTTTTTTGAATTTGATAGAAACTCATGAATTTGATGAATTTTGTTATGTGATGGATCAGTGTGATGATTTCAATGTTGATTTCATGATTTCCACATTATCAGTGAATTTCATTTAGTGATGGATCAATGTGATGAATTTGCTAGAAGGTCATGAGTTTTTTTAAATTTGGTGGAAAGTCATGAATTTGATGAATTTTGTTTTGTGATGGATCAATGTGATGATTTCAATGTAGATGTCATGAATTCCACATTATTAGTGAATTTCATTTAGTGATGGATTTATCTAATATCGTTCATAGATGGATCGAGGATGGATGTATGGTTCGGCGAGAAGAGATCCTACGTTTATTATGGGAGTTGATTCTTTTGTGAAGACCGCAAAGTTGTATGTCACCGACAATAGAAAGGATGGAGGATATATATATATACTGCCCATGGCTTGATTGCCAAAATAAGAAGCTATACAAGAATGTTGAGGAGATCCTCTGTGATTTGCTCGTTAGGGGTTTCATGTAGAATTATCATATTTGGAATAAGCATGGGGAGGTGTTGACACCAGATTTTGACTCGGCTGGAGTTGTGCGCGACGGAAATAACGCAGAGGCCGAGTCTGATTCTGAGTCAGTCTCCGATTCCGATCGGGATACGTCCGATAGGAGTCCTGATCGGATACGGGAAGGAGAAGGCCGGAGCACGTATGATTTCTGAGAGGGGATGCGTCTGGAAGCTTCTTCAGGGCCTGATTGTGCGTCAAGATTTGTAATAATTTTGGTAGTTTAAAATTAGATTGCTTTAGATTAATTAGAGATATTGTCATAGCCGGCAAGTTTTAGTTAGATTTCCAGGGTATAAATATAAACCCTGCACCATTGTAAAAAATGTTCACACAACCAATCAATCAAACACAACTTTCAGCCTAACGTGCCACCCAAAACTTTTTCGTTGAGTTCTTCAGCAAGCAGGGCTGCATAATCTTGACCTCCGGTTTGTCTGTAAGTCTGACACCCTTATCGAATTAATCTAAGCCTTAGATTGAGGCATATCGCCCTTCTTCGTTTAGTTAATTCGCCAATTTATCGAGTTGCTCTAGGCTTTAGATTGAGGCGTATCGCCCTTCTTCGTTTAGATCGCTCACCCCTTACCGTATCTTGTTGATTTCATCCTATCGGCTTACATCTATCAGAGAAGATCTATTTTGCTTTATTGTTATTTAAATTTCATAATAGATCTGTTTACATTGTTTATATAGCTGATTTATATTAAATAAGCAAGTTACAAATAGATTTGATTTAAACAAGTTCTTTGATATATATTGATCTATCAGAGTAAACAAGCAAATCGGTGCCCTGCTAGCAACACTGTCTCAAAATCGATCCGATTGTTAGTGACATGAGATTTAGTTTGTTTATCGCCTTTGGAAAGATGCATATTAAAGAATAAGCTTAAATCAGATCTATCTCCGATTCGGTTTTCATAGCTGTCGGGGGTAGACCCCCAGGGGTACCTAGAAGACGGATTGGCCCAACCAGCAAGGGGTGGCCCAATCCTAGTGCTATCGGGCCGGTTTGTCAGACTGGGTGGCCAACCACTCGGGAGGCCCACCAGTCGGGTGAACCAGACGAGTACGGCGATGCGCGCGGCAAGGAAGAAGACGGCGTACCCCGCAAGAAGCTCGGAGATCAAGATAAACTAGCCGGAATTATAGGGAAGGATATCTGTAATCGTTATAGGATCGCATCCTTGTATTCCGGGTAGGTTACCATCTCTAGCCGACTTGTAACTCAAGGCAGCCGGACTATATAAGGTGCCTTGAGACCCCCCTCCAGATTACAACTCACGCAATCATTCAACCTAGGACAGAACCCAACTACGGAGATCCTTCAGGAACTTCATACACCGCAATCCAAACACCCAACACAGGACGTAGGGTATTACATCATCTCGACGGCCCGAACCTGTTCAATCCTTGCGTCTTGTGTTACCATCGACTTCTGATCCTCGATCTGTCCCTCCACAAATCAACCACGTAGGCTACCCTGTGTGGACTGCCGGGTCCATAAATCCAACAGTTGGCGCGCCAGGCAGGGGTTGATCGACGAGATCAATCTGCAAGTTCGATGGCATCCACTTCCGCCGTCATCACGCCGGCGTCCGTGAAGATTTCCATCGCTGAGGGGGCCATGTTCTTCTTCGGGTCCATGGTCTTCACCGCCGGACCCGAGGGAGAGCTCTCCTTCACTCGTGACGCCACCCCGGAGGAGACAGCGCCGCGACTCGATGCTACGCCAGACGGGATCGTCACCATCACCACTCCGTCGCCAACCATCGCCAACAACTCGGCGATCGCGACGGCCAACATCGTTCTCTCGCCATCCGAGGGGAACACCCTTTCGCCTACACCGCCGACTACTTCATCCACTCCGCCTCCGCCGTGCAGGGTGCAGCAGACGCCTAAAGAGCGAAGGCGCCGATGGGCTGCACGCCAACGCCAATTCGAGGCGGACATGGACCACGCCATCGCCTCCATCGGCGAGTGCATCGACCTCGCCGAATCTGCTCTCCAGGGCATCGCCTCGCCGACACAATTCCCGCTGGGACTCAGGAACAGCGGGGCCGTCTACCAAGAAGCACTCGGCGAACGGCTGAGCGCCGACTACTCCCCAGATGCGATCAGGGCGGTCGATCCTATCACGGCCATCCAGATCGGATCTGCTCCAGACGTTGCGGCAATGCAACACCCTCATCCTCAGGATACGCCGACTCCGCCTGAACCGGAACTAACTCCGACTTTCCCGCGGGTGACACGTGTCCTCCCTCCCAATAAGAGGATCGTGCCTGCCAAGCGGGAGACGTTCGTCTCTGACATATCCGCCGATGAGCCGATGGTCCAAGGAGAGGATCAAGCACACCGTGACGCCAGGATCGGGCGCAATGGCGAGAAGCAACGGCGCCGCGACGCACGGCGAGAGCGCCGAAACCCCAGGACCATGCGTAACCTCCACGACGACTTCATCCAAGAAGTCGGCGGCGTGGGCATCTACGCCACCCCGTCGGCCAACCTCGCCGCCGCACATCTTGAACTGGAAGGGATCCCGAAAACCCCGGAACTCAACCGGATAAAGACCAGACTGACTGCAGCCGCGGGCATGATCAATGCCCAAAAGGCTCCTGCCTCCTCATCTCGCCACTCCAAGTCGGCCAGCCGCCGGGAAGCCGATCACGATGTGGTCGACCAGCCAGATCTCCGCGAACAACTCCGCAACCGTGACCTCCGCAGGAACCTCGAGGAGGAGCTCCGGTGACGCGCCGAGTACAATCGCGAATACGGCGCCCCGGGGCTGGATCACGACACCCGCCTACGCCGAGAACTCGAGGCCAACGAGGCCGCGCGCCGCCGCGAGTTCGACCGCAAGTACGGCCCTCCACTCGGACAAGACAGGCCGCCGCGGGCTCGCATCCCTGAAGACTACTCCGCCGACTCAGGACACGTGGACATGGAGAATCTCAACGACTGCGACGGCTTCCTGGCGTTCACTGCTCGAGTAAGATCTATTCGAGTGCCTGCTAACTTCAAACCTACAGGCATAGAAAGATACGATGGGAAGACGGACCCGACGATGTGGCTACGGACGTACAGCATCGCCATCCGCGCGGTGAACGGCGACCACGACTCCATGTGCGCCTACTTCCCCATCGCCATGACCAAGGTGGGGCTGAGCTGGCTCCACATCCTCGAACCCAGCTCCATCGACAACTGGGACACTCTCTGCCTCCAGTTCAAGAGCTACTTCCAAGGCAGCTTCATGCGGCCTGGCACAGCATGGGATCTGGGCAAGGTGAAGCAAAATCACGGGGAGAGCCTCCGCGACTACACCGACCGCTACATGGAGAATCGCAACCTGGTTCCCGGCTGCACCGAGTCCGAGATCATCAACTACTTCCTCGACGGCCTCGCCGACTCCGTCGTCTTCGAGCGCCTCTGCAAGGACATGCCAAAGAACAAGATGGCGAACGCCAAGGAAGCCGCCCGCCTCCACTACAGCAAGAAAAGCACTCGGGACGACGATCGGCCACCTCGCCGAGAGGACCGCCCGAAGAAGGAGGACCAACGACGAACCAGACCAGAGCCAAGCCGGACGGGTGACCGAAAGCGCTCGGGAGACTACACCATCGTCGCCATGGATCGCGGAGGCCCTCGCCCGCAGTCCAACTTCAGCACCGACTTCGAAAAGATGCTCCAAGGGCCCTGCCCCATTCACAAGCAATCCAAGCATCGCATGATCGACTGCATGGGACTCACCGACGCCTACAAGAAAAAGGAGGGGAAGCTGCCGCCACGCGACGACGACAAAGGCGACAAGGGAAAAGGGGCCCCCCCGAACCCCGCTTTCCCAAACGTCGAGAGGCAGGTGAACTTCATCCTCGGAGGACCGCCGCCCGTGGATGACAAGCGCCAGGAGAAAGTGCGTGACCGAGAGATATTCTCCTGCTACGCGTCGCCGATCCAACCACTCCGCTGGTCCGAGCAGCCGATCACCTTCTCCAGGGAGGACCAGTGGTTCCAAGTCTCCGACGTGGGCGAGTACCCACTGGTGCTCAGCCCGATCGTTCACAACGCTCGCCTCACCAAAGTACTCATCGACGGCGGGAGCGGGCTCAACATCAATTTCGCCCAAACGCTGAGGGACATGGGCGTCGGCCTCGACGTTCTGACTCCTTCCCTCCACCCGTTCTACGGGCTGATCCCGGGCAAGGGCTCCAAACCACTCGGGCAGATAGCTCTGCCCGTCACCTTTGGCGATCAGGACAACTTCAGGACCGAGTACCACAACTTCCAGGTCGCCGACTTCACCACCGCCTACCACGCCATACTCGGGAGGCCAGCACTCGCTAAGTTCATGGCGATCCCCAACTACACGTACCTGCTGATGAAGATGCCAGCACCGAACGGCGTCCTCTCCATCCGCAGCGACGTCCACACCGCCAAGGGCTACGACAAAGAAGGGCTCCACCTCTGCACCGGCATCGAACGCAGCGTGCTCCAGATGGAAGTGGTCCACGAGGCGAGAACCTTCCAAGGAGACCCGGGCTCCATCCCCGAGTCCTCTAAGCGAAGGGCCGCGCCGACCACCATGCAGCCGGCTGAAGAAGGGCGCCCTATCTCGCTTGGACTCTCCGACTCCTCCAAGACCGCCCTGATTGGTTCAAGGCTCGACCCCAATAGGAAAGCGCGCTCGTCGCCTTCCTTCGGGACAACGCCGACATATTTGCATGGACTCCATCAGATATGCCAGGAGTTCCGAGGGAGGTGGTCGAGCACTCCTTGAAGGTTGACGCGAATGCCAAGCCAGTTCGCCAAAAGCTCCGACGCTTCGCGCAGGACCGCAAGGAGGCCATTAGGGTAGAGATTACAAGGCTGTTAGCTGCCGGGTTCATTAGAGAAGTCTTTTATCCCGACTGGCTTGCTAACCCAGTCCTTGTAAGAAAAAAGAATAATAAATGGAGAATGTGTGTTGATTACACGGATCTCAACAGGCACTGCCCTAAGGACCCCTTCGTCCTGCCCCGCATCGACCAAGTCTCGACTCCACTGCCGGATGCGTACTCCTATGCTTCCTTGATTGTTACTCCGGCTACCACCAGATCGCTCTGAAAGAAGAAGACCAAGAGAAGACATCCTTCATTACTCCGATCGGCGCCTACTGCTACACTAAGATGACTTTCGGCCTCCGCAACGCTGGCGCCACCTACCAAAGGGCCATAAATTTGACCCTGGGCACGCAAATCGGCCGCAACGCCGAGGCCTACGTCGACGACATAGTCATCAAAACGAAGATCGAAGCCAAGTTCATCGCCGACCTCTCCAAGACGTTCAACAATCTCCGCAGGTTCAATTGGAGGCTAAACCCGACTAAGTGCGTCTTTGGCGTACCAAAAGGGAAACTACTCGGCTTCATCGTCAGCAACAGAGGCATCCAAGCCAATCCAGAGAAGATAGACACCATCTGGAGGATGAAACCGCCGACTGGGAAGAAAGAGATCCAGAAGCTGACTGGTTGCATGGCGGCCTTGAGCAGGTTCATCTCCCGGCTGGGGGATAAGGGCTTGCCGTTCTTCAAGATTCTCAAGAAGACCGACAAGTTCGAGTGGAACCAAGAGGCGCAGCAAGCTTTCACCGACCTCAAGAACTATCTCTCCAATCCACCAGTACTCGCCGCTCCACATAATGACGAAACGCTACTCCTGTACATTGCTGCCACGACTAATGTGGTGAGCACCGTCATCGTCGTGGAAAGGGAGGAAGAAGGAAAGGTGCAACGAGTGCAGCGACCAGTCTACTATGTAAGCGAAGTACTCAGCGAATCCAAGTCTCGCTATCCCCAGGTGCAGAAACTACTCTACGCACTGCTCCTCACGTCAAGAAAACTCCGCCACTACTTCCAAGCACATCGCATCAAGGTGGTCACGCAATTTCCACTCAGCGAAATCCTCCACAACAGAGACGTCACCGGGCGAATCATCAACTGGTCCGTCGAGCTCGTCTCCTTCATCATAGACTTCGTCCCGCGCACCGCCATCAGATCACAGATCCTTGCCGACTTCGTCGCCGAATGGACCGAGAGCCAGGACGCGAAAGAAGACACCAGCGGCGAACACTAGAAGATGTACTTCGACGGCTCCCTAATGATCGACGGAGGAGGCGCCGGTATACTCTTCATCTCGCCGAAAGGGGAACAGCTCCGATACGTCCTCCAAATTCGTTTCCCCGTCACAAACAATGCCGCCGAATACGAAGCAATTCTCCACGGGCTCCGCATCGCCACCTCACTAGGTATAAAGAGACTCCTGGTTTATGGCGACTCCGCTGTCGTTATAAACCAGGTGAACAAAGACTGGGATCGCCACAGCGGGCAGATGAACGCCTACTGCGAGGCAGTGCACAAGCAGGAAGGAAAATTGTACGGAGTTGAGTATCACCACGTTCCACGGGAGAACAACCTCGCTGCTGATGCACTCGCCAAACTGGGGTCAACCCGCGCGGAAGTACCAGGGGGAGTGTTCGTGCAAGGCCTCCTCAAACCCTCTATCAAAGAGTTGGGGGATGAACCAGAGCCTACTCCAGAACTCTACGAGGTACTGACCATTAACGCCGAAGAAGAAGACTGGATGGCCGAGTTCATAGATTTCCTTACCCACAACAAGTGCCAAAGGACCCCACGGAGCGAAAGATCCTGGAACGCCGAAGCAGGAACTATGTGGTGGTCGGTGGTGCCCTATACAGACGAGCCGCCACAAATCAAGTGTTCATCAAATGCGTCACGAAAGAAGTCGGCCTCCAGATCCTTGACGACATCCACTCGGGAGTCTGTGGAAGTCACGCTGCCGCAGGGAAACTAGTCGGGAAAGCATACCGAGCCGGGTTCTTTTGGCCCACCGCCGTGTCCGACGCCAAAGCACTCATCCGCTGGTGCCAGGGGTGCCAATTCTTCGCCAAGCAGAAACATCTCCCGGCCCAAGCTCTACACACCATCCCGCCCTCATGGCCATTCGCCTGTTGGGGGTTGGACATGGTGGGACCATTCAGAGCAGCCCCGGGAGGTTACACACACATCCTCGTCGCCATCGATAAATTCTCCAAATGGATAGAATACAAGGCCATTGTCGGAACTCCAACGTCAAAGCAAGCCGCCGCCTTCATTGAAGAGATCACACACCGGTTCGGAGTCCCTAACAGGATCATCACCGACTTGGGGACACAATTCACCGGGTCCGCCTTCTAGGACTTTTGCGAGAGCAGCTGCATCGATGTGTACTACGCCTCCGTCGTCCATCCCAGGTGTAATGGACAGGTGGAACGAGCCAACGCCATGATACTCCAAGGACTAAAAGCAAGAATCTTCGACCCGTTGAAGAAGTTCGCTGGAAAATGGCACCAAGAGCTACCACAGGTCATCTGGGGACTCAGGACTCAGCCGAGTCAAGCAACAGGTCATACTCCCTTCTTCCTGGTCTACGGCTCCGAGGCGATCCTCCCCACCGACATAGCTTTTGGGTCACCGCGCATCGACAACTACGAGGAAGGCGAAGCAGAAGCAGCCCGCGAGGTGGACCTCGACTCCATCGAAGAACACCGAGTCAACGCGCTCATACAGCACGCGCGCTACCAGCAACAACTCCGACGCTACCACGACAAGAACGTCCAGCAACGGGACTTCAACATTGGCGACCTCGTCTTGCGCCGAGTGCAATCCACAGCAGGGGTTCACAAACTCTCCGCCCCATGGGAAGGCCCATTCATCGTGACTCAGGTCATATGTCCGGGTACTTTTCGTCTCCAATACGAGGATGGCACCGAAGTCCCACACCCGTGGAACATAGAGCATTTACGCCGATTCCACCCTTGAAAAAAGCTATGTATCACGAAGTTCAATAAAAATATATGCTTTATCCATTTCATATTTGCTCTCCTTGCAAAACCACTCGGTATTACTTCGTTCCCGAATAGTTCCTAACTAAATACTGTGTAACCGGGCCTGGAACGACGCCTAAGCCTTCTACACGTACACGGGATCCGCTCTCGACGTTATGAACTTAGGATAAGTGAAGCGAAGGGAAAAGCACATTTCAGCAAAAGAACTACTCGGGCAACATGAGAACATATAACAAAATATCCAATATTCTTGTTTTACTTGTTTCTGACTGCTTATATACACAAAGTCTACTCTACCCTGCTTGAGTATGCAGGAACCTACTCCAGCTTGAGAGCCTCGCCAACCCTCTCGACGATCGGACGAGTTTGAGCTGACGCCTCATCCACCTGCTCCATTGAGGCGTCCGCTGCCACCCCGTCGCCAACAGGCGCAAGGTCGATCCGCGGGTACAGTGTCCGAACACGCGCAAGAGCGTCGTTCGCACACACAACCGCCGACTCCTTGACCAAGTCGGCGATCCGAGCCGGTGCACCCTGCAGACGAGCGACAAGGGCTGTCGGCTCACCCTCCTCCGGGGCCACGGCGTCCAGCAGATCCCTCGCCGCCTCGTTGACCTCCGTCAGGGCCAAATGCGCCGACGCCAGATCTTGCTCCAAGCCTGTTATGATTTGAGAGTTATTCTGGATAGTATACATCGCCTAGAGCATCGTCATGTCCGCACCTTTTCGGAAGTCCTGCTCCGTCTTCAACTTTCCCGCCATCACCTCCTCCGACTTTTGCAGAGTCGCATTTGCGAAACGCAACTCCTTCAGCTCCTTGATGTGGCGGTCCCTCTCCATCTCCCTCTCTGAAAAAGAAGGGGAGCACTCGGATCAGGGTAAAAAGTACACGGGAAAAGTAAAGGTAAACAAGAAGCACCGAAAAAGCTACACCAAGGACAAATCCTCACCATGAAGCTGCGAGCGATGCTGCACGACGGCATCATTCAGGCTCTTCCGGGCGACGTCACGCTGACGCTTGACCCGTTTGAGCTCCGCCTCCACCTTCGCCGCGCACTGGAGCGCCGACTCCACATCCTGGGTCTGCCAAGGCGCGACTGCCGGAGCGTAGACAACTTCTGCAACCATTCGCCAAAGTGAAGAACTCAGACAACTCATAAGGAAGAAGAAAAGATAAACAAGACAAATGAGGAGTCAAACCGCTGCACAGCGCCGAGCGTGGTCGACAGCAATATGAAGCTCGGCAATAACCGACCCCTCCTCCTCCGCAATAGTGACAACCCCGGGGACAGTGATAGTTCCCGAGGTGTCCGACTGCTTTTGGAGTCCCTTCTCCTGGTCTTCTCCTTGAGCAGTGTCGCCCGCGCCTGCGTGCGAAGCCTGGATCACCGGGTCCACGTCAGGATCCCCAGCACCGCCACTTGGAGGGATCGCCGTATCACCTTCACCACCCTGCACGTCGCCGGCCGCCAGCGTCTCCGCCATCACCTCCAGGTCACGCCCGGCTGGTACTTCCTCCGGTTGCACCGCTGCCGACCCCTCGGCCGAGTTCGTCACCTCAGGCGTAGCACCTGAGGATGATTGGCCAACAGGTGCGGCCAGAGGAGAACTCGGACCTCGCAGGACATCAGTCGATGGAGCTTTCCCGCTAGCCGCTTCACCGTCAAGATCTGAGGCTTTGCTGAAAAAGGCATTCGGCAATGAAAACAAAGAACTTGGAAACAGCTATGCACACAGCTAACGAGCATAAGAAAGGATACTTACTGGGTACTCTTCACCACCATGACTCGGGGCCGCATGATAGGAAGCTTGGGATGCCGCTGCGCCGAGGCCGTCATCAGGATCGGCCTAGTCCCCAGATCAGAGACTGGCCTTGCATCCGCGGCGGCCTGCACAATCGTCTCCGCCATCAGGCGCCGCCTCTCCTCCACCGACACGCCCATGGCCCAAGCGTGTTCCTGCTCCTGGACCACGGCGTCGGGATCGCCTCGTCCATCTCTCCATCATCCATGACGGCCGGGGAAGGATTTCCTGGCTCGTCAACATCAGCATCCGAACCTGCAGCCGGCTGCTAAACCGGCTGCGCGTCTGACCTCTTCGCCGTGACCTTCTTTGTGCGCCTCCCCTTGGGAGGCGGTGGCGGTGTACGCGCCACTGCATCTCGGACGGAGGGCGCTTCATCGGACAACGTCGCCGAGTCGTCATCGGCCGCTTCACCGTCAGCGGACGCCGCCGGCTTGGAAGCGCCGGCCCTACGAGTCCTCACTTTCGCCACGGCCGCCCGGCGCTTCCGCGGACGGTCCTCCACCACTTCTTCATCCGAAGGGCTCATGGAAAACCTCCGTATTGCTGGGCGCCCATATACGAGGAGCAGGCGGATCAACCGCCTCCCCTGCCGGAGTGTCGCCCTGACCAGCCAGAGGCGCCTCCTCCAGCAACACCTTCCTCGGGAACTCTTCTGGGAGTGGAGCAGTGGAAAAATACTCGAAGACCCGATACTGCGCCAAAGAAATCGCAAAATCAGATGGCCAACGGACGACTACATCAAAAATCAAAAATTGCATCAAAATGAACATTCGAAAAGCACTCAGAACAGGAACTCACCGGTGGAGCAGGCCTCTTCAAGGAAAAGGGGTGCGGCTGGAGCTTCTCCGACACGTGGCCGAGGAAGAACCCGTCCACACGCGCCTTCATCTCCTCCTTGCCTACGGTTCGGATGGCACCCCGGGTGGGATCATCCCGGCCCGAGTACTCATAGCCCGGGTGCTTCCGCTCCTGGATCGGCTGAATCAGCCGCATGCTAAAGTTGCAGGCGATACCAATCGCCGTCAGGCCCCCGTCGTCCTTCAGCTCCTTGATCAATGCAAGGAGCTCATCCACCTCCTGCATCTGGGAAGCGTCAAGGAGTTCGTTCCAGCAGTCCCTGACCTTCGGCCGCTCTCTAGTGTGGCAGGGGATCGCCGGCGCGTGGTTCCCGACGTAGAACCACTCGGCTTTCCAGCCCTTGTTTGAGGTGTTGAGGGCGATGTCAAAGTACTCGTCCTTCCGCCCTTGACGCAGCATGAACCCGGCACCTCCCACTACCACCATCTTTTCCTCGCTTGGCTGGGGCTTCAGCCAATACAAGTATCTCCACAGGTCAAAATGGGGAGAGATCCCCAGATAGGCCTCACAGAGATGAATAAAAACAGAGATCGCCATGATGGAGTTGGGGTTGAGGTTGATGGCCTCGATCCCATAGAAGTGAAGCAAACCTCGGAAGAAGCTCCCGTCGGCAAGCCAAGTCCTGCCTCAAAGAACGGCTTGAACAGGACCAGCTCGCCGGAGTTCTCCGACGGGAAATCCTCCCCGGCGCTCGGCTGCCACTCCGCCACGGCCTGAGGCGGGAGGATGCTCCGCTCCACCATCTCCTCCAGCATCTTCATGGTTACCTTCCCCCGCGCCCATACGGCGCTGGAGGAGGGAACCTTGCTCGACGTGGGGACACCAGAGACCTTCTTCTTCGGTGCCATGGATCTAAGAGCAGGGGTCTTCGTTCGCATCAATGAGACTACACTCCCCGTGGTGGCTAAGACCGCGGAACGAATCTACGAGCAGAAGGAGCTCTGGTGGCGGCGGGATGAAGAATGAAGAAAGGGGAGAATGGATCTGGAAACGGGGAGATTTCCTCTCCACACCTAACCCTCGCTCTTTATAGCGCGCCTCGATGCCCGAAATTACCGCGAGATGGCGCGATTAACGGACGCGGGCGTAACGATAAAAAGAGCCGTTGGACGTTTCCGCCTTCTGTTACGCGCCGGGCATCAACGGTAAAAAAGGGGCCCGAGCACTCGGGCAGGACTAAGAAGTCGGCGTGCCGCCAAGGCTCGACCAGCACCCGGACTCGGGGGCTGGCGCCGCATTAAAGACAGTGCGCCTCTCGGGCTCGATTGGCCTCGAACTACTCGGGAGCCAACACTGCAAGCCAAATGGCGTGCCGCTAAGGCTCTAACAGCACTCGCACTCGAGCGCTGGCGCCGCATTAAAGTCAGTGTGCCTCTCGGGCTCGATTGGCCTCGAACTACTCGGGAGCCAACACTGCAAGCCAAGTGGCGTGCCGCTAAGTCTCTAACAGCACTCGCACTCGAGCGCTGGCGCCGCATTAAAGTCAGTGTGCCTCTCGGGCTCGATTGGCCCCGAACTACTCGGGAGCCAACACTGCAAGCCGAGTGGCGTGCCGCTAAGGCTCTAACAGCACTCGCACTCGAGCGCTGGCGCCGCATTAAAGTCAGTGTGCCTCTCGGGCTCGATTGGCCCCGAACTACTCGGGAGCCAACACTGCAAGCCGAGTGGCGTGCCGCTGAGGCTCTAACAGCACTCGCACTTGAGCGCTGGCGCCGCATTAAAGACAATGCGCCTCTCGGGCTCGATTGGCTCCGAGCCACTCGGAAGCCAACACTGCAGAACAAAAGGCGTACCGCTAAGGTTCGACCGGCACTCGGACTCGGGGGCTGACGCCACATCAGAAACAGCGCGCCTCTCGGGCTCGATCAGCCCCGAAACGCTCGGCGACTGACGCTGTGAACAAGTTACGACAATCAAAGAATAGAATTCTTTTGTAGGTTATACAGTTACAATGAAGCCAGTCATACGCCGGTTACAAAGATCAAACACATTAACCGTCGTAAAGACGGTCTGGAGCGCCCGCCACTGCGCCTAGTGCTGCATCCGGAGCAAGCTTGGCCCACATGAGCTCCTCGCAAGCTCTCTTGTAGCACCACTGCAGCCGTCGACGGGACAGCACCGATAGAGGGTTGTTAGCGAATGCCTTCAGGTATCCCTTGCTCTACAAAGCATTTCACCCCACATGGCCCTCGTCACATGGGAATGCAGGGGTGAACGGGACAGCACTCAGACGCTAATCAACACCTCAGAACCTTCGTAAGCACTCTTCTAGCACCATACCCTGGAGACTCCATGAACTTTCCCCGGTGGATGAACCCAGTAATGAGCCTTCGGCATATTGACTACAAGGGTCCCATACATACTCGCTCCTGGGTGGCAGCTCTGGCTCCCCGGCGGGCATTTATAGCCCCGAGTCGCCGGAGGACGAGAGACTTCCTCCACGATGACAGGCGCGTGAGCTCTGTGCCACGCGTCCCTCCTTCTGCCCCAACTGCACAGGTTACCCTTATCGCCTTTGGCTTCATTCGACCACGGGAGCGTCCTGTGCGATCACGAGAGCACTGTTCCTGACGCCGCGTATCAGAAACGACACCTCTCCGCCTGCCTCCTCTTTGGCATATCTGACAAAGAAGGAATCCTCCAGGACTCGAATCGTTCGCTAAGCTAAGTATTAATCAATTAACTTCGTCAATTCCGTGAGCTTTAAGATGAGTTGCTAAAGTACTCGGGGAGCACACGCCTTAATCCGTGAAACCTCGGCTCTTCCGTACGCCTACGCTCCTACGCGTGCACGCGGCCCAGCTCCCTGCGCTATGGACTACGGCTATCGGGGATCAGGTGCATAAACGTATCAGGCTAACTGCCCGGGGAAATTAAAAGACTTAAAAGCAGGAAGCGGAGTTCGTTAATATTTGTATCGCCAAGTACTTTCTCCTCTCGAATTCATGCTTTGTTGCAGGGTATGGACGACCACTCGGCGTGCTCGGCCCTCACACTCGGGGGCTGGCGCCGGGACGACTACTCGGCGAGCTCAGCCCTCACGCTCGGGGGCTGGCGCCGGGACGACCACTCGGCGTGCTCAGCCCTCACGCTCGGGGGCTGGCGCCGGGACGACCACTCGGCGTGCTCAGCCCTCACGCTCGGGGGCTGGCGCCGGGACGACCACTCGGCGTGCCCAGGCCCTCACGCTCGGGGGCTGGCGCCGAGACGACCACTCGGCGTGCTCAGCCCTCATGCTCGGGGGCTGGCGCCGGGACGACTACTCGGCGAGCTCAGCCCTCACGNCCGTGACCTTCTTCGTGCGCCTCCGCTTGGGAGGCGGTGGCGGTGTACGCGCCACTGCATCTCGGACGGAGGGCGCTTCATCGGACAACGTCGCCGAGTCGTCATCGGCCGCTTCACCGTCAGCGGACGCCGCCGGCTTGGAAGCGACGGCCCTACGAGTCCTCACTTTAGTCACGGCCGCCCGGCGCTTCCGCGGACGGTCCTCCACCACTTCTTCATCCGAAGGGCTCATGGAAAACCTCCGTATCGCTGGGCGCCCATATACGAGGAGCAGGCGGATCAACCGCCTCCCCTGCCGGAGTGTCGCCCTGACCAGCCAGAGGCGCCTCCTCCAGCAACACCTTCCTCGGGAACTCTTCTGGGAGTGGAGCAGTGGAAAAATACTCGAAGACCCGATCCTGCGCCAAAGAAATCGCAAAATCAGATGGCCAACGGACGACTACATCAAAAATCAAAAATTGCATCAAAATGAACATTCGAAAAGCACTCGGAACAGGAACTCACCGGTGGAGCAGGCCTCTTCAAGGAAAAGGGGTGCGGCTGGAGCTTCTCCGACACGTGGCCGAGGAAGAACCCGTCCACACGCGCCTTCATCTCCTCCTTGCCTACGGTTCGGATGGCACCCCGGGTGGGATCATCCCGGCCCGAGTACTCATAGCCCGGGTGCTTCCGCTCCTGGATCGGCTGAATCAGCCGCCTGCTAAAGTTGCAGGCGATACCAATCGCCGTCAGGCCCCCGTCGTCCTTCAGCTCCTTGATCAATGCAAGGAGCTCATCCACCTCCTGCATCTGGGAAGCGTCAGGGAGTTCGTTCCAGCAGTCCCTGACCTTCGGCCGCTCTCTAGTGTGGCAGGGGATCACCGGCGCGTGGTTCCCGACGTAGAACCACTCGGCTTTCCAGCCCTTGTTTGAGGTGTTGAGGGCGATGTCGAAGTACTCGTCCTTCCGCCCTTGACGCAGCATGAACCCGGCGCCTCCCACTACCACCATCTTTTCCTCGCTTGGCTGGGGCTTCAGCCAATACAAGTATCTCCACAGGTCAAAATGGGGAGAGATCCCCAGATAGGCCTCACAGAGATGAATAAAAATAGAGATCGCCATGATGGAGTTGGGGTTGAGGTTGATGGCCTCGATCCCATAGAAGTGAAGCAAACCTCGGAAGAAGGCCCCCGTCGGCAAGCCAAGTCCCGCCTCAAAGAACGGCTTGAACAGGACCAGCTCGCCGGAGTTCTCCGACGGGAAATCCTCCCCGGCGCTCGGCTGCCACTCCGCCACGGCCTGAGGCGGGAGGATGCTCCGCTCCACCATCTCCTCCAGCATCTTCATGGTTACCTTCCCCCGCGCCCATACGGCGCTAGAGGAGGGAACCTTGCTCGAAGTGGGGACACCAGAGACCTTCTTCTTCGGTGCCATGGATCTAAGAGCAGGGGTCTTCGTTCGCATCAATGAGACTACACTCCCCGTGGTGGCTAAGACCGCGGAACGGAATCTACGAGCAGAAGGAGCTCTGGTGGCGGCGGGATGAAGAATGAAGAAAGGGGAGAATGGATCTGGAAACGGGGAGATTTCCTCTCCACACCTAACCCTCGCCCTTTATAGCGCGCCTCGATGCCCGAAATTACCGCGAGATGGCGCGATTAACGGACGCGGACGTAACGATAAAAAGAGTCGTTGGACGTTTCCGCCTTCTGTTACGCGCCGGGCGTCAACGGTAAAAAAGGGGCCCGAGCACTCGGGCAGGACTAAGAAGTCGGCGTGCCGCCAAGGCTCGACCAGCACCCGGACTCGGGGGCTGGCGCCGCATTAAAGACAGTGCGCCTCTCGGGCTCGATTGGCCTCGAACTACTCGGGAGCCAACACTGCAAGCCAAATGGCGTGCCGCTAAGGCTCTAACAGCACTCGCACTCGAGCGCTGGCGCCGCATTAAAGTCAGTGTGCCTCTCGGGCTCAATTGGCCTCGAACTACTCGGGAGCCAACACTGCAAGCCAAGTGGCGTGCCGCTAAGTCTCTAACAGCACTCGCACTCGAGCGCTGGCGCCGCATTAAAGTCAGTGTGCCTCTCGGGCTCGATTGGCCCCGAACTACTCGGGAGCCAACACTGCAATGGCGTGCCGCTAAGGCTCTAACAGCACTCGCACTCGAGCGCTGGCGCCGCATTAAAGTCAGTGTGCCTCTCGGGCTCGATTGGCCCCGAACTACTCGGGAGCCAACACTGCAAGCCGAGTGGCGTGCCGCTAAGGCTCTAACAGCACTCGCACTTGAGCGCTGGCGCCGCATTAAAGACAGTGCGCCTCTCGGGCTCGATTGGCTCCGAGCCACTCGGAAGCCAACACTGCAGAACAAAAGGCGTACCGCTAAGGTTCGACCGGCACTCGGACTCGGGGGCTGACGCCACATCAGAAACAGCGCGCCTCTCGGGCTCGATCAGCCCCGAAACGCTCGGCGACTGACGCTGTGAACAAGTTACGACAATCAAAGAATAGAATTCTTTTGCAGGTTATACAGTTACAATGAAGCCAGTCATACGCCGGTTACAAAGATCAAACACATTAACCGTCGTAAAGACGGTCTGGAGCGCCCGCCACTGCGCCTAGTGCTGCATCCGGAGCAAGCTTGGCCCACATGAGCTCCTCGCAAGCTCTCTTGTAGCACCACTGCAGCCGTCGACGGGACAGCACCGATAGAGGGTTGTTAGCGAATGCCTTCAGGTATCCTTTGCTCTACAAAGCATTTCACCCCACATGGCCCTCGTCACATGGGAATGCAGGGGTGAACGGGACAGCACTCAGACGCTAATCAACACCTCAGAACCTTCGCAAGCACTCTTCTAGCACCATACCCTGGAGACTCCATGAACTTTCCCCGGTGGATGAACCCAGTAATGAGCCTTCGGCATATTGACTACAAGGGTCCCATACATACTCGCTCCTGGGAGGCAGCTCTGGCTCCCCGGTGGGTATTTATAGCCCCGAGTCGCCGGAGGACGAGAGACTTCCTCCACGACGACAGGCGCATGAGCTCCGCGCCACGCGTCCCTCCTTCTGCCCAAGCTGCACAGGTTACCCTTATCGCCTTTGGCTTCATTCGACCACGGGAGCGTCCTGTGCGATCACGGGAACACTGTTCCTGACGCCGCGTATCAGAAACGACACCTCTCCGCCTGCCTCCTCTTTGGCATATCTGACAAAGAAGGAATCCTCCAGGACTCAAATCGTTCGCTAAGCTAAGTATTAATCAATTAACTTCATCAATTCCGTGAGCTTTAAGATGAGTTGCTAAAGTACTCGGGGAGCACACGCCTTAATCCGTGAAACCTCGGCTCTTCCGTACGCCTACGCTCCTACGCGTGCACGCGGCCCAGCTCCCTGCGCTATGGACTATGGCTATCGGGGATCAGGTGCATAAACGTAACAGGCTAACTGCCCGGGGAAATTAAAAGACTTAAAAGCAGGAAGCGGAGTTCGTTAACATTACATATCGCCGAATACTCTCTCCTCTCGAATTTTTACTTTGTTGCAGGGTGTGGGAGACTACTCGGCGTGCTCAGCCCTCACGCTCGGGGGCTGGCGCCGGGACGACTACTCGGCGTGCTCGGCCCTCACGCTCGGGGGCTGGCGCCGGGACGACTACTCGGCGTGCTCAGCCCTCACGCTCGGGGGCTGGCGCCGGGACGACCACTCGGCGTGCTCAGCCCTCACGCTCGGGGGCTGGCGCCGGGACGACTACTCGGCGTGCTCAGCCCTCACGCTCGGGGGCTGGCGCCGGGACGACTACTCGGCGCGCTCAGCCCTCACGCTCGGGGGCTGGCGCCGGGACGACCACTCGGCGTGCTCAGCCCTCACGCTCGGGGGCTGGCGCCGAGACGACCACTCAGCGTGCTCAGCCCTCACGCTCGGGGGCTGGCGCCGAGATGACTACTCGGCGAGCTCAGCCCTCACGCTCGGGGGCTGGCGCCGAGGCAGCTACACATCGCGCTCGCCCGACGAGTCCTTGCACTCGGGGGCTAGGCGCCGGTACGACTACTCGGCGTTCCCTGCAGGGCTCCGTCGGACCTCACGCTCGGGGACTGGACGCCGAAATTAATGTCGGATGATTTAGTCAGGTGCACTTCGACTAACCCTTGGACCGATTCCTACGGAATCACTTCAAGGCTCGGGGGCTACGGCCAACGGACGCACCTCGCGGCGCATCCGTTGATTGTCTGGCAACCAAGAACAAGGCTACTAACCCTTGGACCGATTCCTTCGGAATCGCTTCAAGGCTCGGGGGCTACGGCCAACGGACGCACCTCGCGGCGCATCCGTTGGGAAACGGCTCTCTTTTTCTCTCCAGTATCACGCAGTTTCGCTTCCAACTGCAGCAAGCTCGAAGCTCATCAGATGGCACGACCTCGCCGACTTGTCACTCAACCACGTACTACTCCGGGGCTTGTCGGGGTAGACCCCCAGGGGTACCCAGAAGACAGATTGGCCCAACCAGCAAGGGGCAGCCCAATCCAAGAACTATCGGGCCGGTTTGTCAGACTGGGTGGCCCACCACTCGGGAGGCCCACCAGTCGGGTGAACCGGACGAGTACGGCGACGCGCGCAACAAGGAAGAAGACAGCGTACCCCGCAAGAAGCTCGGAGATCAAGATAAACTAGCTGGAATTATAGGGAAGGATATCTGTAATCGTTATATGATCGCATCCTTGTATTCCGGGTAGGTTACGATCTCTAGCCGACTTGTAACTCAAGGCAGCCGGACTATATAAGGTGCCTTGAGACCCCCCTCTAGATTACAACTCATGCAATCATTCAACCTAGGACAGAACCCAACTACGGAGATCCTTCAAGAACTTCATACACAGCAATACAACACCCAACACAGGACGTAGGGTATTACGTCATCTCGACGGCCCGAACCTGTTCAATCCTTGCGTCTTGTGTTACCATCGGCTTCTGATCCTCAATCTGTCCCTCCACAAATCAACCACGTAGGCTACCCTGTGTGGACTGCCAGGTCCATAAATCCGACAATAGCCGATGGTTTATTTCAATATACATTATATTCTCACAAATCGGACTCAAGGCCGATGGTTCATGTCATCAAAATCGGACTTCTTCTTATGCTGATCCAATTTCTAGAACCAATCGGGGCCTTGGCCGATGAGTTCCTTGTTGTTTACTGATTAAACTCTACCTTGTCAATTTCAGGTCAAATTGACTGGCACGCCGCGAACCTCAAGATTTTGGAGCTGCACTGAAGTGAAGCAAATCTTCCAGGCCACAGTGTTAATTTCCAAGAGTCAACGCCTGACCTTTTGGACGTCAACACATTTTGGCACGCCCAGTGGGACAAAGAAGACTTCTGCGACGGCACCTGGAGGCGGTGAAGTCCCTGCTGTCACGATGGAGGACCTCACTGATGAGCAGAAGAAGCTCATGGAAGCACAATTAGAAGAGTTCAAGAACCTGTGCTTAGACTCATTCAGCAAAACTCGCAATGCGGTGATCAAGAAAAATCAGTTTCCTGTTCCCCAGGAAGCGTTTGATCGGATCACGGCCGAGGAGAGGAAATTCTTCCAAGATTACGTGGATGCTGGTCTGAGTCATGCTATGATTAACCAATCTGGAATATTGGTTAATACGGTGGTGGGATTGATTGCTCAATTGCTGGATGGAGCTATACTGAAGGATGTCCAGAAGGGACCTGCTTACTTTGACATAGGAGCTGCTTCGGCAATCAAGGATCTCAAGAAGAAGATGGTGCAAATCAATTCGTCCACGACACCAGAAACACACCCTGAGAGCTATGAAACTCCCAAGATCAAAAAAGCAAAAGCTAAAGCGTTGGAAGATGAAGAAGAAGATTCAGGTGACAAGAATTCTGGTGCAACACAGTACATTGATCAGTTTGGTAGCCGTATTCCTGTCGTTGATGGCAAGATGGTGTACCCTGCTTTCTTCAACATCGAGAATCCACCAAAGAACAAGGGAGCTGACAATCAGGAGCCGTCAATCGGACCTAATGAAACACCCGTTATAATGAATCGTGCTCTGATTAGTCAAGGGAATTATACTCAGGAAGATTGGGCAGATAAGATTGCTGATGTCATGAAGAATCAGTTTGGTCTGAAGCCTAAGGGACAGTTTTATCTGTATCGGAAGCCGTATCCGGACTGGTTTGATACATTGCCTATGCCAGCTCGATTCAGGATTCCAGATTTCTATAAATTTTCTGGACAAGGAGATGTTACCACCATTGAGCATATCAGCCGATACACAATCCAGTGTGGTGAAGTAGCATCAATTGATCCATTGAAAGTTAAGCTGTTTTCCATGTCGCTTTATGGATCGGCCTTTTCGTGGTTTTCATCATTACCACCGAATTCCATTAGTAATTGGGCCAATTTGAAAAAAATAGTTTCATGCCTATTTCTTCATGGGAGTACAAGAGACCAGATTGTCCGATCTGACAGCACTCCGACAAAGAAACGGTGAATCATTTAGCGAATTTGTTCATAGGTTCAGAGATGTACGTAGCTGATGTTACTCGTTGAATTTATCGGAAGGACAGTTGGTCGATTTGGCATTCCAAGGTTTGTTGCCTCAGGTCAGAGACCGATATGCAAGTCAAGATTTTGAAGGCTTGGGGCACATGATTCAAAAGCTCTCTTAGCATGAAGGACGTGGCAATGACTATCGGAGAGAGAAGTTTCAGAGAAAAATTGCCAATATTGAGTATGACTCCGATGGGGAGGAAGCTGAGATCGATTTGGCTGAGTGGACCAAGAACAAGAATTTTGTTGCCTGCCCATGGGTGAAGGTTGAGCCAGAAAGGTACAGCTTTGATATTACGAAAGCCGATAAGATATTTTATTTATTATTAGCAGAGAAACAAATCAGGCTTTCCCTAAATTATACAATTCCTTCTGCTGAAGAATTAAAGAAAAAGAAATATTGCAAGTGGCATAATTCAGTTTCTCATCATACTAATGACTGCAAAGTCTTCTGCAATGAGATTCAATCAGTGATTGAGAAGGGAATCATTAAGGTTGAAACTACTAAGAAACCGATGAAGCTTGATGGGCATCCGTTCCCTCAAAATATGGTCGAGATCGGAGTACCTGACAGGAAATTGAAGGCTAAAGTTCTCACGTCGGAGACTGCAAAGAAATCGGGAGCTGTTGATCCAGATTGCCAAGTGACAACCGATGACATACAAAATCGGAATCATCAGCATTATCGGGATGATCACCGACGCAGGAAGAAGCCTAGAGTTACATCGGGACAGCTCATTGATAAATATATGCGCCTGCAAGAAAGGGATCGGAGTCCTCCGGAAAAAAGATTTGATAATGAACATCATTGGGGATGTCCGTTCTTCAGGTTCTGTTGGAATGAAAAGTTAAGGCTTCCATCGATCTACGATTGTCCAGAATGCAGCGATCAGTATGAAAGCTACTGAGATTCAAAAAGGAAGCGTCAATCTGTGCATGACCGATTGGATTTTGGACGCCGATGCAGCTGGCATGATGAGGTGGCTTATCAACAAGAACGCGAAGACTGGCGTGAATACCATGATCGGCGTGAGTATGAAAATCGGTGCTATGACCGATGGGACGATGATCGCTGAAGAATTAAAGAAAAAGAAATATTGCAAGTGGCATAATTCAGTTTCTCATCATACTAATGACTGCAAAGTCTTCCGCAATGAGATTCAATCAGTGATTGAGAAGGGAATCATTAAGGTTGAAACTACTAAGAAACCGATGAAGCTTGATGGACACCCGTTCCCTCAAAATATGGTCGAGATCGGAGTACCTGACAGGAAATTGAAGGCTAAAGTTCTCACGTCGGAGACTGCAAAGAAATCGGGAGCTGTTGATCCAGATTGCCAAGTGACAACCGATGACATACAAAATCAGAATCATCAGCATTATCGGGATGATCACCGACGCAGGAAGAAGCCTAGAGTTACATCGGGACAGCTCATTGATAAATATATGCGCCTGCAAGAAAGGGATCGGAGTCCTCCGGAAAAAAGATTTGATAATGAACATCATTGGGGATGTCCGTTCTTCAGGTTCTGTTGGAATGAAAAGTTAAGGCTTCCATCGATCTACGATTGTCCAGAATGCAGCGATCAGTATGAAAGCAACAGAGATTCAAAAAGGAAGCGTCAATCTGTGCATGACCGATTGGATTTTGGACGCCGATGCAGCTGGCATGATGAGGTGGCTTATCAACAAGAACGCGAAGACTGGCGTGAATACCATGATCGGCGTGAGTATGAAAATCGGTGCTATGACCGATGGGACGATGATCGCTGAAGGTATAATGATCGCCAAAAATATAAAGGTGACCATCTTTCTGTGTATGATCGTCTGGTGTACAGGAAAAAGGAAGTTATTCAAGATCCAGAAGACGCACAGGAATCGGAGGAGGAGATCAAATCGGACCTACGTCCAGGAGTCAATCCACAATGGTGTCCTGAAGGTTTGACCAAGACTCAAAAGAGGAGGGTTCAGCGTCTCCGATTCAAGGAATTGCTCAAAGAAAAGCATCAAGGAGATGATAATTCCATGATTTGGAGAGCTAAGCCCAAACGAGATGATGATGGACCGTCGGCATCGGTGAACATGGTTTTTGTGTTGCCTCCTGAGTACAATGTGAGTTCAACCGATGATAAGGCCGATGATCTAGAAGAAGCCATGGCACAGCTGATCTTGCAACCTCAACAAGCTGTGTTTGACAAGCCCGTTGATGAAAAGTATCGGCATTTGAGGCCTTTATATGTTAAAGGATATGTTGATGGCAAGCCGATGACTAAGATGCTTGTTGATGGGGGAGCTGTTGTAAATTTGATGCCATATACTACATATCGAAAGATTGGCAAAGGACCTGACGATTTGATCAAGACCGATATGATGCTTAAAGACTTTGGCGGGAATCCATCGCCGGCTCGGGGGGCTAAATGTTGAATTGACGATCGGGAACAAGACTTTGCCTACTACGTTCTTCGTCATCGACAGTAAAGGGTCTTACAGTTTGCTCCTGGGTCGTGACTGGATTCATGCCAATTGCTGTGTGCCGTCTACCATGCATCAATGTCTCATCCAATGGCATGGAGATCACATTGAGACTGTTCAAGCCGATGAATCGGTTAGCGTCGCTACCGCCGATTTGACGGTTTGGGAGTTTGAAGGAATCGAGTGCTTATCGGGTAGGAATTGGGAAGCCAATTTCATCCAAGTGTCCGATGATGGTTTAAAGCCGATTCAAGTAGTCGGCTCTAAGAGTTGTAATAATGGATGATTTTATTGAAGATGAGGGTAAGCTTGGTTAAGGATTTATGTCGGCCGATGAGTTAGAGGAAATAGATATAGGTTTAGGAGATAGACCTCGGCCGACATATGTAAGTGCAAAGTTGGATCCTGAGTTTAAACAAGAATTAATAAAGTTATTAAAAGAGTATCGTGATTGTTTTGCTTGGGAATACTACGAGATGCCAGGTTTAAGCCGATCTATTGTTGAACATCGGCTTCCGATTAAACCAGGGTATCGGCCTTTTAAACAAGCACTGAGATGATTTAAACCTGAGTTAGATCAAGAAATAAAAGCCGAAATAACTTGGTTATATGAAGCTGAGTTTATTCAACCTTGCCGATATGCTGAATGGATATCTAATATCGTTCCTGTTTTCAAGAAAAATGGGAAACTGCGAGTTTGTGTCGATTTCAGGAATCTTAACAAAGCGACTCCGATGGATGGGTATCCAATGCCGATTGCCGATATGTTGGTCGATGCAGCTTCAGGACATAAGGTGATTAGTTTTATGGATGGTAATGCAGGATATAATCAAATTTTTATGGCAGAAGAAGATATTCCTAAGACTACATTCCGATGTCCTGGTGCGCTTGGATTATATGAGTGGGTCGTAATGACTTTTGGTTTGAAAAATGCTGGCGCTACATATCAGAGGGCAATGAATTATATATTTTATAAGTTGATCGGCAGGATTGTTGAAATCTATATAGATGATGTAGTGGTGAAGTCCAATGGATATAAACAGCATCTAGCCGATTTGCGAGAAACTCTTGAATGTACAAGGAAGCATAGTTTGAAGATGAATCCTAACAAGTGTGCGTTTGGAGTATCGGCCGGACAATTTTTGGGTTTCATGGTTCATGAAAAAGGAATTGAAGTCGGACAGAAGAGCATGAAGGCTATAAGAGATGCTAAGCCACCTACCGATAAGACGAGTCTCCAATCGTTAATCGGTAAAATTATTTTCATTAGAAGATTTATTTCAAATTTTTCTGGAAGAATTCGTCCTTTTTCCCCGCTGCTGAAGTTAAAAGCCGATGAGAAATTCATCTGGGGAGAAGATCAACAAAAGGCATTTGATGAAATAAAGCAATATATGATGACACCACCAGTTTTGATTCCACCTCAGAGAGATAAGCCATTCCGATTATATTTGTCGACCGATGAGTTGTCAATCGGGTCTGTTCTTATACAAGAATTTGATGGGAAAGAAAGAGTGGTTTATTATTTGAGTCAGAAGTTAATTGATGCGGAAACAAGATATTTACCAGTTGAAAAATTATGCTTATGCCTGTATTTTTCATGCACTAAGTTGAGACATTATTTATTATCTTCTGAGTGCACAATCGTTTGTAAGACCGATGTGGTTAAATATATGTTGTCCATGCCGATGTTGAAAGGAAGAATCGGAAAGTGGATATTAGCATTATCGGAGTTTGATTTAAAATATGAATCGGCTAAAGCGGTTAAAGGACAAGTAATGGCCGATTTCGTAACACAACACATCGGAGATGAAGTTAAATTGGTTGATCTGATGCCTTGGACATTATTCTTTGATGGATCTTTATGTGGCCAAGGATGTGGCATCGCAATCGTTATTGTTTCGTCTCGGGGGGCAAATTTTCAATTCAGTTATCCGATGGATCCAAGCTTTACCAACAATCAGGTTGAGTATGAAGCATTACTTAAAGGATTGAAATTGTTATTGGAAATTGGAGCTGAAGCTGTTGAGATTTTTGGAGACTCCCAGTTGGTGATTTATCAATTAATCGGTAAATATGAATGTAAGGATGATGTTTTGATTCAATATTTTGATGAATGCCGAATATTGTTGACGGAGTTTGTGATGGTTAATATTGAACATATCCCTAAAGCTCAAAATCAGGAAGCTAACAATTTGGCGCAAGCTACTTCTGGCTATCGGCATTTTCATGAGATCATGACGATTGAGCCAGAGATCGAAGATTGGAGGTATGAGATTGTAAATTATCTTAAAAATCCATCACAAAAGGTTTTAGGAAGTTAAGATTCATGGTTGTTAAATATGTGTTACTTGATGATCAATTATATTATAAGACGATTGATGGTGTTTTGCTTCGATGTTTGAGTAAATCGGAATCCAAAGATATGATGGATGAAGTGCATGAGGGAGTTTGTGGTGCACATCAATCGGCTTATAAGATGAAGCGGATTATTTGTAAAACAGGTTGTTTTGGCCAACGATTTTGGAAGATTGTTTTGAATATTATAAGGGTTACCAAGAATGCTAGAAGTTTGGAAATGTACAAAAATCGCCTGCATCAGCCATGATTCCGATTATCAAGCCATGGCCTTTTCGAGGATAGGGAATTGATTTGATTAGACAGATTTATCCATCATTGAGCAAGGGTCATAAATTTATATTGGTGGCAACAGATTATTTCACTAAATGGGTTGAGGCGATTCCTTTGAAGGTTGCCGATTCCAAGAACATGGTGGAATTCGTTAAGGAGCATATTATATATCGGTTTGGTATTCCTCAAACTATCTAGACCGATCAGGGAACTATGTTTATGTCTAACGAATTCCAAGATTTTGCTGTCAGTATGGGTATTAAATTATTAAATTCTTCTCCTTATTATGCACAAGCCAATGGTCAAGCAGAAGCCTCAAATAAGAGTATTATTAAAATCATCAAGCGAAAGATTGATGAACAACCAAGGCGATGGCATCTAACGTTGACTGAATCGTTGTGGGCATATCGGATGGCGTGTCATGGATCCACTAAATTGTCCCCGTATCATTTGGTTTATGGACATGAAACTGTTTTGCCTTGGGAGATCAAAATCAGATCGAGGCGGATATCGGAACAAGGAAACTTGACTGCTGATGAATATAAAAGTTTGATGAATTTTGAGTTGGACGATTTGGCTGAGACCCGATTGAGAGCGCTGGAAAATATTGAGAATAATAAGGCGCGTGTTGCTAAGTATTATGATAAAAAGGTTAAGCCAAAAGAGTTCATCGAAGGAGAATTGGTTTGGAAGCTGATTTTGCCGATAGGGACTAAAAGTTCTAAGTTTGGAAAATGGTCGCCTAATTGGGAGGGTCCTTATCGTATGAATCGGTGCGTTCCAGGAAATGCGTATATTTTGGAAACATTGGAAGGAGAAGAGTTTTCAAAAGCACTTAACGGGAAATATTTGAAGAAGTATTATCCAAGTATTTGGGTTGATTCTTAAAAGCCGATATTCTGAGCAATATCGTCTAAGATAGCCAATACGATACGTATCGCCTTAAGGGCAAGATATACACAAAATAAATATTCATCGACGATCAACATCGTCGGAATCATCCAAGTTCATCGATGACCGATGTCATCGGAGCAGTGCAGCTAAAAGTTTAATTATTACAAGAATTTGCGGATCGCTTCGATCGCGCTCAACCGGATGTTATCGATCTTTTGGATCTCTTCCAGATCTTCCACATCGGAGCCGGGGATCTTCTTGATGCTTCTGTGGATTTGGCGGACTTCCTCCAGGCGTTTGTTCAAATTTTCTTGCGCCGATTTGATGGAAGCTGGAATCTGGTTGAGCTCGTCTTGGGTCTCCGACATTTCCTTGCGGACTTCTGCGAGCCGTTTGAGCAGTTCAGCTTCAACGCCATGAAGATGCTTCATCCGATTCTCTAGCTGTGTTGGTTTAGCTTGAAGGGCCTTGATTTGAGCCTGTATAGCTTTCAGTTCGTCTCGGCCGTCATCTCGTTTCTTAGTCAAGTCTTGCTGGGACAACCGATCTGATATTCTTTGACGAGCAGCAGAGACTTGGGGTTGATGCCCTTCAATAAAAGCCGCAGGAATGATTGCACTTTCCAGCTCCAATGGCAGTTGACCTTTCAAATTCTTGAAGATTTGACGAATAGGCTCTGCATCTTCCACAAGGATGGCGACGCTCTTGTTTAAGTGATTCAGCATTTCTTGAAGCTTCGCTTTGATTTCATCGGAGATGGTCGAAGGCGATTGTGCAAAGCTGACTTCTTCTTCTCCGGTGGCGGTGTCCAAATCGAACGATGTGAAGCTCATTGCCGAAGAATCATGTATGAAACAGAATATTGATGAACAAGTGTTATTGAAATAATAATATTGACGCAAGAGGATGAATCGGTACCAATTTGAATTGTCCCTCTCGAACGTAATCGAGGATTACTTGAGGTTGGGCCATGCTTGTGCTTGGAGCAGCTATCTGAAGCATTTGGGATGGTTCGATCAGAGAAGATACCGGTGGGGTAGTTGTTGTTGGTTGCTCAGGGATTGCCTCCGGTTGAACATTTACAGTTTGTTCTCTAATTTCTTGCTCGGGGGTGGCCTCTGATTGAATGTTTGCAGCCGGTTCTCCGATCTGTTCAGGGATAGCCTCCGATTGGACGGTTCTACTTGGCTCCTCAATGATGGGTTGCAGAGTAGCCTATGATTGAATCGGTTAGTTTTTTACCTATGTATTTGAAGATCATATGGGTCGGATTAGATTTACCTGTTGGGCTGATTCTGCTTGTATGACTTGGGCTGGAGCTGTCTGAAGATCGGGCAATGTGATGTTTGTTTGCTGAAAAAGAAATTGTTATTGCCGATTTATTTTGCAAAGAAATATGAGATGAATGAGGTCGGATTATTACCGATATTGCATCAAGAAGCATTCTTGCACCCTCAGCAGCTTTTTGTGCAGTTTCTTCGTCGATCCTGGAAGTTGATTGGCCGAGAATCTTTCCGGGAGGCTGAATGGAAGGGGTATTCGCTTAAGGAAAGGATCGGAAATAAGAATTAAAAATGAGAATCGAAAGGATGAGAATCGTACCGCGCGGCTTTTCTTCGGCTTCTTTGGTGCACTCATTGTAGTAAAGGTGGTCTTTCTCTTGCCTTTGTCATCCATAATGTCTTTCAAAGACGGGGCGGAGGAGCCGATTCTTGGATACGGAGTTTTGACAAAGTATTGGATCGGTTTTCCATTATTGCTCACCGATTGTCGGATGTTTGGACCCGGCAGTCCACACAGGGTAGCCTACGTGGTTGATTTGTTGAGGGACAGATCGAGGATCAGAAGTCGATGGTAACACAAGACGCAAGGATTGAACAGGTTCGGGCCGTCGAGATGACGTAACACCCTACGTCCTGTGTTGGCGGCGATTGTATTGCTGTGTATGAAGTTCCTGGAAGGATCTCCGTAGTTGGGTTCTGTCCTAGGGTTGTATGATCGTGGGTTGTAGCGTAGATGTTGATGCTCTGGAGGGGGGTCTCAAGGCGCCTTATATAGTCCGGCTGCCTTGAGTTACAAGTCGGCCAGAGATCGTAACCTACCCGAATTACAAGGATTCGATCCTATAACGATTACAGATATCTTTCCCTATAATTTCCGGCTAGTTTATCCTGATCTCCGAGCTTCTTGCGGGATACGCCGTGTGCTTTCCTTGCCGCGCGCGTCACCGCGCCCATCCGGTTCGCCCGACTGGCGGGCCTTCCGACTGGTGGGCCTCCCAGTCCGACAAACCGATCCAGATGCACTCGGATTGGGCCGCCCCTTGCTGGTTGGGCCAATCCGCCTTCTGGGTACCCCGGGGGGTCTACCCCCGACAAGCCCCCGAGTAGTACGTGGTTGAGGGACAAGTCGGCGAGGTCGTGCTGCCTGATGAGCGTCGAGCCTGCTGCAGTTGGAAACGAAACCGCGTGATACTGGAGAGAAAAAAGCCGTTTCCCAACGGATGCGCCGCGAGGTGCGTCCGTTGGCCGTAGCCCCCGAGCCTTGAAGCGATTCCGAAGGAATCGGTCCAAGGGTTAGTAGTCTTCTTCTGAGGTCGTCAGACAATCAACGGATGCGCCGCGAGGTGCGTCCGTTGGCCGTAGCCCCCGAGCCTTGAAGCGATTCCGAAGGAATCGGTCCAAGGGTTAGTCAAGGAGCATCTGGCTAGATCATCCGACGTTAATTTCGGCGCCCAGCCCCCGAGCGTGAGGGCCGGCGGAGTCCTGCGAGACACGCCGAGTGGTCGTCCCGGCGCCAGCCCCCGAGCGTGAGGGCTGAGCACGCCGAGTAGTCGTCCCGGCGCCAGCCCCCGAGCGTGAGGGCTGAGCACGCCGAGTAGTCGTCCCGGCGCCAGCCCCCGAGCGTGAGGCTGAGCACGCCGAGTGGTCGTCCCGGCGCCAGCCCCCGAGCGTGAGGGCCGAGCACGCCGAGTGGTCGTCCCGGCGCCAGCCCCCGAGCGTGAGGGCTGAGCTCGCCGAGTGGTCGTCCCGGCGCCAGCCCCCGAGCGTGAGGGCTGAGCACGCCGAGTGGTCGTCCCGGCGCCAGCCCCCGAGCGTGAGGGCTGAGCACGCCGAGTAGTCGTCCCGGCGCCAGCCCCCGAGCGTGAGGGCTGAGCACGCCGAGTAGTCGTCCCGGCGCCAGCCCCCGAGCGTGAGGGCCGAGTCGAGCCGTCCGAGGCACGCCGAGTAGTCTTCGTCTTCCTCGTCATGCGGTAGCGCCAGCCCAGTACTCAAAAGCACTCAGCTAACGATCCTTGTGGAGTGTAGCGCCAGCCCGAGTGCTGCAAAGCACTCGGCTAGCGACCGTCGTGGAATGTAGCGCCAGCCCGAGTTCTGACTGACTCGAGTACTCAGCTGGCGGCGATGCCGGAGTGGTCCAGCCCCCGAGCGTAACAGGCAAGCTCGGGATCCAAAACATGTGCCCTGCAATGAAGATATGAAGGATAGGTAGTATATGGTGTAGCAAATAATAATTCTGGAGAAAACATTCGGCGTTGTATGTAATAGAATTTCTACTTCCAACTCTTTAAGTCTATTAATTTCCTCGGGTAGTTTTCCTGTTACGTTTATGCACCTGATCCCCGATAGCCGTAGTCCATAGCGCAGGGAGCTGGGCCGCATGCACGCGTAGGAGCATAGGCGTACGGAAGAGTCGAGGTTTCACGGATTAAGGCGTGTGCTTCCCAAGTACTTTAGCGACTTGTACAAGAGTGGAAAAAGAAATAAACGATGGAGAAAAATGCAATATGCGTCCGTTGGGTGTGCCCGACTGCTTGTGTAGCGCTCGGGCTGTATAAGCAGTCGGGAACAAACCAAGGGTAGTCGGCGATGATCATGGAGACAAGTATATGGAGATACGTGGTGATCGAAAAATATTGTGAAAGTATTTAAATATGACTTAGCTTGACTCGTGTCCGAGGCAGAGAATCGGCATGTTGTCCTTGCTTGTGATCTGATAAGCCCTTGGGCATCATCTTGTCGTCACGTCCGAGTAGTCGTCCCGGCGCCGGCCCACGAGCGTGAGGGCCGAAGCACGCCGAGTAGTCGTCCTGGCTCCAGCCCTCGAGCGTGAGGGCTGAGACACGCGGAGTAATCGTCCATACCCTGCAGTGAAAACACAGTGCGACGACAGTATATGATGCAATAAAATGCAAATCCGAGAAGAAAAGTATTCGGCAATGCATGAAAACGATTCCTGCTTCCAGCTTTTTAAGTCTATTAATTTCTCCGGGTAGTTAGCCTGTTACGTTTATGCACCTGATCCCCGATAGCCATAGTCCGTAGCGCAGGGAGCTGGGCCGCATGCACGCGTAGGAGCGTAGGCGTACGGAAGAGTCGAGGCTTCACGGATTAAGGCACGTGCTCCCCGATACTTTAGCGACTTGTATAAAAGCCTACGGAGTTGCAGTCTGGACAGACCAGGTTGTATAAGCAGTCGGAGCATGACTGAGGTGGTCGGCGAAAGTCACAGGGACACAGGGAGCCGTGACGTACCAAGGTATACAGAAGCCGTAAGATATTATAAAAAATAATACTTAGCTTTGCTGATGACTTGTTGATGACGCTCGTAGAGACAGCCATGCATGTCACGCGCCGAGTCGCAAAGTCGACTTGGAGTCGTTGCGGCCTTTGCCGGAGGTAGTACTGCAAGTCGACGAGATCGGCCAGTCGGCGTAGCTGGTGTAGTTTTACTGACACACCCCGAGTTGATGAAGTTGCCGCCGTGTCGCTACCGCGCCGGAGTGTCGATTTGGTGCCACACGGCATGCACCCGGCGAGAACAGGAATACGGCGGCCATGCAATTATCACGATATAAGATAAACATGTTAAAAATAGCATGATGGAAAGAGCAGTTAGAGATTAGATCTTGAAAGAAAAAATTGGAAAGAGTATTCCCTGTTTACGTCATAGAGGGATTTTTCCTGGCCACAAGGGAACAGACGTGGAGCCAACGGCGGTGTAGCGTGGCTGAAGGCAGCGTTTGTGCGTTCGCTGGCTGACGCAGACAGGTTCCTGGCGGCGGCCGGCTTGGTGTCGATGATCCAGCATGGCTCACTCAGCGACGATCGCGTCGATCGTGGACAGAACACGGCAGACGTGTTGACGACCATCATGGAATTCTGCCATAGCTTGCCGAGGCATGTGGCGCATGCGGATCAGTTGATCTCTGTCTCGCATGCTGTAGCTAGCGTTGATTAGATCAGGCTGCTGTCTGCGCTTCCTTGACGCGTGGTGGCCAGAGCCCCATGCATCTGCTGTCGCCAGGTGAAACCCCAGCGCCTGGGATGGGTGGGTATTTGGCGAATTGACTCGCCGTGGCGGCCGTGAACGGCGCCTGACGCCGCACGGTGCTCATCAAAGAAGATGCCGAATCAAAAAACTGCCATCGAGCTTGCAGATTGATCTCGTCGATCAACCCCTACCTGGCGCGCCAACTGTCGGATGTTTGGACCCGGCAGTCCACACAGGGTAGCCTACGTGGTGGATTTGTCGAGGGACAGATCGAGGATCAGAAGTCGATGGTAACACAAGACGCAAGGATTGAACAGGTTCGGGCCGTCGAGATGACGTAACACCCTACGTCCTGTGTTGGCGGCGATTGTATTGCTGTGTATGAAGTTCCTGGAAGGATCTCCGTAGTTGGGTTCTGTCCTAGGGTTGTATGATCGTGGGTTGTAGCGTAGATGTTGATGCTCTGGAGGGGGGTCTCAAGGCGCCTTATATAGTCCGGCTGCCTTGAGTTACAAGTCGGCCAGAGATCGTAACCTACCCGAATTACAAGGATTTGATCCTATAACGATTACAGATATCTTTCCCTACAATTCCGGCTAGTTTATCCTGATCTCTGAGCTTCTTGCGGGATACGCCGTGTGCTTTCCTTGCTGCGCGCGTCGTCGCGCCCATTCCGGTTCGCCCGACTGGTGGGCCCCCGACTGGTGGGCCAGCCAGTCCGACAAACCGATCCAGATGTACTCGGATTGGGCCGCCCCTTGCTGGTTGGGCCAATCCGCCTTCAGGGTACCCCTGGGGGTCTACCCCCGACACCGATGGTACATTTTCTTCGACCGGCTGTTTGAAAGATGGGGTTCAGATTATGGAGAAATCGTTCAGGTAAAGATGAATGGAAGTGGGAAGATTTAAAAAGACTTACAGGATTTTCCATGGCCTCGAAATCAGAATCGATGATTATGCAATAGGTGATGGCCGGAAGTCTAAACATATGAAGACGAAGCTCTTTCCACCAATTTCTAAAATGCCTGGATGAGAAGCTTGTGCATAGCCATTCTGGTATTTCAAAATTGGCTTCGAGGGCAAGAGATAAAACCCTATCCATCTCCAGGGATGATGAGATCGGTTCTCTATGTTTGATTTTATTGGAGAAGTACAGGCCAATCGGGAGTTGACCATACCCCAATTGACGGGCAGTCAATGATGGATTGTAGAATTCATAGGATGTTATTTTACGGCCGAATGCAATATTGCTAACCAGAATGGTCGATGTGATGAAAGACTTGAGGATCGGCATGATTGATGTTAGTTCATTTTGGATGTTGAATAAGGGCAGCTCATAGTCACGATCGGGATCACCGTAAGCGAAGAAACTGAAGCGCTCCGATGCGATCCCATGGTAAAAACTTTCAAAGTAGTTGGCCATATCCTTTGACTCAAGCCTTGACCCAGGGCAGACCGATGCTGCTTCTCCAAATGACATGCATCGGCGAGTGGTTGCATCTTCCTCTTCTGCATAATAGTTTGGAAATTGGTGTTCCTTGAAGTTGTATTGGAAAGCAGATTGGAAATGTGTATGCAACCATAGCTGGATAAACCACCAGGGGGCCTCCGATATGTCTGACTGCTTGGCCGTCGAATAGTCTGGCCGATACCTGGTGCAGAAGATGATAGACAGCTCCGAGAAGAAGACGACCAAGGGGGACCGATTCGCCACGAGATAATGCTTCTGCAATGGCTTGCATATTAGAGGTGGCACCAAGAGTTGATCCGCAAAATACAAATCTTTCCAGCCACATGTTAAGGAAAGCTGCATGTTCTCTATCTCCGATAGTGCCGATTTTGCAGTGATCGGCAACATATTTCTTTCAGCCCTTGGAGCCTGGGGCTACCAGTTTGTAGTTCAACTCGGTGGAAAACCTTCTTGGGTTCATGGCGTTGACGGTGTTGAGACCGGTCAGCATTTGTACGTCCATGAGTGTTGGTGTCATCGGACCATGACCAAATATGAAGGCATTAAGAGCATCGGACCAAAAGAGGGAGGTAGCGGCCAGTAAATTCTCGTCCTTAACCATATCAGCAAGAGAGAGTGTGAGGCATTGGCCTATGTCTTTTTCATCCCAAAAAGTGGTCTTAGCAGCTTGCATTCTAAGGAACCAGTTCCTCCATCCTGGGACATTGCCTGGCCATGATCGGAAGGAGCCGGCCCAATCGGCAACTTGCAGGTCCGATCCCTTAAAAGGGAGTCTCTCTGATTCCATATTAATCAGATCCATCGGATCAGGGACACCCGTCGGACCAAGGTAGTATCCGGCTTCAACATGGGAGACGGGGATGACTAGGTTGTTCTTAAGATGCTACAATCAGAAAAATAAAATAATAAATGCAGAGATGGAGGCTCGTAAATAGTTCTGGAAAAGAGATGCGGGGATTTAAATGAAGATTTTGAGTAATTTTTACCTCAGGAACTTGATCAGTGTCCGCCTTATCAAGAGGAGCCGCCATTGATGAAAGAAATGGATCTACAATGAACAGTAATACGAAGAGAAAAAGACCTAAGGGATTGTGGAAGAATGCAGTAAATCACAGATGCGTGGTATGGATTATGTGAGGAAGAGTTCCTTACCTGATTCGCGGTGAAGAAATTGAAGCTTGAAGATCACAGAGTCACCGGATGAAAGCTAGAGGAGGTGATAATGGCGGACTAGCAGGCGCAATAACAGATGCGAGTTGGGGACAACGGTTTGGATCTACATTTATAGGGCTTATGGAGAAGAAACCGCCCGAAGGCCACGGCGCCAAATCCGCACGGGATTCGAGGATTGCAACAGTGAAGGGTGCGGGTTTCCATATACTGTTTGCTGCTAGGGTCATCATTGCTCGGAGGATTTTGGAACAAAATAATATTTTATCCCAAAATTGGGGGGCATGTGTTGACACCAGATTTTGACTCGGCTGGAGTTGTGCGTGACGGAAATAACGCAGAGGCCGAGTCCGATTCTGAGTCAGTCTCCGATTCTGATTGGGGTACGTCCGATAGGAGTCCTGATCGGACACGGGAAGGAGAAGGCCGGAGCACGTACGATTTCTGAGAGGGGATGCGTCTGGAAGCTTCTTCAGGGCCTGATTGTGCGTCAAGATTTGTAATAGTTTTGGTAGTTTAAAATTAGATTGCTTTAGATTAATTAGAGATATTGTCGTAGCCGGCAAGTTTTAGTTAGATTTCCAGGGTATAAATATAAACCCTGCGCCATTGTAAAAAATATTCACACAACCAATCAATCAAACACAACTTTTGGCCTAACGTGCCACCCAAAACTTTTTCGTCGAGTTCTTCAGCAAGCAGGGCTGCATCATCTTGACCTCCGGTTTGTCTGTAAGTCCGACACCCTTATCGAATTAATCTAAGCCTTAGATTGAGGCGTATCGCCCTTCTTCGTTTAGTTAATTCACCAATTTATCGAGTTGCTCTAGGCTTTAGATTGAGGCGTATCGCCCTTCTTAATTTAGATCGCTCACCCCTTACCGTATCTTGTTGATTTCATCCTATCGGCTTACATCTATCAGAGAAGATCTATTCTGCTTTATTGTTATTTAAATTTCATAATAGATCTGTTTACATTGTTTATATAGCTGATTTAGATTAAATAAGCAAGTTACAAATAAATTTGATTTAAACAGGTTCTTTGATATATATTGATCTATAGGAGTAAACAAGCAAATCGGTGCCTTGCTACCAACGCTGTCTCGAAATCTATCTGATTGTTAGTGACATGAGATTTAGTTTGTTTATCGCCTTTGGAAAGATGCATATTAAAGAATGAGCTTAAATCAGATCTATCTCCGATTCGGTTTTCATAGCCGATGGTTTATTTCAATACACATTATATTCTCATGAATCGGACTCAAGGCCGATGGTTCATGTCATCGAAATCGGACTTCTCCTTATGCTGATCCGATTTCCGGAATGAATCGGGGCCTTGGCCGATGAGTTTCTTGTTGTTTACTGATTAAACTCTACCTTGTCAATTTCAGGTCAAATTGACTGGCACGCCGCGAACCTGAAGATTTTGGACCTGCACTGAAGTGAAGCAAATCTTCCAGGCCACAGTGTTAATTTTCGAGAGTCAACGCCTGACTTTTTGGACGTCAACAGGAGGATGGTGAGAATGAACCTTTTGAAGCCACTAGGGTTACCGTGAAACGCAGCAATGCCGCCGCAAGGGTGAATGTGCAAGAATCTATCCACAAAGCCATGGAGGAGGCTGTGAATGCAACCGTAGAGGAATCAACGCCCCCAGACATCAGTGAACCCTTTCAATACACGTTGGCTGGTGATGATGCGGTGCATGGCCTAGAGCAGATGATACGTGACGGCGAGCCGGAATTCCTTGATGAAAGAAATCTGGAAAAATTGGAGCTGATGAGAAAGGATGCCAAAAAATTGGAGCTGATGAGAAAGGATGCCAAAAAAGTTGGAAGCTAACCTTAGGTTATTGGAGATGAAATCAAGCAATGGTTTGTCCGATAAAGGTTTCAATGAATTACTGAAGCTACTGCGGACAATGCTTCCAAGCCCGAATGAGTTGCCGGAGACCACATACGAGGCCAAGCAAATGATATGCCCAATGGGGCTTGAAGTACAAAGAATTCATGCGTGCCCCAATGATTGCATCCTATATCGTGGCGACTACGAAGACATGGACACGTGCCCAGTGTGCGAAGCTTCACGATACAGTTGTGAGTTGGCTAAATCAATGACATGTGACAGGAACAAGAGACCCCCAGCAAAGGTGGTGTGGTATTTTCCAATAATCGCTAGGTTGAAACGTTTGTTTGCAAATGCGAAGACGGCTAAGCTAATGCGCTGGCACGAAGAAGATCATTTGAAAGATGGCAAGCTTAGACACCTAGTAGATGCTTCACAATGGCAGGCTATCAATTACAAATTCAAGCGTTCATTTTCAAATGAGATAAGGAATGTAAGGTTTGGATTGAGTACTGAAGGGATGTGTCCATTTAACATGGTTAGCAGCAAACAGCACTTGGCCCGTGACACTTTGCATATACAACCTTCCGCCTTGACTGTGTACAAAGCGCACATATATCATGATACCGTTGTTGATCCAAGGCCCAAAGCAACCTGGGAACGACATTGATGTGTATTTAGAACCTTTGGTGGAAGATCTACTGACTTTGTGGGATAAGGGTGTGAAGGTGTGGGATGAGTACAAGAAAGAACACTTCACATTGAAAGGTTTGCTATTTGTAACAATCACGGACCTACCTGGCCTAGGTAGCTTATCCGGCCAGGTTACAAAGGGGTATAAGGGATGTGTGGTTTGCTTGGACCAAACACACGCCAAATGGCTAAGAAATAGTAACAAGATGGTTTACATGGGTCATCGTCGGCTCCTTCCATTGGATCACCCATACCGCTGTAACAGGAAATCATTTGATAGGACAAGGGAGGATCGCAAAGCTCCGGCTTATATGGATGGGAGGCAGATATTCAAAATAGTGAGCAAACTGAAAGTTGTCCTAGGGAAGGGTAAAGGAAGTGTGCCGGCCCCCCAAGATTCTTTGTGGAAGAAGAAATCTTTGTTCTGGAGAGTCCCATATTGGCAGTTCATGATTGTTCGTCACGCAGTTGATGGCATGCACCTAACTAAGAATGTGACAGAGAGCAGCCTTGGAACACTAATGGCTGCGAAGGGGAAGGGGAAAGACTCATTGGCAACTAGACAGGACCTACAAGAGATGAATGTTAGGGCAGAGCTCCATCCCATTATTCTAGAGGATGGCAAAAAGAAGCTCCCAGTGGCATCATGGACCTTGGATGATGTCGAGAAATTAAAGATTTGCAAATTCTTCCATGAACTCAAAGTTTCTACTGGCTACACTACAAGGCTTTGGACCTGCTGCGACCGAATTTTATGGCAACGGGGTGGTTTTGGTCGCTATTGACTGGGCATAATGCGACCCTGTCGATATTGGTCGCAATAGGGGGGTATGTTGAGACCAATTGTGTAGCGTTGCAATCTTAATGGCGTTTGTTGCTATACTTAAGGGGTGTGTGACAACGCATGCACTTTTGTTGCAATTACGGGGACGGTATTGCCACGCTCTTTCCTAATGGTTGCAGTAGTTAGCCATGTCACAACGACTATGACACGTCGCTATTAGTGGTGCTGTGTGTTGCAAAAGGGTCTTACTTGTAGCGACGAAAATACACTCGTTGCAACTGAAATCTTTGATATTGCAACATGGATTGAAAATGTTGCAAATTGGTCAGAGGTATGGCGATGCAAACACGAATCGTGGTAACATGAAATAGATATAGCATCGAACACCAAAATCATCGCACTTGAGAAGTATTAGTTGCAATTGATGTGTTTGAGGGTGGCAGCAGTTCTACCGTGGGCCTGTTCAATGGCCTGTGGGCCTGGACCATGGCCTGCACACAACTATCTATCCTTGTACACGGAGTCCTAACCCAACTATATATCGTTTGACCTAACCCAATACATCTACCTTTAATTAATAAGAATAAAAAAACCCAAACACATCCTTATTGTCGTCACGTGATCCGCCGGGGTGACGCTGCCAAGCTCCGATCATCAGGAACCACGGGCGCAAGAGCGATAACCTTGCACTAGGGCGCGAGTTTGCTGTGTGAGGAGGTAGTCCATCCCACCTTGTGGTACTCATGCGGGATCTCACTACCCGGAACGGCCGGGATTAAGTCTGTTCTTCGGATCCCCATCCGCCAAGGTATAATCGATTTATGAGATCCATGTGCAAATGGAATTTTACTTTGTTAATTAGTTTGTATACATCTAATTTCAATTCTATATTATCTAATACTGATCGAGCACCCTTTGTACACATGGTTTAGGAGTTGTAAATCTTCTGTAGTTGGTTTTGTTGCAATGGCAAGTGAAGAGGATTTTAGTATGATGGATTTGCCGACTACAGATGATGCGTGGCAACACGGACTCGATACGTTTATTGAGGATACCTTTGAAAGCAGATTTCCAGGAGAGTCTGTGCAATGTCCATGTTCTAAATGTCATTGCATGGCATATCAAGATAGAGAAGCTGTTGAACATCACTTGGTTACAAGAGGGTTTGACAGGGCTTTCATAAAAAAGCAACAAGAACGTCATCATTGTGCTGCTGATCCTATTGGTGTGGATGATGACGACGAAGAGGAAGGTGGTGCTGATCATGACGATCGGGAGGCGACTACTACATTGTTTTCCTCGCTGATTAGTGGTGCCATACATGGTGGAAGTAAAGGTGGTAATGAAGAGGAGCCAAATGAGCCAGCAAGCAAATTTTCAAATTATTGGAAGAAGCTAGGAAAGAGTTGTACCCTGGTTGCAAGGAGGCTTCTAAGGTTTCTTTCATTGTCAGGCTATATCAGATCAAGTGCATGTGTGGTCTTAGCAACTCTGCAATGGAGGAAATACTGTTCTTATTCTCTCTTGTGCTGCCTGAAGGGCATTGTTTCCCGGATTCCCTAGACAAAGTTCGAAAGGTGGTTCGAGACCTTGGCTTGGACTACCAAAAGATTCACGCTTGTATCAATGACCGTGTGTTATTCCGTGGAGATTACGAAAATATGGACAACTGTCCAACATGTAAGGAGAGTAGGTGGAAATTTACAAATTCACAGCAGGGGACGACTGGTGTGGTTGTCACTGATGAAGCAAAAAAGAAGCGGTTACCTCGTAAAATACTGAGGTAATTTCCACTGATTCCTCGACTGCAAAGATTATATATGAACGAGACCACAGCGTCGTATATGCATTGGCACAAGGAGGAATTGGTTGAAGATGGAAAAATGCATCACCCAGCTAACTCACCGGCATGGAAGCACGTGGATGACTAGTATCAGGACACATTTGCATTGGATCTACGTAATGTCAGGCTCGGACTCGCATCAGATGGCTTCAATCCATTTGGGATGTTGAATGTGACTTCCACTACATGGCCAGTTATCCTAATTCCTTACAACCTGCCTCCTTGGTTGTGCTTGAAACAATCCTTTTGCATGATGTCCATGCTAATTCCTGGGCCAAAATCTCCAGGAATCAACATTGATGTGTATTTGCAGCCACTTATCGATGAGCTCAAAAAGCTCTGGGATGATGGAGTTGATACTTGGGATGCCAAGGAGAAGCGCAATTTTAAACTACGCGCCATGTTACTTTGGACAATAAACGACTTTCCTGCTTACGCGATGTTATCTGGCTGGAGCACCAAAGGGAGATTTGCTTGTCCTTATTGTCACAAGGACACTGATTGCATGTGGTTAAGATTCGGTATGAAGCATTGCTACATGGGGCATCGGCGTTTTTTGCCTACAAAACACAAGTGGCGAAGGGTCAAGGTCAGCTTTAATAACGAGGTTGAGGAGAGGGAGGCACCGGTGCCACTCAGCGGTCAACAAGTTCGGGAGCAGTACGGGACTTTTGAGCAAGTCATTTTTGGAGCCACTACTTCGAAGAAGAGGAAGCAGCGTGATGAAGATACTAGATGGCACAACTGGAGGAAGAAGAGTATTTTCTTTGATCTTCCGTATTGGGATTCATTGCTTATACGCCAGAATCTAGATGTGATGCATATTGAGAAGAATATTTGTGAGAGCTTGATTGGGACTTTGCTCCATTTAGCAGGTAAGAGTAAGGACAGTGAGAGGGCTAGACTTGATCTGAAAGAATTGGATATAAGGAAGGATCAACATCCAGTTCTGAATGACAAAGGAAAATACGATTTGCCAGCAGCATTGTACACATTAAGTGATTCTCAAAAGGAACTCCTGTGCAAATTTCTACAAGGAGTTAAGATGCCCGATGGTCATGCCGCTAATATCAGGAGATGTGTTGATGTCGATGCGCGCAAGGTTTCTGGACTGAAAAGTCATGATCACCATGTTATATTACAAAAACTCCTACCCTTGTGGTACGCCACATATTGCCGGATAAAGTAGTGATCCCATTGATCCAGCTCAGCAGGTTCTTTAACTCGGTATGTTCAAAGGAGATTGACAAGACCGAGATGCAAGAACTTAGCAAATCGATTGCAGAGACCCTTTGTCGGCTTGAGAGGATTTTCCCTCCAGCATTTTTTGATATTATGATGCACTTACCAGTTCATATTGCTTGGGAGGCTGAAGTGGGAGGCCCTGCTTCCTATAGGTGGATGTATCCAGTTGAGAGGTACCTACGTACCCTCAAAGGATATGTGAGGAACAAAGCGTGCCCAGAGGGTTCAATAGCAGAGGGATATATCTCGGAGGAGTGCCTTACATTCTGTTCTTGGTTCTTTGAAGGTGTTAGTACGAAGCTCAATCGGCCAGAGCGTCAAGAAAAGAGCGCTGTTAATGAACCACCTGCTGGTCTGAGTGTATTTGCGAGCATGGACAGTAGGAAAAAGAAAACTACTTCTAAGCATAATATGGAGATACTAGGTTCCGATGTCTTGTCGACGATGAGGCACTACATAATATCAAACTGTGATGATGCCATTTCATGGGTAAAGTAAGCAACACATGTAAATTATATGAATTTTGTTACATTGTTTACAATTTCTCACTGTGATTATATTTTTTTTAAAATGTTGCAGTGAGCATAAGGCCAAATTGGCGAAAGCCAACTCGCACAATGTTGAAAGGAGGCACAAGGAACACTTTGTACCATGGTTCGAGCGAAAAGGGAGTCATTTGCATTTCTGTTAAATTTAAGTCGTCATATTTGAATGTGCTCATAACATATTATCGAAAAATCGTCATATTTGAATGTGTAGATCCAGAACCTACATAGAGAGGGGAAAGCAGATGAGATGATTTATTCTCTATCTCGTGGTCTTGATAATCAAGTTACTGTGAAGAATAGGTGCTCAATCAATGGTTTCTATTTTCGGGCATCGAAAGCAGAGGAAAATCTAACAACATAGAACAGTGGTGTTGTCGTCAAGGGTGATGGTGGCATGGATTGGTATGGAGTGATTAAAAAAATCATTATCCTTGATTTTCATAAATCGCAGGAAACCACGTTGTTCCAGTGTGACTGGTTTGATGTTCCTGGACCAGGACGAGTAAGATCAAGAGGGTACATTAGAGATAAATTTGGGATTATCGATATCGATACCTCTCTGTTTCACTATTCAGAGGATCCATACATCCTGGCGATACAAGCGGAGCAAGTGTGCTATGTGAAAAGCGGGAAGAAAGAAAATTGGTGCAGCGTCCTCAGAATGAAACCTAGGGCCCTGTTTGCCATGCCTGAAGGAGAGGAAGACACTGACATTAATGTTGGTGATACTGATATGGACGAGGTTGTTGTAGGTGTTGAAAATATTTCTGTTGAGGACCACAATGAGGATTTGTCAACGTGGAGGAGAGCAGATGTGGAAGGGACAAGTGTTGATGCTTCTGTTCTTGATTGTGCTAAACCCATGCTTGAACCGGATCATGCAGACATACCAGAAGACGACGACGATGGTGATGAGACCTACATTGGTGACGGAGTGGTTGCTCCAGTCAATTCAGATGGACAAGACGACGATGTTTTTTTCATAATTAGGTGTTGCATTGTTTACTTCTATTGAACCAATGGGTCCAAAATTTGTGTGCAATAAATAATTTTTTTTGTGAAGATTTCAGTTTTTTATGCAATATTGGCTTCATTCTTGCAGTCAAGATTATGATTATGATGACAGCGTCATTGGGCTTAATTTGTATAACAACATTAGACTATAGACACATCTGCTTGATCTTAATAAGGTAGCATCATACTCCCAACATCTGTGTGCAACACATAAGCAAAAGCAACAGACAAAAGACAAAGAAGAAGAAGATATCCTATCTACTTCTTCAGTTCAGATCGCTTCATCCTCCGCTTCAGTCCTGATCAGATTCCTGAGTGTACAACTCACCCCTCTCATGCTTCCGCTTGACTGCAATGCGAAGATCTTCCGCCATTTGAAAAATCTGACATTTTACAAGGGCGTCAGAGTAAGCATTTATAGAAGGTCATCAACTGCATTCGTGCCAGTTGCAAATTATGTTTTCAGAAAATCTCATAGTGATGTTTTACTTAAAGGATAGGAACATCACCTCACGAAGAGACTTAGTAGGTCCATCGTATTCATCTTCATCGCTGTCATAGTTTAGCATCATCTTGCATTTAATCTTTGGGAAACACAACTCATACTTCTTTCCTTTTGACTGAGTTACATGCAAATCTGGGTCAGAACATAATGCACACACAATAATTACGAAGCAAATTTACTCCATTTCAACTAAACTACTAGTGTTTCCCTCACCTCATACAAGCATGCTGGTAGCCCTAATGCATCGATGCCCATGTCCGTGTCTGATTCAGTTGTGGGCCAAGCCTCGGTGTATAAGTGGCGGCACTTTTGCTACATCAAAACATTTTTTAGAATTTTTCATTGACACAACGTGATATCGCAAACTTTCAAACACTGATCGTGAGGCATTCCGGCGGCTCCTTTGTGGTTGTGGGGTGGATAAAGGACTTCGCGAGAAGCGACCAGCAGCGTCGTGCGGCTGCCTGCGAGAGGTGTGCGTGCGTCGGGCCATCGTTGCAATGCAGGTGGGTGAGACAGTGGCGGCGGAGAGGGAGGGGTGGAAGGTATATAGGCGGCAAGGGAGGAAGAAACCGTGCGAGAATTTTGGGACATGAAATGGCAAGGCGGCAAGACGGTTGGGCTTCTAAACCGCGCGAGAATTTTAGGGATTTGGGCCTGATTGGTTGGCTACCAAAAGTGTTGGCATGCCAATTTTTTATTTGATTGTGTCAAAAATATAACAGCCAAAATTATATTGGCTTGGCACTTTTGGAAGCAAACAAATCAACCCCTAAAATTGCTTTGTTATTCTCAGAATTTTTTCCTACTTTCTTATACAAAAACGTAGCATTTCTCACACTATATTTGCACATAGACTTGCACACCACAAAGTATCAGAGTACTTGACTACATCACTGCATTGCATACACACTGGATTCCATTGTTTCTAGCTAGCACATTACTAAACTTAGCATAAGTAGCAGAGTACTTGGCTACATCACTGCATGCATACTGAATTAAATTGTTCTTTAGCTAGCACATTACTCAACATATCATAAAATGCAGTGGCAGAAGCCCTTCGCCAAGTTCTGTTTGATAGCTCTGCGAAGCTGCTCCACCATGTGTCGTATCTGACATTTTAAGATGGGGTCAGTTACCACAATGGTAAAGATAAAGTCCAAAAAGCATCACATAATTTTAGCATATTATCTGAATGCCAAAAATAGAATCAAGATCGAAAGGGACATAGTTATGTTACACTTGAAGGTTAGTGTTGAGGCCATAATACCAGGGTACCCGACCACGAGGATTGCCGACTACCGACTCCAAGACTACCAAGACTCCGAACAAGACACGATGGCCTGATCGCAGAAGGGAAGCCCGAAGATAGTTAGAGTCCTACTAGGTTTAGGTCTGTTTTGTCTTGTAAGGCACGTCTCCCTGGATATAAATAGCGGGGATCCTGTGCGTAGAGGGTATGTTCCATCGATTTGCAATCTTAGACAATCCACCCGAGGGTACTTGTTACGCATTGTAATCTGTACTCGACGAAATAATATAAGCAGCAACTGGACGTAGGGTTGTTACTCGATCTCGAGGGCCCGAACCAGTATAAAAATCCCGTGTCTCTCTGTTCATCACCGTGATCAATCTTCGCACAAAGCGGGGTGTCTGCCGGACAAATATCTGACGAGTACAACCTCGACAGAGGCGCGCCAGGTAGGGGCCCTTGCGTGAAGAAAGATCATGCCGATCGTGAACGGAGTCTGGATCGCCGACGCGTCGAGTTCCTCGATGCCCTACATGCCCAGTTCAGTCAAGTCGGGAGCGATCGGGAGTTCTGCTTCCGCTTCCGATCTCTACGCTCACCGCCATCTAGTGCCTGCACGGGAGATCCGCTTCGGAGACCTCGTGTTCGAGCACCAAGGCGACTACGAGCTCAAGTTGACAGGGATCCACGATCCCGATCTCACATGCGCCGGTCGGGAAGTTTTCGCCACCTTCACGGAGCCAACTCCTGAAGACATTGCAGATCGCACTGCGCAGTTGGATCTCGACTACAGTGGATCTAGCAATGGGTCAGAACAATCTGAAGACCGCCGCATCCATGTGCTAAACGCAAACGGGACAGAGGCCGTTGCCGAGTCGTCTAGCTCGCGTCGACCCGTGCCTCCTCCACGTTTGAGCAACGCACCGACACTTCAAACGGCTAAAACCCGTACACAGCAGGTTGCATCCTCATTGGCTCCCCGAGATCTCAACAACGATTTCCGGGCTGTCGAACAGGACAATCTGCAGATCCGAACCCTCTTGGAGACTATGGAAGCAATGGCCGAAGGGACTCCGATGGCCACCATAGCCAAGAAGGCTCGGGAAGCAGCAGACAAGGCCAAAGAGCACATCGAAGCCGCCGCTGCCGCACCACCAGCTCCGTCAAACAGACCACGTGAACCACAGCCGGTTCGGTCTCGATCTGTTAACGGACGACCATACTATCGCCCACACGAGGGGCGCGACATGAGGCCACAACTCGAGCGAAATCGTCGCACTCGCGACGCTCGGGAAACTCTCAACTACAATCGAGATTACCGAGCACGTGAGGGTTACTATCGGTCCCATCAAGATTCACCGCCACGTGACTCCCGACCAGGCACGGGGGGATGCCTTGCGTACTCCCCAGCCCTGCGCAAGGTCAGGTGGCCCGAAAAGTTTCGTCCTACTAACATCGAGAAGTATGACGGAACAACCAACCCCCGCGAGTGGATTCAGATCTATTCCACGATCATCGACGCCACCGGGGGTGACGACTATGTCAAAGCCAACTACTTGCCGACTGCTCTGCAGGGATCAGCCCGTACGTGGCTCATGAACCTGCCCGAAGCAAGCATCAAGTCATGGACTCATCTCCGGGAGACGTTTGAAGCCAATTTCCAAGGCACCTATAAACGCCCCGGACATGAGGGAGATCTGCTCAACTGTGTGCAGAAGCCTGGAGAATCCCTCCGGGACTACATCCGCAGGTTCAGCGACACCCGTAACACCATCTCCGACATGGTGGATGATCGGGTGATTGTGGCCTTCAATCAAGGTTGCAAAGACGAGCGAACGGCGGAGGAACTTGCCAAGAAGAACCCGAAGACGGTGGCAGAGCTATACGGGATCCTGGAAGAAACTGCCAAGATGGCGGACGCCCGAGCACGGGTTCACGGAAAGCCCGAACAAAGCCATCCAGCCGGGGAGGGCAAGAAGAAAAATAAACACAAAAACAAGAAGCGCAAGACCGAGGGTGACGAAGTCATGGCCGTGGACAACAAGCCCCCGTACAGGCGTCAAGGCAAACCGGAGAACCTCCCGATGTACTGCCCGATTCACCGATCCACGAAGCATCACTTCGTGGACTGCACGGTGTACAAGAAGCAGAAGCAGGAGGAGGAGAGTCAGAAGCAGAGGGCTCCACGTGATCAGGCAACTCACAACCCTCGCGCGGCAAACTACATGGATTGTGATGATGAGCTAGATCTCCCCGAAGATCTAGAGGTCGCTACAATTTTCGGTGGCTGTTCAACCCGAACCTCCAAATCCCAGCTCAAGATGGTTGAGAGGCAGATAAACAGCGCCGAGCCCTGCAAGCAACTCTTGAGGTGGTCAGAAATCCCGATCACGTTCGATCAAAGGGATCACCCCGAGACGCTTTACGACGGGCCGCTACTCCCACTATGCATCAAGCCATGGATCGGGCCCCGCAAGATCGGGCGAACCCTGATCGACAGTGGAAGCGCCCTCAACCTCCTGTTTGTCAACGCTTTTGACGAACTTGGGATCCCAAGAAGGTCCTTGTCCCCTGTGGAGAAGCCTTTCTATGGGGTCATACCAGGCATTCAAGCCTTTCCCTTGGGGAGGATCGATCTGCAGGTGACCCTCTGTAGAGGGCAAAAACATCCGATCAGAGTTCCTCACCTTCGAGGTGGCTGACATCACGTCGGCCTACAACTGCATCTTGGGCCGACCGTTCCTGAAGAAATTCATGGCGGTCGCTCACTTTGCATATTCCATGATCAAGGTCCCGGGGCCGTTGGGTCCGATCACCGTCAGCGGCGATCGCAGGGGCGCGGTCCAGTGCGACATGAAGACCCTGGACATGATCAAGGGTGACGAGCAGGAACCAGCCAAGGCTGCCGAACCTGCCAAGAAAAAGACAAGAAGCCAGCCCAAGGCTGCCGCCAAGGGCGCATTGGCTGAAACCTCCCGAGCAGCTGAGAACCGACCAAGGGCCAAGGGGAAAGAAGTTCCCGAACAGGAGCTCATCGGGGAACAGGAGCTCGTTGGGAGACAGGGAGCTGACGACCGAGCCGTTGAGAGGCAGACTGTGGTGGACCAAACCCCACTCAAGGGGACGCCGCCACAAGCAGCTGGCGAGTCGCCGGCCAACGCCTCACCAGTCGAGCCACCTGCCAGGCGCACCGAGCCGGGCACGAAGGCAGTAATCCTTGATGACGCAGACCCGACCAAGACCACCCAGGTGGGCCTTGGCCTGGGTGACAAATAGGAACTCGAGCTCATTGCTTTCCTCCGGGCAAACGCAGATGTGTTCGCTTGGGAACCATCTGACATGCCCGGGATCCCCAGGGAGGTAATCGAGCACAAGCTTGGCATACGAACTGGCGTCCGACCAGTCAAGCAAAAGCAAAGGAGATATACCCCGGAGAAGCGAGACGCCATTAACGAAGAAATCAACCGACTACTCAAAGCCGGCTTCGTTCGAGAGGTCCCTTTCCCGGAGTGGCTGGCGAACCCAGTCATGGTCAAGAAGCCCAACGGAACGTGGAGGATGTGCGTGGACTACACAGATCTGAATAAAGCTTGCCCGAAGGATGAGTACCCATTACCTAGGATAGATCAAATTGTAGATTCAACCTCTGGATGCGAATTGCTTTGTTTTCTAGATGCCTACTCGGGGTATCACCAAATCAGCATGTGCATTGACGATGAGGAGAAAACTGCATTTGTAACTCCCTTCGGTGTTTATTGCTATATAAAGATGCCTTTTGGTCTGAAAAACGCAGGTTGTACTTATCAAAAATGTGTTCACATTGTTCTTGAAGGCCAAATCGGCCGTAATGTGGAGGCATACATAGATGACATTGTTGTGAAGAGTAAGTTAAAAGGCGATCTAATCGCTGATTTAACCGAAACATTCAACAACTTGCGTAAAAATAGGATGATGCTCAACCCCGCCAAATGCACCTTTGGTGTATCATCGGGTAAGCTCCTCGGTTACCTTGTTTCCCAACGAGGTATAGAGGCAAATCCGCACAAGATCAAGGCACTCGACGACATGAAATCTCCACGCAGCCGCCACGAAGTCCAGAAGTTGGCAGGAATGATGGCGTCCCTGAGTCGATTCGTGTCCAAGTCAGGCGAACGAGGTATGCCATTTTACAAATTGCTACGTAAAACTGATCGTTTTGAGTGGTCGGCAGAAGCAGAAGAGGCGTTCCAGGCGTTCAAACAGTACCTGCGGAAAATGCCCATACTGGTCCCGCCAAAGCCACAAGAAGAGATGCTGTTGTACGTAGCAGCGACNTCAAGATGGTCGAGAGGTAGATAAACAGCGCCGAGCCCTGCAAGCAACTCTTGAGGTGGTCAGAAATCCCGATCACGTTCGATCAAAGGGATCACCCCGAGACGCTTTACGACGGGCCGCTACTCCCACTGTGCATCAAGCCATGGATCGGGCCCCGCAAGATCGGGCGAACCCTGATCGACAGTGGAAGCGCCCTCAACCTCCTGTTTGTCAACGCTTTTGACGAACTTGGGATCCCAAGAAGGTCCTTGTCCCCCGTGGAGAAGCCTTTCTATCGGGTCATACCCGGCATTCAAGCCTTTCCTTTGGGGAGGATCGATCTGCAGGTGACCCTCGTAGAGGGCAAAAACATCCGATCAGAGTTCCTCACCTTCGAGGTGGCTGACATCACGTCGGCCTACAACTGCATCTTGGGCCGACCGTTCCTGAAGAAATTCATGGCGGTCGCTCACTTTGCATATTCCATGATCAAGGTCCCGGGGCCGTTGGGTCCGATCACCGTCAGCGGCGATCGCAGGGGCGCGGTCCAGTGCGACATGAAGACCCTGGACATGATCAAGGGTGACGAGCAGGAACCAGCCAAGGCTGCCGAACCTGCCAGACAAGAAGCCAGCCCAAGGCTGCCGCCAAGGGCGCATTGACTGAAACCTCCCGAGCAGCTGAGAACCGACCAAGGGCCAAGGGGAAAGAAGTTCCCGAACAGGAGCTCATCGGGGAACAGGAGCTCGTTGGGAGACAGGGAGCTGACGACCGAGCCGTTGAGAGGCAGACTGTGGTGGACCAAACCCCACTCAAGGGGACGCCGCCACAAGCAGCTGGCGAGTCGCCGGCCAACGCCTCACCAGTCGAGCCACCTGCCAGGCGCACCGAGCCGGGCACGAAGGCAGTAATCCTTGATGACGCAGACCCGACCAAGACCACCCAGGTGGGCCTTGGCCTGGGTGACAAATAGGAACTCGAGCTCATTGCCTTCCTCCGGGCAAACGCAGATGTGTTCGCTTGGGAACCATCTGACATGCCCGGGATCCCCAGGGAGGTAATCAAGCACAAGCTTGGCATACGAACTGGCGTCCGACCAGTCAAGCAAAAGCAAAGGAGATATACCCCGGAGAAGCGAGACGCCATTAACGAAGAAATCAACCGACTACTCAAAGCCGGAGTGGCTGGCGAACCCAGTCATGGTCAAGAAGCCCAACGGAACGTGGAGGATGTGCGTGGACTACACAGATCTGAATAAAGCTTGCCCGAAGGATGAGTACCCATTACCTAGGATAGATCAAATTGTAGATTCAACCTCTGGATGCGAATTGCTTTGTTTTCTAGATGCCTACTCGGGGTATCATCAAATCAGCATGTGCATTGACGATGAGGAGAAAACTGCATTTGTAACTCCCTTCGGCGTTTATTGCTATATAAAGATGCCTTTTGGTCTGAAAAACGCAGGTTGTACTTATCAAAAATGTGTTCACATTGTTCTTGAAGGCCAAATCGGCCGTAATGTGGAGGCATACATAGATGACATTGTTGTGAAGAGTAAGTTAAAAGGCGATCTAATCGCTGATTTAACCGAAACATTCAACAACTTGCGTAAAAACAGGATGATGCTCAACCCCGCCAAATGCACCTTTGGTGTATCATCGGGTAAGCTCCTCGGTTACCTTGTTTCCCAACGAGGTATAGAGGCAAATCCGCACAAGATCAAGGCACTCGACGACATGAAATCTCCACGCAGCCGCCACGAAGTCCAGAAGTTGGCAGGAATGATGGCGTCCCTGAGTCGATTCGTGTCCAAGTCAGGTGAACGAGGTATGCCATTTTACAAATTGCTACGTAAAACTGATCGTTTTGAGTGGTCGGCAGAAGCAGAAGAGGCGTTCCAGGCGTTCAAACAGTACCTGCGGAAAATGCCCATACTGGTCCCGCCAAAGCCACAAGAAGAGATGCTGTTGTACGTAGCAGCGACCCCAACTGTTGTTAGCACTGTTTTGGTGGTCGAAAGACCAACAGAAAAGTCTACAACACAACATCCCGTTTACTTCGTAAGCGAGGTGCTACATGATGCCAAAACGAGGTACCCTCAGATTCAGAAATTATTATATGCTGTACTAATGACTTCCAGGAAGCTCAAGCATTATTTTCTGAGCCATAAGATCAAGGTTGTGTCAACTTACCCCCTAGGCAACATCTTACATAATCGAGATGCCGTGGGTAGGATCGCACAATGGTCTGTGGAGCTGGGGGCTTATGACGTTGAATTCATACCCAGAACTGCCATCAAATCGCAGGCTCTGGCAGACTTCATCGCAGAATGGACTAACCCCGAACCTGAAGAAGCTGCCCAAAATCCCGAACACTGGACAATGTTCTATGACGGAGCATTTTGCAGAGCAGGCGCGGGGGCTGGGGTGGTCCTGATTTCACCACACAATGACGTCATTAGGTACACTTTGCAAATCAATTTTGTTGATCCAACTCCTACTAACAATGTTGCCGAGTACGAAGGACTGTTGACAGGTCTCCGTATAGCTGCATCTCTTGGTGTCAGAAGGCTGCTCGTGAAAGGGGATTCCGAGCTAGCTGCAAAGCAAGTCATGAAAAAGTACAGTGCGCGGAACGAGGTCATGGCCAAATACTTGGAAGCATATAGGCGGATGGAGAGCAAATTTGATGGGCTTGAAGTACAGCACGTGAAGAGGGAATTCAATGGCGACGCAGATAAGCTGGCAAAGGCAGCTGCAGAGCGCACACGGCTCCCAGGTAACGTGTTACTTGAAGTTCTTACTAAGCCATCTGTGTCGGTTTCATTACCGAACCTAAAAACTGAACCCGCCAAGGGACCAGTTTCTACAACCAACGAATCTGTCAAGGAGTCTATGTTGGTCGGTACGGCCCGAGCTGCCGCTCTAGTTGGAAACGAGGAGAACTGGATGGATCCAATCCGGGCGTACCTCACAAACCAAGCTATTCCGGACGATGATGCTACATTGGAGAAAATCCATCGTAAAGCCAAGAACTATCAATTGGTTGACGGGCGATTATACAAGCTAACCCGCAATGGGATGCTCCTCAAATGCATCACATGGACCGAGGGCATTAGTTTGCTCCACGACATTCACGAAGGAATCTGTGGATCACATGCTTCTCCCCGATATCTAACAGGGAAAGCATTCCGACAGAGCTTCTACTGGCCTACAGCTCTTCAAGACGCAAGCGATTTAGTGAAAAAGTGTGAGGCATGTCAATTCTTCGCACGGAAACAAACTAAACCTGCGCAAGCTTTAAATACTATACCCTTGTCATGGCCCTTTGCCACTTGGGGTATAGACATCCTCGGACCCTTTCCAAGGGCTGTCTGGGGATACAGATTTCTGTTCGTTGGCATCGACACATTTACAAAATGGGTTGAAGCCGAGCCCGTTCAGAAAATCACTAAAGAGGCAGCTGTCAAATTCCTACGGAGTATTGTCGTACGATTCGGTGTCCCGAACAGGATAATCTCCGATAATGGAACACAGTTTAAAAGTAAAAAGTTTTACGATTTCTGCTACGACCACGGGATCAGGCATGATCGGTCATCGGTAAACCACCCGAAGACAAACGGGCAAGTAGAACGTGCCAATGGCATCGTGCTCCAGGGCATCAAGAAGAGGATTTTTAACAGATTACAAGCTTATGACAAGCGCTGGATTCATGAAGTCCCAACAGTACTCTGGTCAATGAGGACCACTATGAATCGGGCAACAGGCGAAACACCTTTCTTCTTGGTGTATGGAGCAGAGGCGATTCTAACAACCGACATCCGACTACAAGCCCCTCGCGTGGCAATGTTTTCAGAAACTGAAGAGCCTAATAGATGCACTGATGAGCTAATCCTCCTGGAGGAGGCTCGTGACGCAGCTGCTTTTAGAGTAGCCCAGTATCAGCAAAAATTGCGACAGTACTACGATGCTAATGTTCGACAACGAAGCCTATGCATTGGGGACATGGTGCTCAAACTGGATCAACGCACCAAGGACAAAAATAAATTGTCCTCTCCATGGCAAGGACCGTACATTGTAGTAGATATCGCCCGACCAGGAGCCTACAGGATCGCAGAGATAGATGGGGACGTACTGCCAAACACGTGGAATATGGATCAACTACGCAGGTTCTACGCCTAAACAAAGAAGATCGTGCACAGTTCTAGACCAACCATCAGGTTTGGCAGGTATAAACCGTCGTCTGCGTCGCCTACAGCGCCAACAAAACAAAAAAGATAAGTTCTATATACTCTACTCACCCTCGCTTTTATGCTCGGGGGCTGGGTTTTCTATTTTCTATTATGTTTCTACTCTTTGTTATCATATTGCATACACTAACAAAGAGCCGGGGACCACCATGCTGAAAATTTTCTTTTCAGACCTATTCTATGCATCCCGAGCTATACGCTCGGGGGTTCCCCATTTGATCGGGAAGTTTTTTGCAGTTTGTACTTCTAGACTCTTTTTCAGCATGCCAGCATGACTGTAAAAGAGCCCGGGGGCTACTACGGTACTACTACCATGCAAGAAACGGACTTTTTAATTCAAGAAAGCTAGGCAGACGCTAAAATTACCGAACACCATGACTACAAGGAATTACACAGTTCAGAAGGCCGCCCGTGTCTCAGCAACTAAACAATTCCAGAATAGCTTATGGCAACGGGACTTTTTGGCTATGACAAAGCTATCAGTTAAAAAGATCCATGAAAATACCGATCAGCTCTAAGATTTACGCAAAAACATGCAAGCATATGTTTAGTAAAATATAATCGCATTCTAAACTGTTAAAATTTTGCCCTATTACAGGAATTTTGCACAGTATTCAGGGTGATTCTTCTGAATCACTCAGATGAAGATCAAGTTTTCCGACAAATGATTCCACTAGTGGGGTGAGGCTATTAAACATTACCTCAGCTTCTGATTCCGAGCACTTGAAGCCTTTTGAGAGCAGGGAAACGTCCAGATCAGGGAGATGGCTCTTCAAAGCCCCGATGGTATGAGTTGCAGCAACGCAGGCACCTTCCATCAGCCTGGATTCCAAGGACGAACTGCGCTTTTCTGATGCTTCAAGACGCGCGGTCAGGTCAGCCAGTCTTCCTTCCAGATCCGAGTTTTTCTCTTTGAGCACCTCAATGCTCTTGGAGTCAGCTACAGGGTCAAAGGCAGCATGTGAACAAAAGTTTGAGGATAAAAACTCAATAAGCAAGGCATGAGATTTAAAGCATGTACCTTCTTTCTCGGACTGGAGAACAGTCACCTGGGCTCCCAGTCTGATCACAGACGCTTCCGCAGCAGAGGCACGAGCGTCTAACGAACGCCAATGCTCTTCAGCTGTCGAGAGCGCGCTAATGATCGGGCCCAGGGGCGTCGGGATGAATTCCACGATCTCTGCCGTCTTCTCTGAGCGGTCAAGTTGTGCTGTTAAATCTGGATCGGGAGTTTTCTCTCTGGCAGTCGGTTTGACAGGAGGAGAAGCTGTGGGATCGGGATGCCTGAATTCCCGAACAATCAAATATAGTGAAAACAACATTTAATGAAAATGCTCATATATAATCAAAGGTTGTCAAAGCTCTTACTCGATCGTCGGGATTTTAACCTTAAATCTCTTGGCACCAGGGATAAGCTTTGATGATTGTCTGGACGGACGATTTTCCTGTCGAGAAATCTCCCGATCATGTTTAGCTTTGGTTATGCGATCAAAAGCTACGAATAAACGCCCGAATACGATCATGCTCGATACCTGGGCAACAGGACGAGGCTGATCACGGATAGGCTGCAGATTGGCGGGCCCAGGCGATCCAAAGGCTCCCGAATCGAGAACTGTCCTCTCCACACTACGAGAGCGTTTCCGGGTTCGGGGGATAATCGCTTGGGGGCTGCTCGGGACCTCTTTCTCCAAACCAGGTGATGATTCGGGTTGTTCGTTGGTCGGGGCCCTGGTGCCTTGATCAACGGGCTGATCCCCCTCCTCTTCAATATTGATGGCACCGCTCTGGGCGGGGGCATCAACAATAGTTGGGGCCTGGTCGGGAACAAAGAGATGTATCATATCACTATTAAAGAAGAAAGAAGCTTTTTCTGAGTAACAGTTTACCTCTGGAGGAGGGTTGTCAGTGCTGTAGGGCGCTGGGACGTCTTCCCAGTCCGGGAGATCAGCCCCGAACATCTTCTTCAGGCGCATGGCCACTTCTGTCTCTGGGACAACTGCTAGTTAAGAGTCATGAATTCAAATGACCGAACGAACTCGGAAAAACAATCGAACAGAAAAACAAATGCTCACCATCGGGTTTCATTCTGTTCGGGTACTTGTAGCCCGTAAATGTCCAAGCGTAGCGGTCGCGATTCATAAGTGGAATGAATCTCCATCTAATGAAGATTTCTGCTACATGAACCACCGTCAGACCAGCATTGCGGAGCTCCAAGATCCGATCAATATGCTTCTGCATCTCCGGGGTAATTCTTGGCAGGGCTTTGGCCGAATCCTTGAGATAGGGCATCAGATACTTCCCTTTTGCCAATGAGGCTTGGGGAAGGGTGATGTAAAACCAATGATGTTCATATCCTTTCCAGCAATCTTTAACTGGGAAGGGGATGTACATCTCCCAATTTCTCAAGGAAAACCCGATGGACCCGAGCATCACTTGGTTCTTGTAGTATGAAGGACTATAAAAATATCTCCACAGCAACAGTGAAGGCTTAATCCCTAACCAGGCTTCGCACAGAAAGGCAAAAACGCTAAGCATTGTCAAAGCACCGGGCTTTAGGTGCACAAGCTCTATCTGGTAATGCTCGCAGACGCTGTGGAAGAAATCAGAAGGAAAAACCCCGAATCCGCAATGGAAGAACTCCAAGAACACCACCATCTCGAGAGTGTTGGGGGTTGGATACGTCTGACCTTTGGCATGGCGGCGAGGGAAAAGTGTGGTGTCAGGGAGTAGTCCAAGGTCCTCCAGTTTCTGCAATTGCTTGGCCGTCGTGGTTGATTTGTACCAGTACTCGTTCGCGGTGGGGATCGTGTTCCCACTGCGGAGTTCTCGTCCGGTGGCGGTGCTGGTCTGGTCCCCTGTGGACTCAGTGCCAGAAGATGATTGGTGCGTGGACGCCATGGCGATTGGAAGCTAGTAGGATTGGAGGAGCAAGTGGACGAGGGAAGAAAATGGCGAATGTTTTGTAGATGCGAACAAGGAAGACGAAGGCCCAAATGGATCTCAAGCGGCCGCGCTTGGGGGCTTTATGGTTCTGCACGGGAGCTCGAACCCCGAAAAACCTGCCCTTGAGCCGCGCAATCCGCAGTGACTGTTGGGTCAAAAAGATTCTTTCCTTTTTCTACGGCACGCGTCGTTTCAAAAAATGTGTAGGTCTAATTCAATGCATTTACGGCTGTTAGCTTATTTGGTAAGTTATCAGTTTTAAATGACCAACCGATCGGTGTGAATCAAGGAAATGCCCCGATCATGTTTGATCAGGGTCAGATCTCCCTAACACACTAAAGATAGTTAGTCTGGTCGGAAGAAATTTTCCGTTCGGGAATTTTGTTTCTGGATGAGCAATTTCGAGAACAGATTGACACAGATAAATTTCCAAAGCACAAGGAATTTAAATTACATCCATCAAGTGAAATTTCTTCATTAAATCCAAAAGAGGGAACATTTCACAATGGATTGATAACTATCCTAAAATCAAAATACTAAAGCGCCCTGATCTTGGGTTGATGATTGACAACCAATCTGATCAGGGCGATGATGGTGTGCTTGCCGGTGGATCGTCATCTACCGCATTCTCTTCTTCAGAGTCGCTGACGAGATCCACGAGCGCTCCGTCTCCAGGAATCCCGATCAGGTTGCGGTTCAGGGAGACGAAGAGGCGCCGGGCGAATTCTTCGTCGCCGCTGGTGTCCACCGGAGCAGAAGACGAAGATGCGCCTGCGTGCGCCGTCTCTGGCCTCAGCCGGATTCCGCTCCCTCCTTGTGTTGGCTCGTCGTCGGAGGAGAGGGAGATAGGAGATGCCGGGGCTGGGGAGGAAGACGCAGGGCGTTTCCCGGCGGCAATGCTTGAAGGAGCAGCCTCGGGAGACGGCGGTGCCATCGCCGGAGCCTCCTCCTCTGGTGGCTCGACCTCGACTCCCTCATCCCCATACCAGGGGAGAGCTAGGAGCGGAGGCTCAGGAGGAGCAGTGGGTGGTGTCGTCGCCGGCGGGTCCTCCGGCTTGTCGGGCGGTTGTTCGCCGGAGCTGCGAGGGGAGTCTCCGAAAAGGAGGCGAGGAAGCTTGAACCTGCTGCTAAGCTTTTTCTTTCCCATGGCGAGTGGAGGAAGAAGGCTTAGGATGGAAGTTTCAAGTACATGTCAATCCAGGAGATCTGATATTTAAAGACTCAGGGGTGCGACGCTTCGCGCGAGAATCGAGGAGCCAGAGCAGAGCCATATCGCGTGCGCTGCTAAAATCCCGGGAGACGTGCGGAGTGGGTTTTTAATGCCCTGGGCCGCAGTTACATCAATCCTGGGGCGTTCCATTTTTCAAGACGGAACAGTTCTATTTTATTATTATGGCTGATATTTTTCTTTGACCTTATCATTCAGATGCAGGTTTCTACATTCAAGAGTTCGGGAACTTTTCTGGCTCTCATACAAAAGTGATTGACGAGGTATTAACATATCCAAAAATCACCCGAAGAGCAAAAAGACCCGAAGGCTATTGAACAATCAACCTTTTCTGAACAAGATAAGCTCGGGGGCTACTGTTGAGGCCATAAAACCAGGGTACCCGACCACGAGGATTGCCGACTACCGACTCCAAGACTACCAAGACTCCGAACAAGACACGATGGCCTGATCGCAGAAGGGAAGCCCGAAGACAGTTAGAGTCCTACTAGGTTTAGGTCTGTTTTGTCTTGTAAGGCACGTCTCCCTGGATATAAATAGCGGGGATCCTGTGCGTAGAGGGTATGTTCCATCGATTTGCAATCTTAGACAATCCACCCGAGGGTACTCGTTACGCATTGTAATCTGTACTCGACGAAATAATATAAGCAGCAACTGGACGTAGGGTTGTTACTCGATCTCGAGGGCCCGAACCAGTATAAAAATCCTGTGTCTTTCTATTCATCACCGTGATCAATCTTCGCACAAAGCGGGGTGTCTGCCGGACAAATATCTGACGAGTACAACCTCAACAGTTAGGAACATCACCTCCCTAGGAGACGGAACAGGATCAATGGTCTCCTCGTCATCACTCTCACCAGTTATCACCATCCAACAGAATAGCTTGTCGAACTCAACTGCATACTTGTATTGGGGGCCCTTAATTCCAAAAGAAACATAGAGATCACAATAATGACCAAAATTTCTAACTAGCATATCCAAAATAGTGTCTGGATCATTGTATTCTTATAAGAGGAGAATTGATCCAATTACAAAAACCCCACTAGAACTAACACGACAACAAAAAAAACCCCAAATCCCTATAGCAAACTTACCACATCTGAAAATGGGTCCTTCCATTTTGGATTGCTTGGATCATTGTAGCACATGTCATACTCGACAAAGATGCGCCTCTTGTTCGCCTATCATGAGATCACAAGCTATAATATTTTTTCACCTATCAACAAGAGGACCTTAGCCCTAAATTATTATTAACTACTCTGATTATAAGAATCTACCATAAATGTACTCACAAAAAGCATATTTAGATTGTTTCATGCTCTGTACCTTCTAAATTTAATTATCTGTCTGATTGAAAAAACAAAGTTATCTACCATCTGTGAATATACCTACCAAAAGTGGTTCTTTATCTAGCATCAGAGAACCTAGCAAAAGTGAATCTAGAAACAGTGAATCCAAAGGATTACTAATTAAAATCGTGCTTGAATCATTGTATGATAACAAGAGAATTGACACACATTACAAAAACCCAACAAGAACTAGCACAATAACAAAAACCCCAATTTCCTATAGCAAACTTACCTCATCTTCTTCTGCTTCCTTCCCTTTCCCCCTGCTTGGGCCTGGGGTGAGTCCTTCCTTGCTTGGTGGCGCAGGGGGATCCTCGGGCATCATGTCCTCATCGACCACCATGCAGGGCAGCGAATGGCTGTACGAGAACCGGCCTTTCGCGCGGCGGCCTGGAGATGCACCCAGGGTGGTAGAGAGGCGGCGGCTGGAAGACGGCCCCGGGGTGGTTGAGGTGCCGCGGCTTGCTATGGCCCCGCCGTGGACAAGGGGCGGCGGATTGGAGAAGGAAGCGGCGCCGCCGGCCCTGATGTGAACGGAGGCACCGAGGTCGTCGGAGACCGCGAGAAGCGCCCATCCGCGCCGCGTGCTTGCCTCATGGAGATGTGGTTGCTCCGCCTGCGCCCAGACATCGTCGTTGCTCCGCTCCTCAGCTGCGGCAAGGGATGGGGCGATGGAGGCGGCGGCGGTTTTCGCGCGAAGAGTCGACGTTTTGGGGGAGAATAACAGGGCGGAAGGAATGGCTCAGCAGTTCAACCTCAGCAGTTGAGTGAATGACATGTGGGGCACGGCCGAATTTGTTTAAAACCTCCATATCGTCTCGGTGGGTCCCACTTGTCGGGGCCCAGATTCAGATGTGCTCTTGAGTTCTTGAAGAACAAGCACAATTTTTCTTTTTAATCTCTGCATGAACCTTGTAACTAGTCTTTCTCCCTCATATGAATTTCAAATTAGATCATTTTTTTCCCTAAAAATTCCTAAAATCATGCTCTATCAATTTACGAAACTTATTAAGGCTAATATTTTGAAAAGTTTTCTCGTGTTAGTCAGTTCGAACACTATAAAGAAATGACAACTACAATCAATATTTTTTATACACAAAATGATGTCAAATGGAAAAGTGATGAATACCAAAGTTTCACAACTCATCAAGATCTACAAACTTTATTTAGGTCTTTTTGTCATTTTCAAAAGTGGTAATAACATGAAGTACAAATTTGACAAGTCTCTAACATTGTTTCTTAAGCTATCTAGGTGAATCTAGGATTAATGCCCAAAGTATACTACACCTTTTGAAAATGACAAAATGACCTAAATAAATATTGTAGATCTTGATGAGTTATGAAACTTTGGTATTCATCACTTTTCCAATTGACATCATTTTGTATTCAAAAATCTTGCTTGTAGTTATCAATTTTTGTAATTCAAAATTTGGATTTTTCAAACTTTATCAAACGGATCAACGACTTAAATAAAGTTTGTAGATGTTGATGAGTTCTACAACTTTGGTATTCATGACTTTTTCATTTGAAATCATTTATTACCCCAAATAAATTTGCGAATTTCTCAAATGTTGAAATCTGAAAATTAAATATTTGAAGCTAACTTGTATGTGGAAATGACCAAAATAAAAGTTGTAGATCTCGATAATTTGTAAAACTATTGTATTGACAACTTTCTCATTTGAAATCGTTTTTGATGTCTTAGAATTTAAATATATTTGAACCATTAAAAGAAAATAAAAAGATATGAATATCTGGGTATATAATTGTTGATCTGACGCGTGGGTCCAATGATCTGGGCCCACTAGCCTCCCACCGATCATTAAATGCGTCCCTTTACATGCATAAACGAAGTGGCGCCGGCGGAGTCCATGCACGCACGTCTTGGCCCCCTCCCCTTCTTCCCAATCTGTCACATCAACCGCTCGTCTTCTTGCAATCGCCGCCGCGCTTTCGCCGCCACGCTTTCTCCATCGGCGAGATGGTTCGCTCAACCCGCTCCCCCAGCTATGGCCCCGACTCCACCACGGGTGACGACCGCTGGATTCAGGGTCGCACCCTCGTTCCCGCCTCCCCTCCTGCGGCCGCAATTGTTGCGCCGCCTGCAGTGGTTGACCACTCCACCAACCAGAGGCGCGACCGGCGATGAAGACTTGCGGCGGGCGAAGGCAGCAGCAATGCGCAGCAGAGGAGGGCGAGGAGGACGACGACGATGAACCCTAGGCGCACCAAGGAGGAAGATGAACAGGAGCTGCCTCCCGCCCATGGCACCCATTCCGATGAGGAAGTGAACGGCCCCACTGAGCCTCCCGCCGAGCAGGTTTGTTTCGATTTGGGGTTTTTTGCTAGGATAGTTGATTTGGAATTGGGGTTTTTTACTATATTAGAACCTAGTTGAATGTGTGATTTTCTACTATAAACAAATCTAGCTGAATATGTGGATATTTGCATTTGTCATGTGTATCATTGATGTGTTTACTATCGCGGCAAAAAGAGACTTACTGTCGAGGTTTATTTGTTAGCATTGATGCTTTACTTTCATATTCACAATCTGAAATTATCATTCTGATGCATGGGGTGCTTTAAGCATATCAGGGTGATTTTAGTCGCTATGTATTTGAGATCTCTTGCAATGATACATCTATTATCTGTTTGAACAGTTTCAAATTATAATCAATTTATGATGTTGGTACCCAATTTTGTGTTAAGAATCTATATTTAGGATTTTAGGATGCAAAAAAATTAAGCCTTTTAAAATTTTGAATACCCATCCTACTAATAATTAGGGGTTATTTGGATCTTTATAACTAATAGGTAGCTAGCTAATTATTAGTTCTAAAGATACAAACAGCCCCTAAATATATTTGCAATATCACCTGTTGTTCAGAAACACGTCATTTGCACTGAGATTATGATATTATCTGTTCATATGTTGGTTAGGCATGTTGTTGTTACTCACTGGTGCATTGCCAATAGGACAAGTGCTCCTTTAGGGTAAGCTTTGTTTGCAATCTGAAACGTTCTGCAGGAGGCAATCTTGAATCTAATTTTGTTAATATCTGAGGAACAAATTTGCCCTGTTTTTGGCTCTGACTCTGCTTTTGTTAATATTGAATCTGTGTGGTTATGTGATGAATTTAGCACTTTCATTATGAATACTGACTCTGATTTTGTTAATGAAGAATCCTCCGGGTGAATATCTCTTCCATGTGAATGACAAGATCAGCATTCACTGCACATTCTCCCATGACAGCGATGAGGAGATAGAGGAATGGCTGATCCCGTCGAAAAGGGAGGTCAGATATGGTGACCCTAGCTTAACATTCGTAAATGTCAATTTTATATATGCTAAATTGCCCATTTGTGAATTACCAGCTCAAGAAGAAGGGCAAGAGGCTTCGTGTCCTTCTGAAGCGCAAGTATTTTCGCTAGACGCCGGCATCCTCCTCGTCCTGAAGCTCAAGGGAGGACTAGTGAAGAAGAATGTGCTTAGGGCAGTTAGTGATCAGTTTAGAACTAATGTTATCCTTTTGCTTGTGCCTGAAGAACGACTAATGTAGTGTTTAGTGAAGTTGCAATGGCACTTTCGTGGTACCCTTATGTGCCTGTGTAATATAGCTCTGCTGAATGGTTGTGTAACTTACTCATGGGTCCCACATATGCATATGAGTCACTTACTGATGGGTCCCACATGCCCCACCTGTACTCTTCTCCCTTACTAGTGGGTCATGCTGTTTTTAAAAATGTTTATGAAACATACTAAGAGTTATGCAATTGACCATAACTGGGAGCAATACGAATTTAGAACTAACTATTCTTGGCAAAGCTATTTTTTTTATTGATGACATTTTTTATCAGTTTTGAAATGCACAATTATTGTCCAAAAAATGTGGTTCTTTTTCATATGTTCCTATGTTGAATTGACGAGTCAAAGCATTCATATTTTGATGAATTGGGCTGTGATGGACCTTGGATGGGCTAAAAATACAAATTGGGCTGGTGCCATTCGACAGGTGGGACCCACTGCGTGCGCAGCAGGATGGAAAACTCAGCACGTTTTCTACCAAAAAATTTTCACATCGCGCCAGATTAACCCTACAAATTTTGTGGCCTCATCCCCACGTCCCCCTAAACCATGCGCGTCGGCTATCTGACGACCATTGTTACGAATTCAGGCCTTCGGGAAGGCGACGACGAAGGGAAGGAGGAGGGCGGAGGGGCAGGACGTTTCTTCTCTGCCCTAGCGTGAGAGTCCATCCATGTCATCTCCTTCCAAGGCCGGCAATGGAAAACCCATGGAACTACGAAATGCGGTCGAAGTCTGGGAAGCCGAACTTGTTGACGAAAACGGTATCAGGTGCGTATCGGCCGCATCTACACCTTGTAGTGTTTCCTAGCTTTCTGGAGAAAACTGTGTCCAGTAGATACGTTGTTCCCTCCATGCAATCGATTTGATATACCTCTAAGCCCATCTAGGGTTCTCAATGAATCGATGTTGCCACTGTCGTTCTTCAATTAGCACATCTCATAAAGATCATTCGGTTAGGCACCAGGGAATTTGATTCAGTCTGTGAGGTTTTGGCACAAGTTTCTCCATTAATTTCATTTGTTTTTTCCATGAACAATTACATTCATGAGTATACATATGCGCATCAATTAATTTTGTTATTTTCAACACCCGTCCATTGTTTCTTCCTTTCCTTAATCAGAAATACGTGTTCATATTTATGTGCTCATGTAGGTCTATATTAAAAATTGTAACAAAAACTAATTGTTGTTGTTGTAAAAATTACTAAGCTGAATAGGCATTGTGCTATTTGACCACTACATATTTGTTTTCACATACTATCTACCATTATTAGTACTACATCTGAATTTTTCCATGCTGCCGTATTAATATTTATGTGCACGTGTAGAGAATCCGATTTGTCAGGTGAGGTGTGGACTGTACTAGTCGAATGCCGCTTGGAAGGAGCCATAAAATACATTTGTGCTCAAATGGACAAGGCTCTTATAGACCTTAACGCCATGGCAAGTATCAAAGATGGTGCAGGATTTGAGCAGCGGGACTACATGTACTACATGAAGAGAAATGAAGATGACACCAATACAGCGCGGCTTGAGGAAATTAATTCTAAAAAAGAATTAGTGGCCATGTGTCAGTACGTGGAATTAACCAACGAGAAGAAATTAAGGTTGGTAGTATCAAAAGCTGATGTGATTGGACAAGATGTCAGCGTTACACCCCTGAAACGACAGAGGTGGCATGGGCCTAATGCTGATGATGACCATGATGCTGCTGATGAAGACGACGATGATTGTGATGAATACAAAGATTGGCTTCGAGAACAAGGCCCGAATTGTGGTACGTATGTTCCTTGTTCTACACTATCCACATGTAGCCTTGACTGCACATTTTACTCACACACCAGTGTTTCTAATTTGCAGGCCTTTACGATGAATTCAGGCACGAAACAATAGGGACATACACTAAATGGTTAACTCATATCGGACTTAAGAAACAAATTGGTAAATCCTTTTTCCTTATTGACTGCAGCTTGTTTGTGATGAAAAATATGAACCTACTAAGTACAAGTGTTTTCCATTTTTTCAGTGGCTTTCGACAAAGCTCAAGCTAAACCTACAGAAGTAGTTGTACTCCCATGTGATGAGAGCAATGACAGCAGCACGACGCTGCCACTGGAAACAAGGCCGCCACCGGAAACAACGCCGCCACTGGAAACAAGGCCGCCACCGGAAACAATGCCGCCACCACAAAATACATTGCATGCTAGGAGAATCAAGAAGACAAAAGGTTATAAAAGCTTCACACCTACAGAAACCTCACTCTGTATTGTTCATTGGTTTCTGAAACTGCTAGTGTTCAGTAGTAAATGTTATTTTCTCTGATGTGAATGCAAGTAAGTGGAAAGAAAGTTGGGCGTGGATCCCTGAAAGGGTTATCTGCAGTTTGCAATAGATCAAAATCTGCCAGCGAAAAACTAAAAATCCAATTTTCAACAAAGTTGGGTGGTCCCTGTGGACCAAATAGATGTGCCTTTGTTGATGAGATTGGTGTAGAGACAAGGTTGAAGGCTCCACTAATTGGAGTCAGAGATTGGAAAGATGTGACTCCAGATATCAAGCAAGAGATCGTAGATACTATAATGGTATGTCACTGTCCACAACAAGCATGTTGTTAATGTTATATAGCAGCTGCGTTCCCTCTATTTTCTTCGTATCCAATGTTATGATTGAATCATTCATGCATAACAAGTTTCCTCCCCACCAGGAAGGATGGGATTTAGAGGGCATTCAAGATCCAGAGGAAAAGATATTGAAGATTGCCCAGCAACGCTACAAAGGTTGGCGAGGCGACTTGAGTGCTACATACAAGGCACACAGCAGTTATCACCAAAGAATGAAACACAAGCCTGAAGAATTAAACATTGTGGAGTGGCACTATTTGTGCCAGTACTTTGGAACTAGATGGTTCAGGGTACATTTTTTTCTACTAAATTTAAGAGCAACAACGTGAGTTATATAGAAGATTAGTTCAACCTTACATCGCTTAACATCACTGGTTCACTCCTTGCAGGATCGCAGCAGCCAGAACTCCGACAATCGCGGCCATCTAGTTGCCAACCATTTAGCGGGTTCGAAACCTTACTCTCAGTGGAGTTGGGAACAGGTAAAGATTGGTTACAATATTCTCATCTTTCACTATCTGCATAAGACAATCATATATTAATGCCGTGCAATGATGCAATCATAGCGAGATCCCGAAACTGGTGCTGAGCCACACCAGTTGGAACTTTGGAGGGCTACTCACTCTAAGAAAGGAAAATGGATCAGTCAGGTGGCTGAGATTATTTATGTGAGTAGAAATTCGATCCTAACCTTGCTTGCACATAACACTCGTTTAATTTTGCATCAAACCATGGCCACGGTTTTCGATCTTACAATTCTTTCTTGCCCTCAGCATTGTACAGCCAGGAAATTATCTCTACTAGCAAAATATTCAGATGAATTGGGTGAAGAAGGAACACCAAGTGTCACTTCTGAGGCTGAAAGGGAAGAGCAATGTTTCCAGGAAACATACAAGGAAAGAACACACATCAAATCCAACGTGTCATGTGGCCATGGTTATATGGCGAATCCAAATAGCAAGAAAGTTATTCAGGAGAGGATGTTCCAGGAGAGACTCAACATGGTCGAAGCACGAGAACGTGAGTTGGAAGAAAAACTCAAGAAGCATGATGCTGACAAGGAACACGAGCAACAAGAATTTAGAAAAACAATTGAACAACAAATGCAGGAAAAGTTTGAAAAGATGATGGAGCCTTACAAACACTTGCTAGTACGTTCTGAGGTAACCAGAAGATTGTACCTGTTGTGTTCATAACTTGGCCAATGCAGCTAATATCTTACCTTCCCTCATTTCAAATACCTCATAATACACCTCAATCCAACAACAGTACAGCTGTAGTTGAAGCTACGCTCAATAAGGATGTCATTGCTGCAACAACAGTAATGCAGAGTCAAGAAACAAGGAACATGGTAATGACTATACTTGGTTGTGATTGAGAAAATATATATTTATGTCACTTACCTGTTGCCTGCCCTCTTTCACAATGTGCAGACTCCCTCTGAAACCATCAACAAGAGTTCAAATGAAGTTGTACGTATGAGGACTGAGGAAAACATTCCCACAACACCAGCAGTGCAGGATCATGTAACAGCAAACCAGGTAACGACATCGAACAAGCTTTCCAATCATGATGCATGGTGTCCTACATTGAATTGCAGCTGACATTGTTCCAATAACTTTATAATCCAGATCGATCCAACAAGCACTGCGACAAAAGATAAAGAAAATGTGGAACCGAACATCAATTGTACAAGTGACAACGTTACAAAGAAACTGTTCAGTGAGAAATGTCAAAAGGTAGATGGACCTGCTGCACCTCACAGATATATTGGTCAACATGAGCTGCTGAAGCAGTCTAAAATGAGATCAGGCAAGAGGAAAGAACTAGAGGTACTAACTAGAATTGTCCTTTCATAATGCCATTAATATTTTCCACTTCCAATTTATATGTTGCTGGATATTCATTCCAAGACAGATTGGGTTTTGATGTTGTAATTCTCTAATTTGTTTACATTCAAAATGCCATGGAAGATGCTCCGGCGCAGAAAATAGACTCAAGATCGGCCAACAAAGTCCCTAGAGCTAACAAGAAGAAGCCTACATTGCTCCGGTCCAACAGTGAGGAAGATCATCAAGGGTGGGAGTGATATCCAGATTGTAGTGCTGCTTAGGTTGTTTACACATTTTGTTAATGTGAGTGATGGACAAGAGTTCTTACTTTAGTGTGTTGATGAATATCCTGTTATATGATGAATGGTGGTCATGAATTAAGGATTGATTTCATTAATGATTCGTATGTACATGGGTTGCATCTGTTTATATATGTTTAGAAAATTTTGTTGCATGTAAGAATCAGAAATTGGCGATGCCGGGCATCCAGCGTGTATAGGGTTTACGGTTTTTAGGGTTTTAGGGTTTAGGGTTTAGGGATTAGGGTTTTGTGTAGCGTATGGCGACCAATATTTTGTTGCGCTATCCTCTACACAAATAGCGACGAACCATAGTTCGTTGTGATATACTATATGGATATGGCGGCCAAAGATCATCCGATGCATTATCAGTTGAGCATGTAGCGTCGACACATACTTTGTTGCGATACCCCTACACATATAGCAACTGCAATTAGCGTTGCGCTTTGGTTCAAGAATATGGCGACGACCCATCTTTGGTTGCGTGACCATCTACGTGTATAGCAACGGTAATTAGCGTTGCGAATTAGTTCAATCCTATGGCTACGAACCATAGTTGGTTGCGTGAACCTCTTCGTGTATGGCGACGGCAATTAGCTTAGTGTTGCGATTTGGTTGGAGCATAAGGCAACGACCCATAGTTGGTTGCATGCACCTGTGCATGCATAGCGACGGTAGTTAGTGTTGCGATTTGGTCCAAGCATATGGCGATGGCTACGACTTCGTTGAGATATCCTACATAAAAATTGCAACAGCACAGGTGACGTATTGTGACACGATGCTTTCATTGTAATAGCGCCTATTTGCAACAGACCAAAGTGGTCGAGAACACCACTATAGCAACGATGCATTTCGTTGCAAATACCTGTATTGCAACGCCACTGGTCGTCGCTACTTCAACCAGTTGCTACGCCACACACCGTCGCAACACATTTTCTTTATAGCGACGCCATTTTGGGATGGTCGCAGTAACTTATTGCGACCGGCATTACTGTGACACCCGGCGATGGAATCAACTGGTCGCTATATGTCGATGTCGCGATGAAATCACCCATATAGCGACCGTTTTGAGGTGTCACCAAATTGCCGATCCGCTGTAGTGCTACTACTCAAACATCCGGAGGCTAGTCAACATGAAGGAGAAAAAATTCAACATGAGTCTCATGAAGGCACATGACTGCCATGTTATCATGACACAATTGCTACCTGTTGCAATTAGGGGTGTTCTCCCAGTCAAGGTTCGAGAGCCGATCATAAAGTTGTGCTCCTTCTTCAACGCGATCTCACACAAGGTCATAGACAAGGACACACTAGACAAACTTCAAGCAGATCTGGTGCATACTATCAATAGGCTTGAGATGCACTTCCCACCAACATTTTTTGATATGTCGGTGCGTCTCCTTACTCACCTTGTTGCGCAGATAAAAGCCTTGGGGCCAATTTTCTTGCATCAGATGTTCCCATTCGAGAGGTTAATGAGTGTTTTAAGAAAGTATGTTCGGAATAGGTATAGGCCTGAAGGATGCATGGTAAATGGATGGATTACTGAGGAGGCAGTTGAGTTCTGCACATACTATTTGAACCTGCCAAGAATGGGGGTTCCTATGTCTCGTCATGAGGCCCCTTAAAAACAGGCCACGCTGAACCAGTCCCTTAAAAGTTCAGGGAGCTCCACTATGGTACAAAGCACAGGGAGTACGAGAGAGTTAGGCCCCTCATTGTAATTGTATTGATCTCAGATTTTGAGCCATCGATTAAAGCATAGCAGTGGTCAAAGGATGCGTAATCAGACTCTTTCAAAAAATAGATTACAGCACTACCTTGCAAAGATATCCAACAATGGATGGGATGAATTATCTACAGTATGACCACATTGCACATAATACTCTATGGTTAGTTTTGTGTGCAGTGATCAATGGAACTGAGCATGCATTTCATTGTGAACCTGTTACTAGTGATTGTGAATGACCATGATGAATAAATTCCCATTTAACTATGCTACTATACATGTTAGTGGGAGGATGGATATGTGGTCAAGCGACTGCAGAATAATATAAGGATGTAGCCAAGTAACCCTCAAATATTAAGCTTGTTTTTTCATTTTTTTCATTATATTGTTGCTTCTTTTGGGATGGTTTCTACTGAAATTTTGAAAACTCAAGAAAATAGTCTCTCCCTGGTGATTGAGGCTATCGATATGTGTGGTGGCACCAGTGGTCAAGGTAGGTAATGCTAGGTGAAATCATCTGAATCAGGCACTAAATGAGTTTCTGGTATGTTTAGACTTTAGCTAATACCACCTGGAACGCCATTTGATCAGATGAGCTAGCAGGACAGCCACCTAAGTGATCAAGATTATTGGTGCTTAGTAACCAATAAAACATACTGATATCAGAATTATTTTTGCTTCCTGAAACTTTACCCAAAAAATATATGAACTATTCTTGCTGTCCAGCTCACAACAATATTGTCCAGAACACATATGGCAGAGCTAGCGGTTTGGTGATTACATGTCCTGTTTGTCTCATTTGTTGCCTTGACTCTTATCGCACAAAAAATTCAGCAGCCTTATATGTAAACTAGAGAAGAATATGTATTCATTTAGCCATCTCATACTCTCTGTACTGCTATTCTATTTATAGGTACCATGACGGGAAGATTTTCACGTTATAAATCTCGTGGTAAGAATGTTGTACCTTCGAATGTTGAACGTGCGAATATTAGAGATGACTATGTGACCAATGATGGAAGTCCTTCGGCGTATCTCAACGACCAAATTGATGAGGTAATTGAAGGAAAAGCTACATCTTCGTGCAGTCTATGTGTACATATGACTAAATAGGTTCTACGTGCAGCTTCATCCTCACCCCGAGACAACAGAGACAATAGTGACAACAGAGACAACAGAGACATCTGCATCATAGTTCAAGCGAGGTAAAAATAAGATGCCTAAGGGTAGAAGTCTCATCATTGAAATGGATGATCTCGTGGAGCCCATAGATCCACTTTCTGTCATTGCACCATACAAGACGCCGATTGGGGTGGTTGTGAGGGATAATCTTCCCATAAAGTATAGGAGATGGAGTTCAAAGAACCCTGATTTGGCTGTTCCGGTCTCTGTGAAGGAGATATGTTGGACTAAGATGAAGGAGACTTTTATTATCCCAGAAGGGTTCGAAGAGATAGCTAAGAAACGTGCATTGGTTCTTATGGGAAACTCATGGAGGGGTCTAAAGACTGAGCTCAATGTTTTGCGGAAGGCTGGCAAAGTTCCTGACTGGAAACAACTCCCAAACCAGGAGGATTACTGGAAAGAGTTTGTGGTCTACAAAGAGTCTGAGGAGGCCCGCTTGTTGAGCGAGAAAAATACAGAAAGCAGTAAGAAAAATAAAGAACCCCATAAGATGGGTTCTCGTGGCTTTGCCAAGAAAATATTTGAGTGGGAGGAACAAGCCAAAAGGCTAACACGGGCAGGGGTTACATTGGCAACAGAAGGGTGGAACACATGTGCCATGAGGTTCCTGTTGGCTAGGGGAGCTTCATACAATCCAGATAGCTCTCTTTGTTTTGCCAATCCTGCTGCCGAGGATTTAGCGCGAAGGATCCAGGCAGCCCAAGAGGAAGTTGAGCAAGGATTATTTCAGGAAGATAGGGAGGATGACGTGCTGACCCGGGCACTGGGAAATAAAGAGCATCCTGGCCGCGCACGAGGGTTTGGACTTGTTCCATGGGCGCTTGCGTTCGAAGGTGATGTAGGCAGTTACAGAAGTCGCTCGAGGAGCATGGCAAAATACGAGGTGGCCTGGGAGAAAGTAATCAAGTTGTTCGCCAAGAAGTAACTGAGCAAAACAAGCAATTGCTCATAGAGCTTAGCAAACAACAAACTGTGCCTCAACCTGTCCCTTCTCAAGATGCTGGTCAGACTCGCACGAGCCCTGTAATGGGGCGGAGTAGTTGCGGAAGCACCCCTGCCGCTAATGATGATGCAAATACTCGATTCCTAGTTGATGAGATCACTGGTCCAACACCTTGCAGCCTATATGTCCAGGATAGGTTCTTTAGGACTAAGGTGGCTATTGGTCAGGCAGAGCCTACTGGTGAAGAAGTTATGTTGCATTGCCGACCATTACCTAAAGGGTATGCCAAGGTTACCATCGATGCAGTAGTCAAGAACCGGTACCGTAGAGTGGAGTTAGATATCCCTGGTGGGGATGATAAGAAGACACTCGGGGATAACATTGGATGCTTTGTGGCATGGCGGAAGCGATACATATCATTTGGTCCAGATTCTGACTCGGATGATGATACCTCGGGTCCTGCTCCATCACCTCCTCAAAGGGATCCGAGTCCGATCCCTCAAAGGGATCCAAGCCCTCCCGCTGCTAGAGAGCGAATGCCACTGCCCCCACGTCCACCAAAGAAGCGCTCCTTTCAAAATCTAGGATCTAAAAAACGACAGTCTAATGATGTAGAGGAGGAAAACTCGTCTAAGCAATCGGCTAGAAAAAGGGGGGTGAGTGGGAGCATAACTTCGTTATTGAAACCTTCTCCTGAAAAGCAACCTATTCCTAAAGATGCCATGATGCATTTTCTTAAAATAAGCAAATATCCACAGACAGGTGATAACCGACCTTGAAAGTCAGACTTTGAATGCACCATCAGTAAGGCGGATGTGTTGGAAGCAGGTAAAGATGTGTTTCATACTGAGTTCGAAGAGAGGAGGAAATTTTGAGTCAGCTAACCTCTCGAAGGAAGACCTATTGATGATCCAGGATGGCGGCACTCTACCCCCGACAAAGAGATCATGGCCGCTTAAGCCTGGGGAGATCTAGTGGAACCGCACCTAATACCTCACTTAACCACGAGACTATGATAGTTGCATACTTGGTACAAACAACAAAGCGGTTCAAGCTTTGGGACAAGATTCGATGATAAGGATTTTCCAGGGCATGGGGAATCCATACTGTGGATTAAATTCGAGTACCTCCTTGAGTTCTACCAACAAGCCACGCTTGATTGCAATATCATGAGTTTGTGGTGTTTGTAAGTTTCTATATAATGTCATCATATAACTTACATCGGTTACTATGTATTATCACTTCTAACTTTAATCTTTTTGTAGGATGGAAGTGCACAAGTGTAGGTAAGAGAATGTTAGAAATGTTGGCTTCTTGGACCCTTGTGCTATAAATGAGAAGACAATAGGCTACACGAGCACTAGGGACTACTTTGACAAGGGCTTTCCTCGCTATGCAAGACAAAAAATACATTTTTCTCTCGTACAACGGCGAGTAAGTGTCAATGATAACCCTGTAGTTTCATTGGTTTCACTTTGTACTAAATCACTTTTGTGTTAGATTCCACCATGTCCTCTTTCAAATCGACCTTGAATAGAGTCAGATAAAGATTTTTGATTCTAGAGCATATCTGAATCCTAAAGAAAAATACAAGCTCGTCCTTAAAGATCTTAACTTGTAAGTCAAATAATTCTTCATGTATATTGAGTAGTCGAATGTTACATTTCCTTGGCTCCAACTAGTTTGAAATTTCATAGGGCTTTCGCAAAGTACCGCAAGAAAAGCAAAATCCATAGACCCTTTTGGGGCGATTTTGAAGTGGTTGAAGCCAAATGGATCATTAGGCAGCCTCCTGGCAATGATCACTGTGGGTACTATGTAATGCATTACATTCACACCGCAACAGGAGATGATATTGACGCTCTTGATGATCAGGTTCATACGTCAGTCTTATTTCAGTTGCAATCTCATTTGCATTCTCATTACTTCTCATTTGCATTCTCATTCTCATTACTTGTGTACTTAATCCGTTATTTCTTATTTTCTTGATGTAGAGATGTGAGCTAGAAACTTCAGGGTTGCTACTTACAGCGATTTTGGGATTGCAAGAGCAACTCGCAGGATTCATTCTGGACCATGTTGTAAAACATGGTGGAGAGTACTACATTATCTAGACTTGCAATAATTTTAATTCAGCGGACTAGATGTTTGTGTTTGAATCTGAACTTGTGGTTCAATCATGTGGTTGAATTATGAACTTGTGGTTGAATTATGAACTTGTGTTGATGTAATAATTGTTAAGCTTCTGGATTATTCATGTGCTGTTGAAATATTATTGCTGCTGCTAGAAATTTATTAATTGCAGCTAAATTGTTTTTGGCTGTTAGACACTTATCACCAGCGGTTCGTGGCATAAATCGCTGGTGATGACCCTAACATCACCAGCGGGTTGTAATATGCCCCTAGCATCACCAGCGGTTCGTGGAACAAGCCGCTGGTGATGCTAGGGGCATCACCAGCGGTTTCTATTACAAACCGCTGGTGATGTTAGGGTCATCACCAGCAGTTTGTATTACAAACTGCTGGTGATACATGGGGCATCACCAGCGGTTTTAAAACGGTAGTGAAACCCAGGGTCTTCACAAGCGCTTTTTCAGCAGCACTTCCAAAACCACTGCTGAAGGCCCTTTACGAACCGCTGCTGATGCCTTCTGTGTAGTAGTGAATGACGAGCTCGCAGGGGGAGGTAGCAGGATGCCGGGACCCCGAAGTGGCTGCTGTTGCGGTTTGGAGAGGAGCTGTAACAAAAATGGCCCCATGTGCCATTTATATTGTGATTTTGGTGATTGAATTACAACATAGTCTTTGGGACTAACATGTTTGTTAAGTAATTTACATAGGAAATTACGTTTCAAGAATGATTCCAAAGGATAGCCAAAAACCAGAGATAGTCTTATTTTGAAGTATTTATGACATGGTATTGGCATATGAAATCATGGAAAGGGTATGAGTTGATTGAATTAGATAAGCCCGCAGAGTTTGTACACGGCATATTAAACGCCGATGCACGGCGTACGAACCAGAAGCATACGGCGTGTAGAGGCTGGTCAAGCAAAGCAAGAATATTCTACACGGTGTATGATCCGGCGATGCACGGCGTACAAGTAGGAAGCATACGACGCTCGAAGAATTCAGATGAGGTGCATCGGCGTATGATTTGGTGTTACTATGCGCATGAAGGGCGGATGATACGGCGTTCAAAGCATGGGCAAGCTCAAGTTAGGGTCAGCAATACCCTACAAGGCATATCATACGCCGACCCTCGGCGGATTAACGGCGTACAAGTTACACAGGGATAATGTCAAGAGAAGGTGGAAGAAAAGGCACGGCGTATGATCCGTCGGTCATCGGCGTAAAAGTTCAGAAGCATACGGTGTGTGCAGAGAGCCGTTGGAAAAGGAATCCGACCGTTGGAAAAAGCATACGGCGTATTATCCGCCGATGGGGGAAAAGCACACGACGGAACATATGGCGTTTACGGTTTTAGTGCAGCTTTTGGGTAACGGCTAGTTGAGCCCTTTGGGCTATAAATACCCACCCCATTCCGCCATTTGGAGTTGCTGGAGTCCAGAAAAGTTCATCTACACCTAAAAGACATCCAAGCTACTATTTGTGCTACATAGATTATCCATTGTGATTGAGAGAGCTAGGATAGGTCTAGTGAGTGAGTTGCAAGGTGTTGAGCCTTGTGCTTGGTTCTAGAGTGAACCAACACTTGTAATCTCGGTGTGCCAGCCCCTTGGAGTCTTGGAGACTCGCCGGCAAGTCTTCGACCCTCCGACTTGGTGTGGAGAGGCGACGACGACATTGTGCGGGGGAAGAGGAGACCCCTCTCTTGGTGGAGAAGCTCCGTAGTGAAGGCGGCGTCAAGATCTCCCGGTGAGTAGGTTGATGAGATCAAGGTCTTGGTGACTTGCTCATCATCCCTCTTGGGGAGCCTTTGTGGCGAGCTCAAGGCCTTGACCGGGAAGAAGACTTGGCGACCGGGAGCATATCCTTTGTGGAGCTCCAACGTGGAGT
>CM014270.1:29690995-29734027 GCA_004135705.1 Alloteropsis semialata
AAGCCGGGCCTGTTGGCTTCCTCCCTTCTTCTCATACTTCGGCGGACGCAGCTCAGGTTCGAGTAACATCCGGGTATTTTCTCTTTTATTTCTGGATTAATATTTGTTTAATATAGTTCAAGCTTTGCTTTATACTTGTGGGCTCCTTGTTGTGATAAGTCTCTTAGTAATTGCAAAGCTAAGATAGTATTTAATTGAGTATACGTGGTGTATAGTCTTTTGAATACCTTGGAGTGCGCCTAGTGCCACGGATTTGTAGTGGTAGCCCCAGGTGGTGACAGCCCTGACGGCCTATGTAGTCCACCACGTGAGCAGCACTAGAGTACAGTAGGACCATTGCTTGGCTTGCTTAGTCCCCTTCGCATTCCTTTCCGGACTAGGACGGTTGGGCGTCCCGAAACAAGTAATATCGTAAACAGCTTGAGCTCATCCTTAATTAACCAGAATACATAGAAATAACCCTCTCTACCTTCTACATACTTATCTCTTCTCTTGTCCTCGGCCGTTCTTAATTCTTAACTAGTGCACACATGTTCCCTGTGGATTCGATACCCTGGAACACTCTCGGGTGAAAGCTACATCGGTATCCGTACGCTTGCGGATTCATCTGTAATCGTTAAAAATACCAACAGGCTATCACGAGCATCAATTTCTTTCAAGTAGTATTAGAGCCAGGACTCACATCTTTCACAAAAAAATGTCCATTCAATTGGCAATTTGTGAAACCGGCTCATTTGAAGCGGTTAGGCTTCACCGCCTAGTGAGATAGCTCGTTGGAGAGAGGATGGATCTCTTAGGAATGTCTCCACGTTTCGATGGCATGGGGTTTCAAAGATGGAAAGTTCTCATGGAAGCTTTCCTTCAAGCAAAGGGGCTTGATGTTTGGCGTGTGACTAGTGAAGGGAGAAAAGTGACTCCAAAGGTGAAATGCAACATGATTCTACTGCCAGGAGCATTTTATTGTCCTCACTTAGTGATGATACTTTCAATCATGTATTCGCATGCAAAAATGCTCATGAGTTGTGGAAGACTATTCTTGAGAACCATGAAGGCACAAAGGATGTGGCAAATGATATCATGTTCTCAAGGATAAGCTCAACAACTTTAAGCAACTTGAGCATGAGGATGTACAAACAATGTACTCACGCCTAACCATGCTTGTGAATGAGATAAATTCTTTAGGTGTCAACGACATTGACGACATGGGCATCATTCGGTTGATCCTACATAGCCTTCGCAAGCCGGACTATGATGTGGTGATAGCCATTCTCAATGAGAAAGATCTCACCAAGTGCACACCAAATCAAGTCCTCAACAAGTTGATGGCTTTTGAGCTAAGAAATGGAATCAAGCCAAAGCCAAGATCTTCTTCACCTACTCCAAGCATTGCTCTTGCGAGCAACCAAGAGAAGAAGAAGAGCAAGAAGAAGGAGGAGAGCTTAAGTGAAGAAGAAGAAGAAGTCTCCTCAAGTGATAGTGATGGTGAAGAGATGTCCCCCGAGCTCCAAAGACAAGTCAAGAAGTTGGTCAAGAGCATGGAGAAGATCAACTCGATGGGGTACATGGTCCACATCAAGAATGGGAAGCATCATCAACACATGATGATCAAGAAGATCAAGTATGAGAAGAAGAGGAAGGAGAAAAAGGAGAAGGAGCCCAAGGACAAAGCCTTCACCACATTCGGAGAATGGGTGAGTGATGATACTCTCAACAACAAGAACTCCTCTCCCACATCACACTTATGCCTCATGGCCAAAGGTATGGAAAGCCATGTAAGTGATGACTCCAATTCCGATTCCGATGATGAATCCCCCACTAAGCTTCTCACCTTGATTCATGAACAACAAAAAGGTCTTAAGAAATTAACTAAAGATAATAAGGCTCTCAATGATCTTAATGCGCCTCTTGCTTCAAATTTTGATAATTTATTAGGTAAATTCCAATTGCTTAGCAAGGAGCATGAAGAACTCAAAACTGCGAGCCTTAACAATCAATCTAAGGACTCTTTGTTGAACTTAGAGGAATCTATTCCTTGTAATATTTCTATCTCTAAGGTTGATGCCTCTACTTCTTGCATTGATTTAATTGATGAATCTTGCTCACCCCCTTGCAATGAGAAATGCTTTGAGAAAATTGTTGTAGAAACTCCAGATGATCTCATTGCCAAGGAGAATGAAGAGCTCAAGCAAGAAATAGAGAGTCTTAGGCAAAGCTTGGCAAACTCGAAGGGCAAGAGCATTGGGAGCAATGTCCAACCTTCTTAAGATAACCGTGATGACATGGTGAACAAGCTTGAGAAGGGTGAAACCGTGACTTGCTTCAAGTGCTACAAGGAAGGCCACAAGTTCTATCAATGCCCACTTGTCAATGGGACACCCAAGAGTGAGAAGAAGAAGGCCAAAACCACCATCAAGAGCTCACTCATCTACACCAAGCCCAACCGCAAGAACAAGGTAAAAGCCAACACCTATGTTCTTAAAAAGAATGCTAATGGCAAGGTTGTTGCTAGTACGGTTGGGAAGCCCAAGATGAAGGAATGGGGATGGAACCGACCCATTTGGGTGCCCAAGGAGGTCATCACCAACATGAAGGGGCCCCAATAGGTTTGGGTTCCGAAGGATACTTGAAGCCCAAGATTGGCTTTGGGGGATTTGGAGGCTTGACTCACAAGAAGAGGAGGAAAATCAATATCAAGTAGCCAAGCTTGCAAGATTGGATATTATTTGCCCAAATCCCCCACACAAAGGTAAATAAGGTAGTGGTAATGCAATTCAAATTCTTTGCCTATTTACCTTGCTAGATTTGCATGTGCTACCTTTCATTTCTCTTGCTTTCATGTGGTATCTCTTGCAATATCTAGTGTAATTATCATATGGTGAGTTGCTTGTGCCAAGCACTCTAACCCATGAGCAACTTACATGGTTTGCAAAGTTGTGTAGGTTTTCTACACTTGGTTACCCTCATGGTACATGAGCTTCACAAGGTATGAATTTAGTGCCATGACCACAAGCTATAAGCTTATCTTCTCATTTGTTGTTTAAAACAATGTGCATACACTTGATAGTGATTGAAACACTAAATGCACACATTTAGGGGGGCTTAGCTTATGGATTGTGATTTTGGAGACTAACTTGTTTACCAAGCTTATTCTCATTGTCTCCTTACGCCGTGCAATATCATACTTAGAGAATGTACTTCACTCACAATGTGATCTTACAACTCTTATGTATGATTATAGAAAATTGTGCTTACATGCGTATCGAGCCATGACCTATCGAGTTTATGATCTTCATATCTAAGTTCATAGGCTATGTGCTCATACATTTCTAATTGGTTAAGTATCACACTTGCTCTCCCTTGTCATCTATTTTCAAGTGATACTTGACTAACTCCCCAGGCTACTAATTCCCTCTATGAGCTATGATGTTGTTGGTAGGTCCTTTTAGGTGATTTGATTGCAAAGGGGGAGAAGTTTGGATCAAAGCAAGCTTAATGTACAAGACCTCATGAGATAGGGGGAGAAGCCATGAGAAAGGGGGAGGATACATGTAGGGGGAGAAGTCATGAAGGAGATGTTGGACTTAAGGGGAGGCCACGCCCATGGTGCTACTTCAAATTATATGGGGAAGATTGTAAGGAAGTTGGCTCCCTAATCCAATGAGAAGAGTGGTAAGCATTCAAGCAAGTGTAAGTTGCTTCAACTTGGTCAATTTTCGCATATTTCATACTTGCTTTGATTGTGTTGTCATCAATCACCAAAAAGGGGGAGATTATAATGAAAATGGCCCTATGTGCCATTTATATTGTGATTTTGGTGATTGAATGACAACATAGTCTTTGGGACTAACATGTTTGTTAAGTAATTTACATATAAAATTATGTCCTAAGAATGATTCCAAAGGATAGCCAAAAACCAAAGATAGTCTTATTTTGAAGTATTTATGACATGGTATTGGCATATGAAATCATGGAAAGGGCTTGAGTTGATTGAATTAGAAAAGCCCATAGAGTTTGTACATAGCGTATTAAACATCGATGCACGGTGTACAAACTAGAAGCATACGGCGTGTAGAGGCTGGTTAAGCAAAGCAAGAATATTCTACACGGCGTATGATCCGGCGATGCACGGTGTACAAGTAGGAAGCATACGGCGCTCGAAGAATTCAGATGAAGTGCATCGACGTATGATCTGGTGTTACTGTGCGCATGAAGGGTGGATGATACGGCGTTCAAAGCATGGGCAAGCTCAAGTTAGGGTCAGCAATACCCTACACGGCGTATCATATGCCGACCCTCGGCAGATTAACGGCGTACAAGTTACACAGGGACGATGTCAAGAGAAGGTGGAAGAAAAGGCACGGCGTATGATCCGCCGGTCATCGGCGTACAAGTTCAGAAGCATACAGCGTGTGCAGAGAGCCGTTGGAAAAGGAATCCGACCATTGGAAAAAGCACACGGCGTATTATCTGCCGATGGGGGAAAAGCACACGGTGGAACATACGACGTTCACGGTTTTTGTGCAGCTTTTGGGTAACGGCTAGTTGAGCCCTTTGGGCTATAAATACCCACCCCATTCGGCCATTTGGAGTTGCTGGAGTCCAGAGAAGCTCATCTACACCTACAAGACATCCAAGCCACCATTTGTGCTACATAGATCATCCATAGTGATTGAGAGAGCTAGGATAGGCTTAGTGAGTGAGTTGCAAGGTGTTGAGCCTTGTGCTTGGTTCTAGAGTGAACCAACACTTGTAATCTCAGTGTGCCGGCCCCTTGGAGTCTTGGAGACTCACCGGCAAGTCTTCGACCCTCCAGCTTGGTGTGGAGAGGCGACGACGACATTGTGCGGGGGAAGAGGAGACCCCTTCCTTGGTGGAGAAGCTCCGTAGTGAAAGCGGCGTCAAGATCTCCAGGAGAGTAGGTTGATAAGAGCAAGGTCTTGGTGACTTGCTCATCATCCCTCTTGGGGAGTCTTTACGGCGAGCTCAAGGCCTTGACCGGGAAGAAGACTTGGCGACCGGGAGTATATCCTTTCTGGAGCTCCAACGTGGAGTAGGCCTAAGCCAAACCACGGGATAAATCTTCGTGTCAAGTTTGCATCTCTCTAACCCTTTAAGCTTCCGCATTTCATACTTGCAATTTGTGTGCCCTTATCTTTCTAGAGTAGTATCTTGATAGGATTGGCTCTAGGTTGCAAAACTCTTTGAGTGGGTGCAAACACTAGAAGAAAATCTTAGTTGCACATCTAGCTACCTTGTCTTAGTTTCATATTGTGCAATTAGAAGGTATGTGGTAGGTTAAGTTTTTAGAAAACCTAATTCACCCTCTCCCCCTCTTAGGCTATCACGAGCATCGATTCCTTTCAGGAGCGTCTGTAGTCATGCCCTGGGATGTAGGTTTCGGCTGAACCTTGTTAACAAAGATCATGTCTTCGGTGTCGTCTGTGATCTTGTAAGCTTGTCTCGGTAGATCTAATCTCGCTTCCGCAGGTGGAAATCAGCTGACGGTGTGCCACTGCGAGGGATAATTTTTTTTCCATTATGGGACTTTTCCCGAATTTCATTACTTATGAAGCAAAGAAATTACAGCAGGTTCAAGAGTGAGTTTTAAGCTGGGTTCTTACAAAGTGCCGTCTCCCTGAAGACCGAGAACGAAACGAAACAACCAAAACGTGGGATGCCACCCAGCATGGTGGGCTTACAGACGGCTACACTAACCAGAAACTAAACCATACCACCACCAGCAAGTTTAGCCGAAGAAAAACACTTTCAGAGAACGTTCTGTATATTCCCACGCCACCTTGAGTTTATTCCAGTCACCGAAGTAGAACTGTCCCGGTGTCTGCAACTGTTGCCTCTTGTGGTTGAAAACTTAGTGCCACCGCCTTTATCACCTCGGCTCCTGAGGGCTAATTTTCTAACAATACCTATGGAAGAGATAAAATTCCCAATTGCTAGGTTTGACGCTTCCAGTGGATAAAGGCGAGATGCAACATGCAAGTAGAAACAAAGAGTTTCGTGGTGCACATTGTAATTTTGCTATTATTATAATGACAATAACAAAGTAAAGCCTAAGGAAGGTAATTTTGGTATAAAATATACCAAATGTGTATATGGAATTTGATACTTTTCACGTTGACCCAACAACCAAATGTGCGAGTTTCTTTATTTTGCTGAGTAGGATCCGATGCAAAAGAGCAAACTTGCCTTCACCTGGTTTGTTAGGCCAAAGAGTGAAAGAGATAGCACTTTTAGTCACACTCATTAGTGCTAATGGCAACACAATATAACAGCACCCTGGAGGATAATGGCCGCTCCACAACAATATTATTGGAACCCCTAGAAGGAGTAAGTCTTAAAGCTAAATCATTTCGGATGCAAATGACCTACTCAAAAAAACGACAGGTCTACGTGATGGGAAAACCATCATACGTCTGCATGTCATCAGCATTGTAACAGGGTGTTGTATTCTGTGTGTTTGGCAATGTAGTATATACCAGGATCTTTGGACTAAAAGTACTAATTAATGCGTGTGCATCTCATCACACCATTAAAGTGTACTATACTGTATGATCGATGCATGGTAGGGTAGGGTCAGGCACTCATGAACAGAAGTCCCTGTCCACACCAGCTGCAATGACCATACTACTGGAAAAGGCATAATCCATGTAGAAAGAAGTCATAAGAATCAAATACGCAGACAAGAACTCCACATTGCGTTGACCACAGCGTCCTCCAAAACCAGAACCCCTGTGGCACAGTGAAGCACATATCCTGGCGCCAGTACTCTCATCGGTGCCATCTGAAAATTATAGCAGACGACAGGACAAATCTAGCTACGCGTACGCCATGGCGGATGTTCGCCACTACTTCATGTTGGCGGTGACTAGCAAAATGTTGGCGAGGCGAAATAGGGAGGAGGCTGGGGTAGTAGATGGCTCGGGAATGGGGATCCTTAGATCAACATATGCCAAAGAGCACGATACGATTGTCGGTTGCGGCTATTCATCATGGTGGTGACTAGCAAAATGACCAAATGAAAGAACGACGGGGCATTTAGTTGGTATGTTATAAATGAAACATATTTTTTTGGACTTAGCAACAGTTCGATGAGAGAGTATATATAGTTTGCAATCAAAGAGAAAGAATCGGATGTTCATGGAGCAAGAGATCTCTCCATCCATTCAATTCATATTACGTCATCAGAAAATTGGGATTCATGCATGTTTTTGTGCCTCGAAAGAGTTCATTTATATCTGTTGGCGGTCCGTAAGGCACCAACCGCTATCACTGTGAATCAGAGGTTGCCAGAGATCGTTTTTAGTAGCATGATATCTCTCCGTCCATTCAATTCGTAATATGTCATCAGAAAATTTGGATTCATGCATGTTTTTGTGCCTCAAAAGAGTTCGTTGATCAAGAGAAATTTGAAACAACAGAACCATTAACAAGTACCGCTCAATAGCGAAATTCAGCTAAGCCCTAGTCGAAAGGTGGGATTAGCTAAAATCCCCTACCTTTGTCGCCCCACACCTAATAATGAAGCCAGTGGGTCATCGGCCCGGCTGCGCTGAGTAATCAGGCAACAATTCAACACATCACAGACCTTCATCCCTTGTGGGAACACTCAAATCCCACTGGGAAGAACACACAATCACACAAATACATCACATCCGGCGGCGACAAGCTTGATTCTATTGCCACGTCCTTAAGCTTGGTATCATGTCACCACTTCATCAGTAGAGGCCGGCGCCGGCGTGGTTGTTGGTCTGGCCGTCGACGACGACGACCTCGGTCATGGCAACCTGGTCGGCCTTGCGCCTACGGGCCTCGGTGATCTCCTGGGTGGACTTGTAGTAGATGGCGTAGAGAACCACCTGCGCCAACGAGAACAGCACGCCTAGACCGTTGGGGATCTGCACGAACGACGAAGAGCCAATAATTCAGTACGCAAAGAATAAAGATTGATTCTGTTTCGCAAAAACAATAAAGTTTCATTCAGCTACGTCCAGCAGGCCGTTCCGTTCCGCCGTACGTCCATGGTATGGTTACCCTCCAATATGGGCGGTGTCACTGTCCCTATCTAATCACTATCTTCAGCTGGGCCTAAGCAATCGCCACGGCAGGGACAAGTCTTGGTGGAGTCTATGCTGCGGGCACGCGTGCATGTACGCGTAGCCTTGGTCGTGCCCATGGGGCGTCGACTAGTCCATGACTTTGGTCGGATGAGGTGAAAATTGGAACCGTCACGGTACGATATGGCAGCAGTAGTCAGTAAGAGCAACGTGTTCGATGTTGCCAGCTGACTACCTTGAACCATTGCTTGTTTTTTTTTTGCTGTGTCTTTTTGTGCACTTGTGTTGATTTCAGTTGCTTGCTTGCTGACGGCACTAGCTAGTATTAGTGATGTTGGGTGTAGAGCAACACGAACATAATAAGAAATGATCAGTAGCTTACGGTGATGTAGAGGTCGAAGCGGATGAGCGCGTAGGCAGTCCAGCAGATGCCGTTCACCAGGGATGCTAGGGATAAGAACAGTGGCATGTACTCGACACTTTTCGTCTTGATCACCATTTTCTGATCCATACAAAAGGAATACACAAAGGAAAAAAAACATCAGGATCCTAAGAAGGATGAGAGGCCGGTGAAAGTAGAAGTGAAAAAACACAACACGGTGAAAAAGAAAGCGAAATGGATGGGAGAGGTGTGGTCACGATGTGAAGGAACAGAAAAACACTATTGTACATGCACATGACTGTGCATATTTGTACCTGTTCAATCAGAAAATGGAATTTAGAAAATCACAGAAGAAAAGGCTGACAATTGAGGACCGACAGGACCAAGCATTCGTGTGTGCACGTTGTATTTTATTCCCAAAAAAAAACTCGACCGAATAAAAGCTAAATTAATCCGCCCTTCTTTTCATATGCTTATTCCCATTCCAACAACTGCAGTAGCAATCACTCAAGGTGACGTAAATTTAAAAAATCTCCTGACGCCGAGAGCCGTCTACAGCACTAGTACTAGCTGTGGTGTACGTACCATGACGGAGAGCGGGGCCGCGTACATGCCGGTGCCGAAGAGGACGCAGAGGATGCCGACGATCATGGACCTCAGCTCGTGCGTGTGCGCCAGGCTCAGCACCAGCGCCGCCACGGCGCCGACGAAGGCGACCTCGGCGGCGAGGAGGAGGAGGACCTTGCGGCGGGCGGCCCCCGTGGAGTAGAGGAGGAAGAGCGTGACGTAGATGAGCTCGATGGCCATGCCGGTGCCGTTGATGGTGATCACCAGCATGCTATGCGGGTGCACCAGCGGCAGGCCGTACAGCACCCACATCATGCAGTTGAGGAGGGTCGCCACGTATGGCACCGGCGAGTACTGCTCCACCGACCCCTTCTTCCAGATGCGGATGAATGTCGGCCTGTACGTACGTCACAGCAGGTACGTATACATAACATAAGTACGTGTCGTATACGTATATATCTTGGTATTACTTTTGTACAGACATCTGTTTGCCAGTAATTTTTGGAATACTATGTGATTATTGTTATTCATGTTTCAGGATGGTATTGGTTGCATGTTTTTTATTTTTTTTCATATAAAGAAACAAAATGAATGGATCGATGCTCACACTGGGGACAGGAAGAGCACAAGGGCGGTCCCATTGCCTGCAAGATTGACAAAAAGAGAAACCCAAAGGTGAATATATATGCAGAAAAATAGAAAATCAGACCAACCGGTTTGGAGCAAATTATGAACAAGCATGAGAAACAAAATGATTAGGGCTCTAGAAAACCCAGGGAATATGGCTTGCATTGACAGGGATCAAAAAAAGCTTGTGATGGGGAGGATGACATGTGTAAAGCTTTGCAAAATAGAAACGGAAAAAAGTGACGGATGGAAATTAAAGCAGGGCGTGGGCGTGCAGGAAGGAAGGAAGCAAGGAAGGATCATGAGAAGAGCCCGACACCCCACATGACTCCCTAGTGCCATCTACCACGGACAGGCTCCACACAGCACTTCTTCTGCTCGTTGCAGCTCAGTAGGTGCTCCGTTTATATATGCGTTCATGCCACCGCGCAGTTGTTGGCGGCGACTCACCGATGACGCCGATGGCCGTGCGGATGGTGTCCGCGGAGATCGTCATAGTCGCCGCCTTCAGAGAGGTGTTAGCTAGCGATCTCTCCGCGAATAAGCTAGAGAGAGAGATGGGTGTGACGACCCCAGATCAGACGGGAAGCGGGGGGGTGGTGGGGAGGGGGGTTGGTTGTGGGGGCGCCGGGGACGGAAGAGGACAAAACGAATGAGCTGAAGCTCTTGATGAGTGATGAGCGAGTGAACGAGGCCATTTAAATAGAGGAGATGGCTCCCCTGGCCTCGCGTGGCCGGACCCGTGGACGCCGACGCTTGGCCCCACCTTCACCTCTATCTTTATCTCCATCTGACTCCCCGGCCCTCTCCAAATCTCATGCTCTATGCTCCCTCCCTCTCTTTTTTTGAGGATATGCTCCCTCTCTCTAACACACAAGCGTGTCTCTTTTTGTTGTACTCTATCTCTCGCCCGGTCTAACAACGAGGACCCATCCTAGGAAATTAAAATGGAGCCACATAGCCGGCCAGACGAACGAATCATCATAGTTTTCTTTTTCAATTCTTCTTTTTTTCTTTTAAATTAGGTCCAGCGTCACAGCGTCTAAACCGTCTCTATCGACTCTTGAAGCGAATGGCAAGGAAAACTTTTTCAACGAATTTTGGCAATATTTCTAAATTGTTGTGTTTATTGGTGGGGTCCAATAAATTTTGTTTACAGAAACTGGTTGAATAAATCAATCAATTTGTTAAGCTCGTGGTCTTTATTGGTGTATACAAAGGTAAGATGTAAGATGGTGTAGCGACAGTTTCTACCATCCTCATGCAAAAAAAAAATCAGAAAGAAATCGACCAGGGGGGGGGGGGGGGGGGGGGGGGGGGGGGGGGGGGGGGGGGGGGGGGGGGGGGCTGATATTTTTTATGTACTGGTAGGATGCGATAAATTTTATTTACCAAAATCTTAAACCCAGGTGAGAACTGAGGAATTTTATTCCATTAGCGCTACCATTCATGTAACTGTATAATATCAAATCATATTCACCAAGTTGCGTATCTAATGACCTACTATCTCAATTTAGCTATTATCCACATCAGTATGTCGTTGTTATAGAATATTATATTCACCAAGTACGATTCGTCACTACTACGCACTATATTTTCAGTCATAAAATTTTTCCATAGCTTGTACACAGCGGGTTTTGCAACTAAATATGGATAGTATACTAGTATTACAAAGTGCATTTCATGATAATTACAGTATTGCAAGATAAAATGTTTATCCTTAATTAATCGTTATGGCTTGTACTCTTCATTCATTTTTTCTTAATCAAAAATTCCAAAATGAAGATGTTGAACTAAATAGCATCGTAATCCTAATTTGTATTTTATAAGCATTTTGCTGAACATCTTATCGCCTATTGGTACCCCAAATGGTTCAATTCGGGCACCGTCGTTCCTACAAACCATGTATATATAGAGCCTATCTCACGCGACGATGAAGCTGTAACCGATGATTAAGCTACTCTCACCATTGGAGAAATGACCTTGGTACCGGGTGGAAACCTCTTTTTAGTACTGGATCCCCACCCGATACTGGGATTCCGGAACTAAATGGAAGTACCTTTAGTACCGAGCGCAGCGCCCGGTACTAAAGGGGAGGGGGGAGGGGGTAGGGCGCACCAACGCAGCAACCACCCCATTTAGTACCGGCTGGTGTTACCAGCCGTACTAATGGTTGCATGCTTCTTTTAATTTCTCTTTTCTCTTTTATTTTACTTTTTTGGTTTTGTTATAGTACATGTAATCCTACGTATGTCTATATGCCACTATACATACATATGTAAATTTGAGAAACTCATAAATGAACTAATATAAATTAATTACGTATTGTACAATAATATACACATCTAATATATTACATCACTCAGAGTCTGAAGAGTGGCACACGTTTAGATTGGAACCGTCATAATAGAATTCTCCTTTTGGATCCATGACCTGCTCGCAAATGCATCCACAAAGTTGGCTCTTGAACTGCCCTGATTCGGTCCGCCTACAGTACTCTATCCCTTACCTCCATCATCTATATGTGTGAAAGATATTGTCGTAAGAAGTAGAACTTACTTTCTTCAGTGTCAAATAGAAAATAATAAAAATTACAAATAATTAACAATAGTAACATACTTTTAACTCATCCTTCATAGTGGGGGAGCTACCAATAAGGCCGTGGATGTTGTCCAATATATAGTATCCACAAAAATTGTTTCCAGATTCTTGGCGCAAGCACTTGTTGGGTGGAAAAGTTAGGATATAAAAACAGAATAGATAAAAATAACAAGATACCTGGAATTTGAATATGCACCGGAAAGTCAGTTTTCAAGTAAAGTGTCTCCTTGAATTCACCTGGATCATTTTGATGGAATTTCCCCCATAAGTGTTGAAAAGTGGCTATGAGATTTAGGTAAGCGCTCTATGGTTTTCTAAGAGAGTCTAGCACGTAGACCATGATTTGATCAATGCAACAAGAAGTATCCAATGAAAGCTATAAACGCAAATGCATATAATTAACATCAATTTATAAACTTTGGAAGGAAAAGAATATAATTAAGAATGTTACAGAAAAAGAAGAACATAACTCACTCAAAGTTGTTTGAAAAGAGTATCATTTCTACGCAATTTTGCTTATTATTCGGCTTATTTCTAAGGCTATCCTCATTTATGATTTGAGAGTTCACAAAGCCGTACTTGTACAATCCATTGAGCCGACAGTGACGGATCTCCATACTACAAGAAACACAATAAAAGAAAGATGAGACTTGCAAACAAAATATATAAAATTATTATTTAGTGAATAAAAATAAATTAACTCACAGAATCCAGATGTTAATCAGGGACTTGTTAAGGGCGTCTTGATGGAAAATCATGTAGAATTGTTCGAAATATATCCATATCAAGTCATCTTCCAGACTTTCTGTTGACTTTCTCATGTACCATTTATGCAACCTGCTCATTTGTGTTCATAGAAGGTCTACCAACTGTGGCCAGATAAGAGATTTCCATAGCTTGAAGTGCCATTTTCCAGCACCATCGTCCTTTGGAACATCATCCTCGCCTTGAAGTTGAGCGGTGGTGAGACCAGTCTCTAGCGCAAACTCAAGAACATGTTCATCATATTCTGTAAGCACCTTCAGTGGGTCAACGGATTGTTTTGCTTGCTGTCTGAGCTAGGCAACTTTCTTTCCACTCTTCGTTTCTTGTGCCTATCTCTCACTTGTCTTTACGAGAGTGTAGTCTGATATCTTTTTCTTTGGAGGCAGAGACTTACCCTGGTCAAGAAAGAACTTTATGGTGCCCTGATCGATCTTTTGCTTCTTCTCGGGATCAGCTTTGCAAAGTGTGCCATTACCTCTGTGTTGATGGCTCTTAATGCTTATCTTTTACCGTCAACTTGATAATGAAAAAAGAACAAATAGGACAAACATAGGGCTTAACATTAATCAATTCTACGAGTTTTGTTGTATATGTGCTTACAGGAACAAAGTACCAAAAGGGGAGAGTAAAATGGGCCTAGGGCCAGGTCGCCCGATACTACCAGGTCGGCCGACCTGGGTCTAGGCCCAATGAGGCCCTCCTTCATCCCATGCAGAAGAAGCACATCTTGAGATGATCGTAACAGCTGATTCAACGTCGGTTTACACCAAGGGGTAGAGATGAGCCACATCTCATTCACATGGATAGAAGGGCCCACATCTCAACCCCAACTCACTCAAACTTGGGCGTACTCACCTAGAGCTGACTTAAGAGCCCACATGGCATTCAACTAGAGAAGGGTGGGGCCAATAGGCGGCAAGGCCAGATCGGCCGACCCCTTCGCGCGCCCGTTTCGCTCCTCCCTTGACCAGTACCTGTAAACCGCCATTAGGGCCACATCTAAGCCGTGCACACTTGAAGACTGTGGATCCAAGGGTCGACCAACCCCTTGGCATCGGCCGACCTGGGCCCACATCCGTACCAGCCAAGCTTTGGTACACCGCCTCTACACCGCCTCCTCACACTATAAATACCTGAGCTCGGGTCATTGTTTATCATCATCGAGCTGGAGCATAGATTCAAGGCGATGCCCTCCTTACATCTTAGAGTAGAAGTAGGGAGAGAGTGAGGAGATTCTGGAGGAGTCTCGGCGTGTCGGCAATCCTCCACATGTACCTCGGTGGATATGAGCTCCTTAGTAAGTATCCGAGATATTCAACTAAGTATTTAAGTTTGAGTTATAGAAAGCTAAGTTCTTTATTTTGCTTGTGGGTTCGTTGCTTTATCGTAAAAGTATCTTAAACTCTGATCAAGGTTAGGATAGCTGATATTAACTTAAGTGTGGTGCTTAGGAGTATATCTGCCCTCATTTGCGTTGTAACCCCATGGATTAGTAGAGGTTGGCGGCAGGTAGTGACAACCCTGTTCATCCTTAGTTATCCTCCACGTTTGGGTACGATATAGAGCTGTAGGCCGACTCTTTCCTAGAGGTCTAGGATACCCTAGTGCCCAAAGCAAGCATAGGAGAACTCCCTTGGCTATATTCTTAGCTTAGTGATAAGTGATCCTCTCTACCCAGTCTAAATAGACACTCGATTGATCCGGCCAACCTTAGTAATTAGATAGTACCCTCACATTCCTCGTGAATTCGATACCTAGTTTACTCTCGGGTGAAAGCTACTTCGAGAGCCGTGCACTTGTGGACTTTCTTTTTTCCACCGCTGGTGTCAACAAGCTTTTTGGCGCCATTGCTGGGAAATGGTAGCTGTGTTGTCTAAGAACTACGGTTGCCCGTTTATCTTTTATTCTATCCTTTCTTTCCTTTTTATTCCTTAACCATGAACTCCCCTGAAATATATGAGTTCTCTGCTCCAAAGGTCAAACTTCTGGAGCCGCACCCCTCGTTAGATCCTATACAAGCTAATAGCTATGAGCTGCGCCCTGCTTTCATAGCAATGGTCCACGAGAAATCCTTCTCGGGACATGATGACAAAAACCCATACCACCACTTGCATGAATTTGAGTTCCTTTACTCTTGTCTGTCATATCAGGCATGATGCAAGTGACAATTAGATGGAAGCTCTTCCCATTTTCTCTCAGAGAGAAGACGAGGAAGTGGTATGACCATACCGTTGGGCTAACAAACGGTGACTGGGAGAAGCTACGAGACAAGATCTGTCTAAAGTACTTCCCCGTTGATCTGATTTGTGCCCTTCGGAAGGAAATCATTAACTTCCAGCAAAAGGAGAAGGAAGCGATCGTGGCAGCATGGGAACCATTCCAAGATTCGTGCCTTACTGGCATGGATTTAGGCTTTCCAAACTTTATGCTTATGCAGCATTTTCAGTCTGTATTGACAAGCAAAGTTGCCCGATTCATTAATATAGCCACCGGAGGATCATTCGTGCACGTAACGTCGGCTGAAGCGAGAGAGGTCCTAGAGAAGGTTCGAGAGAACCCTCCCGCTGCTAAGGAGGAAACTGAGCAAGAAGACCTCCAAACAACCCCTACATTACCCGTAGACTTGCCTAGTTTAGATCTAGCTCCTGAGACACCATGCGTTAAGGCAGAGGAAACTCAGCCTTTTGGAATGCCTTTTGACTTCGAGGATGATCTCTTTGAAGATTATGGGAGTACCTCGAACTACACCATCCAATAGAAACCTACGATAGAGACCCCCTCCATTCAATTGGAGACACAATTCCTTAACGAAATCGTGCGGGAGCTGATTTCCATCCTAAACATAGAGTGGTCAAATAAGGTTGAGTCTTCTTCCGAAGTTATTCGGATTAACTCACCTTCGCAAACCATTCGAGGTTTCGTTAGAAAGGTGGGAGTAGATGTTCTCTACAACCCGTCAGTTGGGGCCAACATGTTAAAGGTGATAGACTCATAACGATGCTCGAGAAACACCACTTGGCATTTGGGTACTGCCTCAAGGATCTTAAGGGAGTCAGCCCCACGCTTTGCACCCATCACATTCCCATAGATCCATCGTCCACGCGATCTAGGGAGCCTCAGTGGAGGTTGAACAATGCGATGAGAGAAGTCATGAAGAAAGAAGTTTTAAAACTTCTTCACACCGGGATCATTTATCCTGTCAGCCACAGTGAGTGGGTAAGCCCCGTCCAAGTTGTGCCTAAAAAGGGAGGCATGACCGTCGTAAGTAACGAGAAAAATGAGCTAATACCTCAACGAACCGTTACTGGATGGCGGATGTGCATTGATTACAGCTGGCTTAACAAGGCAACTAAGAAGGTTCATTTCCTGCTCCCCTTCATCGATGAGATTTTAGAGAGGCTCGCAAATCATTCCTTCTTCTGTTTTCTTGATGGGTATTCTGGCTATCACCAAATTCCCATCCATCCCAATGATCAGGAGAAAACCACCTTCACATGCCCTTATGGAATGTATGTATACCGACGTATGTCATTTGGAATATGAAATACACCAGCATCATTGCAAAGGTGCATGATGTCCATCTTCCTAGACATGATTGAAGAAATCATGGAAGTTTTCATGGACGACTTTTCAGTCTATGGAAAAACCTTTGATCACTGTCTACAAAACTTGGACAAGGTGCCACTTTAGAAAAGGACATGTTATTAAATTGGGAAAAATGCCACTTTATGGTCTGAGAAGGTATAGTGCTAGGACACATAGTGTCCGAAAGGGGAATTTAGGTGGATAGAGCTAAAATCGAAATAATAGAGAAGCTTCCACCTCCGACTAACATTAAGATGATCCGAAGCTTTCTAGCCATGCGGGGTTCTATCGCCAATTCATTAATGATTTCTCTCAAATCGCAAGACCCCTCACTAGCCTTTTAGCCAAGGATGTCCCCTTTAACTTTGATGATGAGTGTTTGCATGCCTTTCAAATTTTGAAAAATGCTCTCATCTCAGTGCCAGTCATTCAACCCCCTGACTGGACGCTGCCCTTTGAGATAATGTGCGATGCAAGTGATTATGCTGTTGGTGCTGTTCTAGGACAGACCAAAGATAAAAATCATCATGCTATCTCTTATGCTATCAAGACCTTAATTGGAGCTCAATTAAATTATGCAACCACTGAGAAAGAGCTCTTGGCTGTGGTCTTTGCTATTGACAAATTTAGATCTTATTTAGTTGGATCTAAAGTTATCATTTATACCGATCATGCTGCTCTAAAATATCTGCTCTCCAAGAAAGATGCTAAACCCATCTTATTCATTGGATTTATACTCCAAGAATTTGACTTAGGAATTAAAGATAAGAAAGGATTAGATAATTCAGTAGCGGATCATTTGTTGCGCATGCAATTCACTGACATGCAGGATTTGTTGATAAATGACTTCTTGCGCGACGACAAACTACTCAAGGTAACAAGCTCCGACCCCTGCTAAACTCTACGGTTGCAGGATACATGCCGCTAGTGGAGAACAAGAGGAGACTCATTTACGAGAGTAGAGTCCATCTATGAGATGAACCATACCTGTATGGGGCATGTGCTGATGGCATGCTCAGGAGATGTGTACCAACAATGAATCTAGGAAGATCAGCAAGCAATGCCCTGTAGCCCTATATGGAGGACATTATGGGGCATTCAGAACAAGATCAAAGATCTGGCAGAGTGGGTTCTATTGGCCTACCATGTATGAAGATACAAAAGAATTCATTCAAAGGTGCCAGCAGTGCCAGAAGCACGGAGGGATCACAATAAGATATGCAATGCCACTCACAAACAACCTACAGATTAAGTTGTTTGATGTCTGGGGCATTGATTTCATGGGACCCTTCCCCAAATCCTATGACAATGAATATATCCTGGTGGCAGTTGACTATGTCTCAAATGGGTGGAAGCAATGCCATGTCGAGCTGCCGATGCCAAACACGCACAAAAAATGTTCCACGAGATCATTTTTCTGTGCTTAGGTACACCCAGGATGGTGATCAGTGATGGAGAGTCCCACTACGTAGACAAGACCTGCCGCAAGTTTTTGGCAAAACTGGGGGCGAGACACAACATCGCTACACCATATCACCCATGTTGACGGTCCTTATAACAAAAATACGACCGTCAATATACTCAGAAAATTAATAAAGGCTGAGCATAACTTAGGCATTTGAACTCAAATAATGTTGTAGCACGCATATATGGAATATATTTGAGTACAGGGACATTTGAGCAAAAGATAAAGGAAAGTGGGGCCAGGCCCAGGTCGAGCGACCTGGCCTGGCACCCACTCGAGCCCATCTTCCCTACAGGTAAAGAAGCACAATGTTGGATCATCACGGACGTTGATTCAATGACGGTTGAAAGCAATGGATAAGATTTGGCCTCATCACCATCACATGGATTGAAGGGCCCACAACCAAAGTTTCATGCACTCAAACCAACGGCACCCACTTGGAACTGATCTTGGGACCCACCAGGCAGTCTCCCAGAGAAAGGTGGGCCCGAGAGGCAGCGGGGCTGGGTCGGCCGACCCCCCTAGGTCGGCCGACCTTCCCGTGCGATCGACTCGGCCGTCCCCTTGACCGGTGCCCACTACCGACCTTGGGACCTCATCTAGACCATGCATTGCTAAAGATGGTGCATCTGAGGGTCGGCCGACGCCCCCACTTCGACCGACCTGGGCCCACGGCCAAACGGCCTCAACCGCCTCTAGCTGGCTTCTCACCGCCTATGGATGCTATAAATACCTGCAAGGCCCTCCGTATCCAACACACACCAGAAAAAGAGCTCTCCTTTGCTACACGCTTAGTCTTAGTTAGCATATACTTCTTATGTCTTGCACCTTATCCAAGCTGACATATGCTATGACATTGGCTCAATGTGCCTTATGGTTGGTCTATTTATAAGCGCAATAGATAGAGTTGTATTTCATATTGCAAGCATGGTGTTTGGAATACGGAATACTGTTGAAGGTATCGCTACCCCACGGATTAGTAGAGGTAGGCGGCAGGTGGTGTCAGCCCTGTCCGTCCTTTGTAATCCTCCACGTTCGTTAGATGATATTAGGCCTTTATGATAAGAAGTCCTCCTGTCATCCCTTGATGAGGGAACCACTGGACACCTCGATATGTCCTGTGTCATATGTCACTTATATAAGATTGTATAGGATAAGGTTATATATCCAAGTCCCTTTTGTATGATGCTAATGAATCCTTTCTAATCTTTACTAATGATCTATTTACTAACTAAGACTAACTTAATGATGAGCAATGAACTTCTGTCTATCACTCTAACCCTAAAATGTTATATCATTTACCCCTGCTCAGACTTTGGTAGATTAATGATATTGTAAGTAAATACATTGGATGACACCTCTCTTTAACTAAACGCTTTCCCTGTAGATAAACAAATAATGATACGCTGGAATACTCCCGGATGAAATGCTACAATGTACTTCTATTTACTTGCAAAATTATGTAAACGTTAAGAAATACCAACAAGCATTTCTGATGCCATTGCCGAGGAAAGCAATGGTTGAAGAGTTTTGATTATCCATGTATTTAATGCAGCAAAATTAATCACTAGTAATGTAGAAGGTTTACCCTTGCGCTCTGTTACTCTGTGACGTGAAACAGGGTAGTGTATGACTAGTTTCCAGTTACCGTCGAACTACATCGAGAACCTGAATACCATCGAAAGGAGGGTACGCTCTCGTGTCGTGATCCCTCAGGTGTTCTTATCAGAGACCGAACCAGTCATCAGAGAGTCATCCGCTCAGGGAGAACAACCCGCTGAGGGAGAACATATGGACGCTCCTTGAATGAGGGAACCACTGGACACCTCGATATGTCTAGTCATCGGAGAGTCATCCGCTCAGTGAGAACATATGGACACTCCTTGACTGAGGGAACCACTGAACATATGGACGCTGCTGCCGGAGGAGCTTTCCTCTCCTTGAATGTGGCCGCCGCTAAGCTCCTTGAATGAGGGAACCACTGGACACCTCGATATGTCCTGTGTCATATGTCCCTTGTATAAGATTGTATAGGATAAGGTTGTATATCCAAGTCCCTTTTGTATGATGCTAATGAATCCTTTTTGATCTTTACTAATGATCTATTTACTAACTAAGACTTACTTAATGATGAACAATGAACTTCTGTCTGTCACTCTAACCCTATAATGTTATATCATTTACCCCTGCTCAGACTTTGGTAGATTAATAATATTGTAAGTAAATACATTGGATGACAGCTCTCTTTAACTAAATGCTTTCCTTGCAGATAAACAAATAACGATACGCTAGAATACTCCCGGATGAAATGCTATAACGTACTTCTGTGCACTTGCAGAATTATGTAAACGTTAAGAAATACCAACAAGCATTTCTGGTGCCATTGCCGAGGAAAGCAATGTTTGAAGAGTTTTGGTCATCCATGTATTGAATACAGCAAAATTAATCGCTAGTACTGTAGAAGGTTTACCCTGGTGCTTTGTTTCTCTGTGACGTGAAACAGGGTAGTGTATGACTGGTTTCCAGTTACCATCGAACTACATCGAGAACCCGAATACCATCGGAAGGAGGGTACGCTTTCGTGTCGTGATCCCTCAGGTGTTCTTGTCAGAGAGTCATCCACTCAGAGAGTCATCCACTCAGGGAGAACAACCCGTTCTCGAGGCACCCCAACCAGAAGAAGCTATGGCTGAAAGGATGATCTATGACTACTCCGTCCCTTCAGCTGCCCACATTCCCATGGGTCCGGAATTGGTTGTGGGTGATCACGCATTCGAGCTCAAGGCCCCGCTTATCAACATGGTGCAGGCCAGTCCCTTCTGTGGGATGGCCAATGAAGATGCAAGTGCCCATCTCCATCACTTCCTGGAGGTGTGCAACTGTTGGTATTTCTTAGCATCTCCACTACAGGAGTGATGGCACTAGAGATGCCTTAATATAAATCTTAGCGTTACATAAGTTCTGCAAGCGCACAGAAGTACATTGTAGCATTTCACCCGGGAGTATTCCAGAGTATCGTATTTATTTCCTCAGGGAAAGCGTATGGCAAAGTAATGTGTTTTCTAATGCATCAACTATATCATGATTAATATACCAATACTAGAATAGGGGATAACATGATATAACAAGTTGGGTAGGTTGACACACAGAGGATTTCACTGCTCATTATGTAAGTCTAGTTAATATGAAGGTCCTACGAGAGAACTTAGGGATTCTACGTACTTCTTACTTATGGGTTACACTCTTACAGGTATATCCTATACAAGCTCAGTAAGAGAAACAAATTAGAGGGCAAATCGAGGAGTCGTGGGATCCCCTCATCCAAGGGTACTGTCACGATGTTTATCATGAAGGCCTGCAAACGTCCAAACCCGAACGGCGAGGATTACAAGGGACGGACAGGGCTGTCACCACCTGCCACCTACCTCTGAATACGTGGGGTAGGGTATCCCCAACGGCATTCCATACCCCAAACACCATGTTTGTAATATGAAATACATCTTTACCAGTTGTACGGAAAGGTAAAGAACAATCATAAAGATTCATTGGGCCATTGCCATAACATGTATCTTCTACACTAAGGTGCAAGACATACAACTCATATGATGCACACACAAGACTATAAGTCAAGTAACATAAGTAAGATAGCATATCCATTAAGGCTCTAAGTCTTACAAATAAGCAAAAGGATACAAGATAACTGAGCTCTAGGCTTACCAAGACTCCTTCGGAAACCCGTAGAAGCTCAACTCCTAGAACTACTTCTCTACTAACTAAGACTATGACTTGTAGCAATTGGAGCTCTTCCTTCTGGTGTGTGTTGTACAGGAGGCGTTGGTCATCTATTTATAGTGCTGGGAGGTGGTTCAGGGTCGGTACAAGGCGGTTGAGGATGAGTGGGCCCACCCCTGAGTGGCCGATGTGGAGACGTTGCCCGACCATCTGATAAACCGACTGAACTCATCCACTGTGCAGATTTGGTCCTGAAGGCGGTGTAGATACGCTGGAGAAAGGAGGGCCGCAACGGCCGCTAGACGGGGTCGGCCGACCTGGGTTCGTCTTGCCCTTCTTCTGAGTGGCTGGAATGTGGACCCTGGTACTCATGGAAGATGGGTATGGATCCTTGGAGTAGATCTTTTTTCTCATGTGGGCCCATCAATCCATGTGAATTCACCTTATCCTCCTTTTCACCATTGGATGTAACCGTCATTGGTCCAATGTCCCAGATGATGTGCATTTGTGCTTGTTTTGCATGGCCAAACTTGGTCTCTGTTAGGCACTAGGCCAGGTCGGCCGACCAGGGCAGGTCGGGCGACCTGGGCTTAGCCCTGTTTTTCTTCATCTTTTGGCCCTTATCTCCTGCAACCAAATAATCTCCATATACAAGTGGAACTACATTATTTGAAACCAAATCCTACTGATAATTGTTAGTTTATTTTATTTTACCATGTTGGCGTTACAAGATTTTCAAGACTTAACAAGTGCCAACAAACTCCCCCAAGCTAAGATCTTTGCTTGTCCCTGAGCAAAGCTTGGTGGGTTAGAAACCATTGGATCAGATTTTGCATGCTTCCCAAAAGAGATAATGTCAAATAGGAAAGCATTTCATAGCTTGAATAAGTTGGCAAAGATTAAACCATCCCCTTTTTACCTTGCCACCTATGGGGCTTATAGCTTTTCTTCATCATGAGCGGTTGAAAGCCAGAACAACTTAGCAAGAATGTTCCCCCAAACCTTTGTTTCACCCTTTCGCCGGAGGTTTTTAGAGAAACTTTTGCAACAGAAAACAAGGCTCCTCAAGTGACTCTCTCTTTCAAGTCGCTCATAGGTGTATGAATCCTTTCCATCTCTCCTCTCAAAATTTCCCTCAATAGCATAAGCAAGTGGGGTTCATAAATGGGAATTTTTTGTTTCACACATGCATTGCTTATTTTGTTGAGTCAAATCCAGGATCAATGAAGAATTAAATCATACAATCAAATCAAAGTGTGCCAGTGTGGATATGTGGTAGTAGAAAAGGAACTCCTTTAGGGAATTTCTCTCCTTTAAGAATTTACTATAAAGCTTGGCTCCCTTTTCTTTTTCTTCTCTCTTCTTTTTTTTCATGGACTAGACATGTGTCCATTTATCTCGCCCTTTTTTTAAGAGCATAGGGAGCCTAAACCTTATGCATAGGAATGTTTTTGGAGAGAAATTCCTTTACTTTGGAGTATTTTATTTTGGCAAGCAAATGATAGGCATTTTGTGCTTTACTTCCAGAGTAGAAGTATGGCAAGTATGGTGGCGTGTACGTGACTCCGATTTTAAGAGCATGAAGTAAATCTTACAAAGGTCACAATGAACTTGACAAAACTCAAAGCAACTGCACATGTTTGTAAGTGGTTGGACTGTGATGCTGTGGTAGGATTTTCACTCTTCACTGAGGAGCCTAGAATTTTGTTCTTTTTTGAAATAAAATCTCCGGGTTCAAGTTTCACATGGGTAAGGATAAAACAATTCTAACTTATTATATCATAGCTCCCAACAACCTAGAATCAGATCTAGCATTTGCTACCCACAAGTTTTAAGTTTCAAAGGAAATCATTAATTTAAGCCAACAAATCCAAGATACAAAAGACTGCCTTATTGAGACTTGAATACAGGGGAAGGTCATAACAAAAATTCATCATTTCCATACAAGGACAATTTTTTTATACCAAATTACTCTAAATAAAAAGAAAATCAGAAAATGAAAGGCACGGATAGATGAACTTACCTGTGCGGGGGTCCTCCCCCAAGCTGGACTTCTTACTGCTGGCGATAACGAGGGTCGTTCGGGTCGAATCCCTGGTACCGGAGGTAGGCATTCATGTTCTGATTGCCTTGCTGGATGCTGTTCTGTAGGGCGTTGTAATTCTGCACTGACTGGTCCCACCAAGCCTGTGACTGCTGCACATGTTGGGTCAAAGTATCATCAATGCGGTGGGTGGTTACCTCAAGGGTCCCCATACGGTTAAATAACCCATCCATGCTACTGCGCCAGTCCCTTGCTGAAAAGGACCGTCGGGCGTCGAACGGAGGCGGGCCGCCACTTGAGCTGGACGACTGATGATAGTGCGGGTCTTGGGGATTCCATTTTGCTTGCGGGGCTTCTTGCCATCCCGAACCTCCCGCCATATATGGTGGGGGCGGCTGTGGCTGCTCCCAGTTTGATCCTGCTGGTACGTACGGCGGAGTTGGAGGTTCCCATGTTCCTTGGGTTTGTGGCACCGCGGCTTCTTCCCGTCGGGACATGCTTCTTGTCACCCTTCCTATCACGCTCTGCCTGCCTTCCTGCTGTAACTCCAACAAAAGTGTTTTGCATTTGTACAACCAGTATTCCGGTGCTAGCAACGGAATTCTGGTTGTGCTATTATGATAAACCATAACAAGCTTTTGGTCTATGGCATGCGTAACAAGGTGACTTTGAACAAAATGAGATTCATCCAGAGTTGGGCGAGGCTGCGGAAGGAACTCAACTCGGTAATTATCCAAAAGGCCCATTGACTCAAAGATGCGAGTGACCAAAGAAGTACACTCAATGGGACCTTGCCTTCTAAAAACACCCATCCACTGATCAATCAAAAAAACGACTAGGGAAATTTTTATCTTCTTAACCATCGCATATAATAATTTCAATTCATCAATGCGAACGGTCCGAAGATCATTTCGAGGAAAAAGAGTCATGGCAATCCAGCGGTGCATAAAACGGAGAGTGGGGTTATGAATATGGCTTGTTCTTGGGGGAGTCCCATCTGTGATACCAGAGATATCCCGCCAGAATGATTCTCTCACAAAAAGTCTCAAGACTTTATCAATCTCCAAGCTACAATGCTTGCTAAACCCCGAATGGCTACTAAGCTGCCTCCAGGAAACGAAATACTCTTCCCTTAGAAAGCGAAAAGTAATCCCCTCCTCAGATTTTCTCAAAGTAGTAAGAAATTGAATTGTTAACAAGCGACACCCGCCCTCATGAATGCGTGCAAAATCCGACCAACCCACAGCACCCCAAACGCTTTTGAAGTCAGTGGCCATACCTGATTTCTCCATGAGTTCGCTTGTGAACACATGTGTGTGATCAAAAGCGCGACCCAGGAGAATTTGATACGCTTCTGTTTCGTAGCCTTCGTCGATGTCGAGTTGATCATCGAAGATGAACGTCGGGTGACGGTCGTCTTCGTTGTGGTTGCTGCTGGAGCTATCTCCGTTACCTTCTCCATTGCCGCCGTCGCTTCTGCCTCCTGTGGATGTGGCACCAGCCCCAGTGTAGTAGTACTGGTCTTCGGATATCTCCATGGAATGTTGGCTGCCCATCCTTTCTTCGGATCCACCGGCCGAGTCCATGATCTCCGTGCTGGAGGAGACCAACTCAGTGCTTCCGGAATGTCGGATCCGCCTCAAGCTTGACCCCTTCAATCTTTTTGCTTGCTTCACCACTCCTTGGACGAGGTTCATGATGCCTGCACAAGGAGCAACAACAAGAACGATTCTTGGAAGACAAAAGGATTAGCGTTAATGGGTTAGTCATCCAAGAGTTAGTCGTTCTTGTGGGGCGTGGTTGTCTCCACAACAGTGTCATTGTGGGTTATGACACACCACAAACAAACGTTCTTGCGGGGTTGAGGACCTCCACAACTCGTTCAAGTACTTAAGCTCAAGTCGAACAACACCATTATGTAGAAATGAAATCCATTTTTACTTTTTTTTTTTTGATTCTCAAACTAAGGAGCTAAAAACTTGAGAATTTAACAGAGGGAGAAGAGAAACTCCGAGGGCGAGACGCAGCTCGGGTTGGGGCGAAGAGATCAAGCACCATGCCAAGGCTTTTTATAGCCGGAGCTCACCCCTGATCGGCTGACCAGGTGGGGTCGGCTGACCCTCCCGCAGATGTTTTTTGGCCAAGCTTTGATCACGAGCGCATTGGATACCCTGGTGTCTGTAAAATGGTTGAAAACTTTGCAAAAGAGGGGGGCCATGAGTCGGGCGACATGAGCTGGTCGGCCGAATGGTGTTGGACACCATTGAATTCCCCCTTTGAAATATGTGATGGGTGCCTATGGTAGGGTATGATGGTGTTTGAGTGCTCTGCAAAGGCCAAATTTTGGAGTCGGCCGACGTGCCACGGTCGGCCGACCAAGTCGTAGCTAGGTTCGGGCTATGCTTTTGTAGGGTGGCACATGGTTCAAAGATGCGATGAATGCTAGTTGGAATGAGTGAGGGTGGCCAGGTATCCAAGGAAAATTCATATAAATGGCTCCAAAGTTTAAGAATTTAAATGCAATGATTTGTGAAAATTCAAACATGCCTGAAAAATAAATATGCATTGTGAAATAAATATGGGATACATACCGATGCACCTACCGGTGAGGACTCGTTGTTTTTCGTCCGTCGAGTACGGACGTCTCCAAGATATGATTCAGTTTGATGACTTGTGTTCCGCAATTGAAGATGATGTGGAAGCTTTGCAACGCCACTCCAATTCTGTCTTTTCAACGCATGGTGATGTTGGTGTTGTTGCCTTTAGAGCTTTAACTCCTTGTGTGAATTCTTTGGGCAGGGGCAGAAGCGGCTCACTGTTGGTGACCGGTGGTTTTTGTTGCTTCCATCCATAAATGACCTTGATTTTAGGCCCGTGATGTTTTTGGCTTACTTCTTCCTTGTTTCCTGCATGGTTAGCCAAAATCTCCCGACTGGTTTCTTTCACTATAGCAGCTAGTTGAGCTGACTGGGCCTCTAGAATTTTACTTAAGCGCAGCTGGTTCTTCACAGTGATAGATAGGGCATGGAATTTAGAGCTTAAATCATTCACCTCTCTCTTGGCAGGTATGGTGTATGTTGGTATTTCTTACGATCGCAGATAAATCCGCAAGCGCACAGATACCGTTGTAGCTTTCACCCAGAAGTATTCAGGGTATCGAATCCACAGGAAACGTGTGTACTAATCTTCTAACTAGATCGTCCAAGGACAACAAGAGAAATGATTGGCGAGGGTAGAGAGGATTCCTATGGATAAGGACCTTGATAAGGAAGCTCAGTGTCTATAGTCTGCTTACTTTGGGCACCGGGGTATCCTAGGCCTCTAGGAAATTGCCGGCCAACAGCTCTACGCCGTACCCGAACGGCGAGGATTACAAAGAACGGACAGGGCTGTCACCACCTGCCGCCTACCTCTGAATACGTGGGGCTACGAGGCAAACAAAGGTAACTTCTAGCCTAGACACCACATCTATGCTATCAATTACTACTTTAGTCTTGTTCCTAGACCAACGTATTCACTAAGCATTCACAAATGATTAATGAACGATGAACCTGCAAGAAAATATAACAGAGAACTTACTTAATCAAGAGAACTTAATACCATAAGAGATCACGAACACTGACTAGAAGAAGGAAGCATCCGTCGAGGTACAAGATCGGGGAAGAGTGCCGACAGACTCGACACTTCCCCCGGACGACCCCTCACCCTCTCCCTATTCTTTAGATACTACACTGGAGTAGAGCTTCGCCTTGGAGTGGAGCTTGTGGCTTCTCAATCTTGTGTGTCCCTTCAATGACCGGTATGCAACTATTTATAGCTTGTAGAGGCGGTTGGGAGTGGACACGTGGAAGATGAGGACGAACGGACTCAGTCACAGGTCGGGCGATTCGGGGAGATCGGCCGACGTTCGATCCACCGCCTTGAGTGATGCACGGCGTAGATGGACTCCTGGAGGCGGTGGGAACCCGTACCAGAAGGATGAGGCGGTTTGGCCTCCGGACCAGGTCGGGCGACCGGGGAGATCGGGCGACCGGCTATCGGCACCGATCGGGCCCATCTTCGGCTGAGTGACTGTTTAGTGGGTCCTAATGGCGGTTCCAGGTGGTATAGGTGCATTTGAGTACGTTTAGGTTGGAAGGTGGGCCCTTCTATCCATGTGAACTCCCCTTGGACCATTCCCATCTCTTGGATCCAACCGTCATGGAATCAGTGGCTAGGATGGTCCTGGAGTGTGCTTCTTTGCCCTGGATGAAGTTGGGCCCCATTGGGCTTCGGGCCAGGCTCGGCTGACCGGCCCAGGTCGACCGACATATCTTTTGTGCCTGATTGGCCTCATCTTTTGCCAGCCATTATATTGTAGGCCGTGGAGTCCCACCCTAGGTGACACCACTCCATTTGAGTATGTGTACTTGTGGATGTGGCCCTTTTGTTCTTCTCTTGAGATCCTTCTCCCACATGGGCTTGACCCAACCTTGTTGCATAGGCAAGGGTTGGTCTAGAATGGCTTTCCTAGCACATATCCAAAGATAGAGTCATTTGGCCTTGGTTGGGCGTCGGCCGACCTGGCTAGGTCGGGCGACCGCCCACCGAGCCCGTTTTGCCTCAAATTTCACCTGTTGCCTCCTGCATACACATAGTCACCAAAACTAGTTGAACATGTTAGATATAAGCCCTATAGCTATGGTGAATATATATCTTTATGTCAGAGTTGACGGTCTGTGATGTGCATTAATGAGCGTCAACAAGCTCCCCCACACTTAGCCTTTACTCGTCCTCGAGTAAAGCTTTAGGAGTAAGGTGGAAACCATGACTCCTTCTGATATGAAGCTAGCATATAAGTTATTCCAAGACATACCTGCACTTGTGAATTTGGAAGTGTCTAACATGCCATCTTGGGTGGTTGAGGAATGGAACGGCCTTGATTCAAGTCATCTCCACTCCTCTGTTAAGTAGCTTGGGTTTTTGATAAATTTTCAAAAACATAACCTTATCTAGCTCCTCAAGTGATTCTCTTAGATCTCTCAAAGTGTATAATTCCTCACCAAGGCATTATTTTGCCTTCTTTCACCCTACTTCTAAAAGGCTTATGTGGAGCTCAAGGTAGGAGTAAAGGAAAGGCACACTTGCATCACATATATTGCAAAGTCAAAGAGTGGATCCAAGAAGAAAACTATTCATACAATCTGATCAAGATGTGCATGTGTGTGGAACAATGGAATTGTAGCTCCTTTTTGTATGATCTCTCTCCTCTTGAATTTATTTTTAGAACATGGCTATCTTTTTTCTCATGATACTTGGGCCTTCATGTGCCCACATTTTTTTTTATGCTTGGACCTTCATGTGTCCATATTTTTTTATAGCCCATGTCTCTTTTGAAATAACACTTGGAGAGGAGATCAACACTTTAAGTGGAGTATTTATTTTGTGGATGGATGCAATGTATGTTGCTAACTTCCAGTGTAGAAGTTTAGCGTATGTATGTGGAGTGTACGTGATCTTGATCATGAAAGCATGAAGAGAATCTTACAAGGGTCACAACAATTTGACAAAGCTCAATGCAATAAACAAGCAGCATATGTGTAAAGTTTTGCAATGTGAACAACATATGGCTTTGGTAGGAATAAGGCATCACTGAGGAGCTCTGTAAGGCTATTCATTTTAAGGTTTTACAAGAAAAACATCCCAAGCACTTTATACAGAAAGAGCAAGATTTCTTTTATCATACCATATCTCATTAATCAACCACTTAGATAAACATGTTTCCTAAAGATATATGTTCACAAGCACTAGGTGTATGTGCAAGGAATAAAGTATATGCAAGCCAATCAAGGATAGACATGTAAACCAAAGTAGCATCCAAGTTCATTTTAGCATGAGTTTAATTTCAGTGATCATCTCAAGATAAGGCTTATTAAACTCATGAATCAGAGAGGGTGAGGAACAGGATGTGCAAACCATCGCTCTGGACGAAAATGAGGACGAGAGATGCCAGATGGCCTTCGGCCGACCAGGGGGATCGCCCGACCCCTTCTGGGCTTCGCTCACCTTGATCTTTCTTGAGCTGACCTGTGCGATGTTGTACAACCTGTCTATGGGTGGTCTCGATCATGTGCACGTCAGGAAACTCGGGAGACCTCCACACTTGATCTTGTTCCTGCATTTATTCATACATGGTGGAAACAAAACAATGGCTCTTTGGTTTTGGGAACCAAGAGCCTTTATTGGATTCAAATATTTCTTTTAGTTATGCAATTTTTATAGAACATTTTTTTAGAGCAAGATGAAAGAACTAGCATCACCTGAAAACCAAGATAAAATTTTGTACAAATGGAACATGTTGCGAAATACTTATCGACCTCCCCCACACTTGGATTTTTGTGTCACGAGACAACAAAAATCAAGTGTATTGGCTTCCTTTGAAATTTGTTCCATGAACAAAACTTACCAAGGTGTTACTGCTGATGTAGCTCCATGTTCTTAAGCATCACCTGTCCATCGTTCTTTTCAATCTCCACCTGAAACGGTTAGCGACCAAAAATGCCCAAAGGAAAGTTTATACTAACAACATGTCTTGCTTTTTTTCAAAAGGAAAAATAAATAATAATCCGGGCCATCTCTTGGCAGTGCTTTGTTTATGGTCTCAAGCTAGACCATGGGGATCCTCACATTGCAGCTGTCATTGGCGACGTTGTTCATCGCCAATTGTTAATGTACCGTTGAAGTTCTAGCTGCAATGTTAATGCCAAAGATGGAAAACGAAATCTGCAATGTTTGTGATAAATGAATACATCCACAACCAACCTCCGAAACATTTTAGAAATGAGGACCTTAAGGTGTTGTAGCCCTCGTGTGCGCTCGGGGCACAAAGTGTAACTAGCTCTCGAGATTCATTAAATGAGCATAACTTTTGTGGGATTTTGAAAGAGAAGGTTTCATGCTCATTTATGGAATCCTTTTGCTCGGACTCCAGAGTCAAAATTTCAAGCGTGTCCATGGCCTTTGGGTTCTCCAACTCAAGAGGTTCATCATTGAAAATCAAAGTTGTTTCTCGACCATTATCGAGAACAACTTCCTGAGGGCCTAAGGGACATGGCTTCCGCTTGATTGAAGGCGGTGATGAAGGTCGCTCGAGATGAGAAGTAGGTTCGATTGGCGACACAAACATCACCTTCTCGAGCGGGCTATGCTCGGGGAGAGGCCTTGCCATAGAAGTTTCTGGGCATGAAATATGAGTGGCAAGAGTAGCTTTCCCTAGCTCCCCATTGAGGCTCCCTTGAGATACTTCTTTTTGGAGAAGCCTTTCTAGTGGGAAGCCTATGAGAAGATCAAAATCGAGGATAGAAAAGATATGGAAATCTAGATGAACCTTGATTTTGTCTATTTTGATCGGCACAGCCCTTGCAATTCCACGACATTCAAAGATGTGTCCTGAGGGACTTTTGAAAAGCTTGTCGGTCGAGGCTAGAGGCATGTTGCCCAAGAAAATGTTTGCGAAGGATTCAGACATGATGCTAGCCTCGACGGTTGGGTTGTAAAGGGCTTCTACGAGAATTCCCCGTAAAGAGCAAGGCATGGTTGTGAAAGGTGCAACCATCCAAATTGCTTCAGAAGAACGCTTTACTTCCTTTAACCATTCTATTGGTGGTTCCCTTATGGACATATCGGGGAAAACCTCCTTGAGTGGATCTGATGGATGATAAATGGGAGGTGTCGTAGCCTTTTTGTGCCTAGTGTGATCCGAGGGATTTCCAGAATCCTCAGATGCCTAAGGTAGAACTTTTTCTTCCTTCGGTGGCTTTGGTTCGGGAGTGGGCTCTAAGACTGGATCGTGCGAGGTAAAATGGTTTGGCTCGGGTATGACCATACTAGGATCATCTTGCTCGGATCTTGTCTTAGAGTTGTGCTGGGGTTCGTGCTGCATTTCGATGGAGGGAGTGTTTTCCAGAATCTTTTCTAGAAGAGCTCTCCCTTCATCCAGGGTTACGTGCATGAACGAACCATCGGCGGCACCATCTAGGATGAAAGCAGCTTCTTTTTTTAGGCCCGATCGAAAATGTTGCATGAGCATGAAGTCGGGTATGCCTAAGTCTGGGCCAAACTTGTTTAGTGAAACAAATCTCTCCCAAGCTGCACCTAGAGTTTCCTTCTCACTCTGCTGGAAGCAGACGATCTCCCTCCGAAGGGCACATATACGGTGAATGGGGAAGAAGTAAAGACAAAACTTATCCCGTAGTTTTTCCCAATTTCCGTTTACGTCCCTGACGGTTTGGTAGTACCATCTCTTTGCCGTCTCATCGAGAGAGAACGAAAATAACTTCCATTTGATGGTCTCTTGTGTCATGCCTGAGATTCTCAAACATGAGCACAACAACTCGAATTCTCGCAGGTGATCATAAGGATTTTCGTTGTTGGCCCCTGAGAAGGTTTTATTCCGAACCATGGCTATAAAGCCGGGGCGGAGTTCAAAGCTAGATGTGGTGATTGGTTGATCAGAAGGTGGTAGCTCAAAGAACTCACGCCTTGGAGCAGAGAAGTCTATAATAGAATATTGCTCCATGGTAGAGGGGGTAACTGGTAAAAGAAAATAAAAGAGAAATAAAAAGATATGAGGACGAACAAGGTTCGAAGATAATACAGCAACCGTTCCCCGGCAACGGCGCCAGAAAGCTTGTTGGTATTTCTTACGATCGCAGATAAATCCGCAAGCGCACGGATACCGTTGTAGCTTTCACCCGGAAGTATCCAGGGTATCGAATCCACAGGGAACGTGTGTACTAATCTTCTAACTAGATTGTCCAAGGACAACAAGAGAAATGATTGGCGAGGGTAGAGAGGATTCTTATGGATAAGGACCTTGATAAGGAAGCTCAGTGTCTATAGTCTGCTTACTTTGGGCACCGGGGTATCCTAGGCCTCTAGGAAATTGCCGGCCAACAGCTCTACGCCGTACCCGAACGGCGAGGATTACAAAGGACGGACAGGGCTGTCACCACCTGCCGCCTACCTCTGAATACGTGGGGCTACGAGGCAAACAAAGGTAACTTCTAGCCTAGACACCACGTCTATGCTATCAATTACTACTTTAGTCTTGTTCCTAGACCAAAGTATTCACTAAGCATTCACAAATGATTAATGAACGATGAACCCGCAAGCAACTATAACAGAGAACTTACTTAATCAAGAGAACTTAATACCATAAGAGATCACGAACACTTACTAGAAGAAGGAAGCATCCGTCGAGGTACAAGATCGGGGAAGAGTGCCAACAGACCCGGCACTTCCCCCGGACTACCCCTTACTCTCTTCCTATTCTCTAGATACTACACTGGAGTAGAGCTTCGCCTTGGAGTGGAGCTTGTGGCTTCTCAATCTTGTGTGTCCCTTCAATGACCGGTATGCAACTATTTATAGCTTGTAGAGGCGGTTGGGAGTGGACACGTGGAAGATGAGGACGAACGGACTCAGTCACAGGTCGGGCGATTCGGGGAGATCGGCCGACGTTCGATCCACCACCTTGAGTGATGCACGGCGTAGATGGACTCCTGGAGGCGGTGGGAACCCGTACCAGAAGGATGAGGCGGTTTGGCCTCCGGACCAGGTCGGGCGACCGGCTATCGGCACCGATCGGGCCCATCTTCGGCTGAATGACTATTTAGTGGGTCCTAATGGCGGTTCCAGGTGGTATAGGTGCATTTGAGTATGTTTAGGTTGGAAGGTGGGCCCTTCTATCCATGTGAACTCCCCTTGGACCATTCCCATCTCTTGGATCCAACCGTCATGGAATCAGTGGCTAGGATGGTCCTGGAGTGTGCTTCTTTGCCCTGGATGAAGTTGGGCCCCATTGGGCTCCGGGCCAGGCTCGGCCGACCGGCCCCGGTCGGCCGACGTATCTTTTGTGCCTGATTGGCCTCATCTTTTGCCAGCCATTATATTGTAGGCCGTGGAGTCCCACCCTAGGTGACACCACTCCATTTGAGTATGTGTACTTGTGGATGTGGCCCCTTTGTTCTTCTCTTGAGGTCCTTCTCCCACATGGGCTTGACCCAACCTTGTTGCATAGGCAAGCCCCGAGCTGTCAGGGCTTGGCCGCGCTTCTCCAACTGTTGTAACTCGTTAGCAGTGTCAGCCGCCGAGCGTTTGGGGGCTGATCGAGCCCGAGAGGCACGCTGTTTTTTATGTGGCGCCAGCCCCCGAGTGCGAGTGCCGGTCGAACCTTAGCGGTACGCCGTTTGTTCCGCAGTGTCGGCTTCCGAGTGGCTCGGAGCCAATCGAGCCCGAGAGGCACACTGTTTTTGATGCGGCGCCAGCCCCCGAGTGCGAGCGCTGTTTGAGCCTTAGCGGCACACCACTTGATTTGCAGCGTTGGCTCCCGAGTGGTTCGGGGCCAATCGAGCCCGAGAGGCACGCTGACTTTAATGCGGCGCCAGCCCCTGAGTGCGAGGGCTGTTAGAGCCTTAGCGGCACGCCACTTGGCTTGCAGTGTTGGCTCCCGAGTGGTTCGGGGCCAATCGAGCCCGAGAGGCACACTGACTTCAATGCGGCGCCAGCCCCCGAGTCCGAGTGCTGGTCGAGCCTTAGCAGCACGCCGACTTCTTCGTCCTGCCCGAGTGCATGGGGTCATTTTTTACCGTTGACTCGCCGGGCGTAACGGTTCGCGTGAGCGTCCAACGGCTCTTTCTACGGTTGTGCCCGCTCCCGTTAATCGCGCCATCTCGCAGTAATTTCGGCGTTGTGGAGCACCATAAAAGGCTAGGGTTAGGTTTCACTGTTGCGAGATCCATTCCCCCTTCTCTTCATTCCTCAGCCAGCCGCCGCCAAAGAATCCTCATTGCTTCTAGATCCGCCCCGCGGGTTTAGCCACTACGGGGAGCGTAGGCTCGTTGATGCGGACAAAGCCCCCCTGCGTGTAGATCCATGGCGCCGAAGAGGAAGCTCACTGGTGTCCCCAAGTCTGACAAGATCCCCTCCCCTGCCGTCGCGTGGGCGCGGGGGAAGGTGACCACGGAGATGCTGGAGGAAATGGTGGAGCGGAGCATCCTCCCGTCTCAGGCCGTGGCGGAGTGGCGGCCGAGCGCCGGGGAGGCGTTCCCGTCGGAGAACTCCGGCGAGCTGGTCCTGTTCAAGCCGTTCTTCGAGGCGGGACTCGGCTTGCCAACGGGGGCTTTCTTCCGAGGTTTGCTTTACTACTATGTGATCGAGGCCATCAACCTCAATCCCAACTCCATCATGGCGATTTCCATCTTCATCCATCTCTGCGAGGCCTACCTGGGGATCACTCCCCATTTCGACCTGTGGAGGTACTTGTATTGGCTGAAGCCTCAGCCGAGCGAGGAGAAGATGGTGGTAGTAGGAGGTGGCGGGTTCATGCTGCGTCAAGGGCGGAAGGATGAATACTTCGACATCGCCCTCAACACCTCCAACAAGGGCTGGAAAGCCGAGAGGTTCTATGTCGGGAACCACGCGCCGACGATTCCCTGCCACACCGGAGAACGCCCGAAGGTGAAGGACTGCTGGAATGATCTTCCCAGCGGTTCTCAAATGTGGGAAGTTGAGGAGCTCCTTGCGATGATCAAGGAACTCAAGGAAGTCAGACACTTGACGGTGATCGGCATTGCCTGCAACTTTAGCAGGCGGCTGATTCAGCCGATCCAGGAGCGGAAGCACCCGGGCTACGAGTACTCGGGCCGGGAGGATCCCACCCGGGGAGCTCGCCGGACGGTGAGCAAGAAGGAGATGAAGGCTCGTGTAGGCGGGTTCTTCCTCGGGCACGTGTCGGAGAAGGTCCAGCCGCGCCCATTTTCCTTGAAGAGGCCTGCTCCACAGGTAAGCTTCTGTTCCGAGTGCTTTTGAATGTTCTTCTTGATGTAATTTTTTGGTTTTTGATGTAACCGTCCGTTGGCCGTCTGATTTTGCGAATTCTTTGGCGCAGGATCGGGTCTTCGATTATTTCTCTGCTGCCCCGCTTCCGGAGGATCTCCCTAGGAAGGTGTTCCTGGAGGAAGCGCCCCCAGTTGACCAGGTCGTACCTCCAGCGGCAGAAGCGGCTGATCCTCCTCCTCCTCTGGTGTGGGCGCCTAGCGATACGGAAGGCTCCTTGAGCCCTTCTGACGAAGAAGTGGAGGAGGAACGCCCATGGAAGCACCGGGGGACCGTGGCGAAGGTCGGGTCTCGCAGGACCGGCGTTGCTAAGCTGGCGGCGTCCGTCGCCGGTGAGGAAGCCGAGGACGACTCGGCGACAATGTCGGACGAAGCACCCTCCGTCCGGCAGGCAGTGGCGGGTACGCCGCCACCACCTCTCAAGCGGAAGCGCACGAGGAAGATGACGGCGAAGAAGTCGGCTGCGCAGCCGACCAACCAACCGGCGGCTGGCTCGGACGCCGACGTTGACGAGCCGAGGAATCCATCTCCGGCCGTCGTGGTGGAAGAGGAGAAGGACGAGGCAGTGCCCGACTCCTTGTTCCAGGAGCAGGAGCACGCCCGGGCCATGGGCGTGTCGGTGGAGGAGAGGCGGCGCATGATGGCGGAGATGATTGTGCAGGCCGCCGCGGACGTAAGGCCGGTCTCCGATTTGGGGACTAGGCCGATCCTGATGACGGCTTCGGCGCAGCGGCGTCCCAAGCTCCAAATCTTGCGGCCCCGAGTCGTGGTGGTGAAAAGTACTCAGTAAGTTCTCGGTCTTCACGTTTCTTGTACGTACCATTATCTCCGAGTCCTTGTTTTAATTTCCGACTACTTTTTCCAGCAAATCTTCCGACGTTGATGGTGTGGCGGCCGGTGGGGCGGGGTCATCGACTGCTACCCCGCAGAAACCGAGTTCTCCCCCGGCTGCACCTGTCGGCACGCCTCCCTCAGGCGTAGTGCCTGGGGCGACGGACCCAGCCCAAGGGTCGATGACGCCAAGGCTGGAGCAGGTGCCAGCCGGGTCTGCGCCGGAGGAAGACGTGGTGGGGACCGGGACGGAGGACGTGATGGCGCCCGAGTCGGAAGGTCTGGTGGTGCCTGGGGCGGAAGATGCGCAGGGCGATGCGGAGAAGGCGGCGGCTCCCCCGAGTGGTGGAGCTGACGACTTTGCGGTGGACCCTTCGGTGCCAGCCCTGCATGCGGGCGAAGATGCCGCTGCTCAAGGAGAGGTTCTCCAGAAGCAGTCGGAGGACCCGGGGACCATGATGGCCTCCGCGATTGATGCCGGCGCAGGAGAGAAGGAGGCGGTGCTTGCCGAGCTGGGGCTCGCACTCGACCAATCTCGGCGCTGCGTGGAGCTACATCTTTTCTTCTGCTTTATTTTATTCGTCGTGGTTTATTGTATTTTGCCTGATTTCTCTGTTTTCCGCTGATTGGTGCAGAAATTGGCCACNCTGCGTGGAGGTACATCTTTTCTTCTGCTTTGTTTTATTCGTCGTGGTTTATTGTATTTTGTCTGATTTCTCTATTTTCCGCTGATTGGTGCAGAAATTGGCCACGCTCCGGCAGTCGCGCCTGCAGCAGCTTCGTGACGTGGAGTCGGCGCGGCAGCGCGAGGCGGAGCTGGAGGCGGAGCTCAAACGGGTTAAGCGTCAGCGTGACGCCGCCCGGAAGAGTCTGAACGACGCCATTGTGGAGCATCGATCGAGTCTTCACCGTAAGGCCTTGTCCTTGTACTTCCCGAGTAGTTGTTGAACCGTCAGATTTTGCCGTGTTCTTTTCATCCTGACCGGGTGCTTCCCTGCTTTTTCAGAGAAGGAGATGGAGAGGGACCGCCACATCCAGGAACTGAAGGAGTTGCGTATTGTGAACGCAACTCTGTAGCAGTCGGAGGAGGTGATGGCGGGGAAGTTAAAGACGGAGCAGGAGTTCCGGAAAGGTGCGGATATGACGATGCTCCAGGGAATGTATACTATCCAGAATAACGCTCAAATCATAACAGGCTTGGAGCAAGATCTGGCATCGGCGCATTTGGCCCTGACGGAGGTCAACGAGGTGGCGGTGGAGTTGCTGGACGCCATGGCCCCAGAAGAGGGTGAACCGACAGCTCTCGTCGCTCGTCTGCACGGTGCGCCGGCTCGGATCGCCGATCTGGTCAAGGAGTCGGCAGTTGTGTGTGCGAACGACGCTCTCGCGCGTGTTCGGACACTCTACCCGCGGATCGACCTTACACCGGTTGGCGATGGGGTGGCGGCGGACGCCTCAACGGAGCAAGTCGACGAGGCACTGGCTCTAACTCGCCCAATCGCCGAGAAGGTCGGTGAGGCTCTCAAGTTTGAGTTGGATCATGCAAGCTGAAGCAGGGTAGAGTAGACTTTGTATATACAAGCATTCAGAAACAAGTAAAACAAGTATATTGGATATTTTGTTTTATATTTTAAGGCTGCCCGAGTAGTTCTTTTGCTGAAATGTGCTTTTCCCTTCGCTTCACTTATCCTAAGTTCATAACGTCGAGAGCGGATCCCGTGCACGTGTAGAAGGCTTAGGCGTCGTTCCAGGCCCGGTTACACAGCATTTAGTTAGGAACTACTCGGGACAAGGTAATACCGAGTGGTTTTGCAAGGAGAGCAAATATGAAATGGACAAAGCATATATTTTTATTGAACTCTATGATACATAGCTTTTATGGGTAGAACCGGCGTAAATGCTCTATGTTCCACGGGTGTGGGACTTCGGTGCCGTCCTCGTATTGGAGACGAAAAGTACCTGGACATATGACCTGAGTCACGATGAACGGTCCTTCCCATGGGGCGGAGAGTTTGTGAACCCCTGCTGTGGATTGTACTCGGCGTAAGACGAGGTCACCAATGTTGAAGTCTCGTTGCTGGACGTTCTTGTCGTGGTAGCGTCGGAGTTGTTGCTGGTAGCGCGCGTGCTGTATGAGCGCGTTGACTCGGTGTTCCTCGATGGAGTCGAGGTCCACCTCGCGAGCTGCTTCTGCTTCGCCTTCTTCGTAGTTGTTGATGCGCGGTGAGCCAAAAGCGATGTCGGTGGGGAGGATTGCCTCGGAGCCGTAGACCAGGAAGAAAGGAGTGTGACCTGTTGCACGACTCGGCTGAGTCCTGAGTCCCCAGATGACCTGTGGTAGCTCTTGATGCCATCGTCCGGCGAATTTCTTCAACGGGTCGAAGATTCTCGCTTTTAGGCCTTGGAGTATCATGGCGTTGGCTCGTTCCACCTGTCCATTGCACCTGGGATGGGCGACGGAGGCGTAGTATACGTCGATGCACCTGCTCTCGCAAAAGTCCCAGAAGGCGGATGCGGTGAACTGTGTCCCCAAGTCGGTTATGATCCTATTAGGGACCCCGAATCGGTGTGTGATCTCTTCGATGAAGGCGGTGGCTTGCTTTGACGTTGGAGTTCCGACGATGGCCTTGTACTCTATCCATTTGGAGAATTTGTCGATGGCGACAAGGATGTGCGTGAAACCTCCCGGAGCCGCTCTGAACGGTCCCACCATGTCCAACCCCCAACAAGCGAAAGGCCACGAGGGCGGGATGGTGCGTAGAGCTTGGGCCGGGAGATGCTTCTGCTTGGCGAAGAATTGGCACCCTTGGCACCGGCGGACGAGTGCTTTGGCGTCGGACACGGCGGTAGGCCAGAAGAACCCGGCTCGGTATGCTTTCCCGACTAGTGTCCCTGTGGCGGCGTGGCTTCCACAAACTCCCGAGTGGATATCGTCAAGGATCTGGAGGCCGACTTCTTTCGTGACGCATTTGATGAAAACTTGATTTGTGGCGGCTCGTCTGTATAGGGCGTCACCGACCACCACGTAGTTCCTGCTTCGGCGTTCCAGGATCTTTCGTTCTGTGGGGTCTTGTGGCACCTTATTACGGGCGAGGTAATCAATGAACTCGGCCATCCAATCTTCTTCGGCGTCGATCATCAACACCTCGCAAAGTTCAGGAGCAGGCTCTGGTTCGTCCCCTATCTCTTTGACGGAGGGTTTGAGGAGGCCTTGCACGAATACTCCCCCTGGTACTTCCGCGCGGGTTGACCCCAGCTTGGCGAGTGCATCAGCAGCGAGGTTGTTCTCCCGTGGAACGTGGTGGTACTCAACTCCGTAGAATTTTCCCTCCTGCTTGTGCACTGCCTCGCAATAGGCATTCATCCGCTCGCTGTGGCGATCCCAGTCTTTGTTCACCTGATTTATAACGACAGCGGAGTCGCCATAAACCAGGAGCCTCTTTATTCCTAGTGAAGTGGCGATGCGGAGCCCGTGGAGGATTGCTTCATACTCGGCGGCGTTGTTGGTGACGGGGAAGCGAATTTGGAGGACATATCGGAGCAGTTCCCCTTTCGGCGAGATGAAGAGTACACCGGCGCCTCCGCCGTCGATCATTAAGGAGCCGTCGAAGTACATCTTCCAATGTTCGCCGCTGGTGTCTTCTTTCGCGTCCTGGCTCTCGGTCCATTCGGCGACGAAGTCGGCGAGGATTTGTGACCTGATGGCGGTGCGCGGGATGAAGTCTATGATGAAGGAGGCGAGCTCGACGGACCACTTGATGATCCGCCCGGTGACATCCCTGTTGTGGAGGATTTCGCCGAGTGGAAATTGCGTGACCACCTTGATGCGATGTGCTTGAAAATAATGGCGGAGTTTCCTTGATGTGATCAGCAGTGCGTAGAGCAGTTTCTGCACCTGAGGGTAGCAGGCCTTAGATTCGCTGAGTACTTCGCTTACGTAGTAGACTGGTCGCTGCACTCTTTGCACCTTTCCTTCTTCCTCCCTTTCCACGACGATGACAATGCTCACCACATTAGTCGTGGCAGCAATGTACAGGAGCAGCGTTTCGTCATTATGCGGGGCGACGAGTACTGGTGGATTGGAGAGGTAATTTTTGAGGTCGGTGAAAGCTTGCTGCGCCTCCTGGTTCCACTCGAACTTGTCGGTCTTCTTGAGGATCTTGAAGAACGGCAAACCCTTATCCCCCAGCCGGGAGATGAACCTGCTCAAGGCCGCCATGCAACCAGTCAGCTTTTGGATCTCTTTCTTCCCAGTCGGCGGTTTCATCCTCCGGATGGTGTCTATCTTCTCGGGGTTGGCTTGGATGCCTCTGTTGCTCACGATGAAGCCGAGTAGTTTCCCCTTCGGTACGCCAAAGACGCACTTGGTCGGGTTTAGCCTCCAGTTGAGCCTGCGGAGATTGGTGAATGTCTCGGAGAGGTCGGCGATGAACTCAGCTTCGGTCTTCGTCTTGATGACTATGTCGTCGACGTAGGCCTCGGCGTTGCGGCCGATCTGTGTGCCTAGGGTGAGGTTGATGGCCCTCTGGTAAGTAGCACCAGCGTTGCGGAGGCCGAACGTCATCTTGGTGTAGCAGTAAGTGCCAATCGGAGTAATGAAGGATGTCTTCTCTTGGTCTTCTTCTTTCAAGGCGATCTGGTGATAGCCGGAGTAACAATCAAGGAAGCATAGGAGTACGCATCCGGCGGTGGAGTCGACGACTTGGTCGATGCGGGGCAGGACGAAGGGGTCCTTAGGGCAGTGCCTGTTGAGATCCGTGTAATCAACACATATTCTCCATTCATTATTCTTTTTTCTTACAAGGACTGGATTAGCGAGCCAGTTGGGATAAAAGACTTCTCTAATGAACCCGGCAGCTAATAGCCTTGTAATCTCTACCCTAATGGCCTCCTTGCGGTCTTGCGCGAAGCGACGGAGCTTTTGGCGAACTGGCTTGGCGTTCGCGTCAACCTTCAAGGAGTGCTCGACCACCTCCCTCGGAACACCCGGCATATCTGATGGAGTCCATGCGAATATGTCGGCGTTGTCCCGGAGGAAGGCGACGAGCGCGCTTTCCTATTTGGGGTCGAGCCCTGAACCAATCAGGGCGGTCTTGGAGGAGTCGGAGAGCCCAAGCGAGATGGGGCACACTTCTTCAGCCGGCTGCATGGTGGTCGGCGCGGCTCTTCGCTTGGAGGACTCGGGGATGGAGCCCGGGTCTCCCTGGAAAGTTCTCGCCTCGTGGACCACTTCCATCTGGAGCACGCTGCGCTCGATGCCGGTGCAGAGGTGGAGCCCTTCTTTGTCGCAGCCCTTGGCGGTGTGGACGTCGCTGCGGATGGAGAGGACGCCGTTTGGTGCCGGCATCTTCATCAGCAGGTACGTGTAGTTGGGGATCGCCATGAATTTGGCGAGCGCTGGCCTCCCGAGTATGGCGTGGTAGGCGGTGGTGAAGTCGGCGACCTGGAAGTTGAGGTACTCGGTCCGGAAGTTGCTCTGATCGCCGAAGGTGACGGGCAGAGCTATCTGCCCGAGTGGTTTGGAGCCCTTGCCCGGGATCAGCCCGTAGAACGGGTGGAGAGAAGGAGTCAGAGCATCGAGGCCGATGCCCATGTCCCTCAGTGTTTGGGCGAAGATGATGTTAAGCCCGCTTCCGCCGTCGACGAGTACTTTGGTGAGGCGGGCGTTGTTGACGATCGGGCTGAGCACCAGGGGGTACTCGCCCACGTCGGAGATCTGGAACCACTGGTCCTCCCTGGAGAAGGTGATCGGCTGCTCGGACCAGCGGAGTGGTTGGACCGGTGACGTGTAGCAGGAGAATATCTCCCGGTCGCGCACCTTCTCCCTGCGCTTATCATCCACGGGCGGTGGTCCTCCGAGGATAAAGTTCACCTGCCTCTCGACGTTCGGGAAAGCGGGGTTCGCAGGGGCCCCTTTTCCCTTGTCGCCTTTGTCGTCATCGCGCGGTGGCAGCTTCCCTTCTTTCTTCTTGTAAGCGTCGGCGAGTCCCATGCAGTCGATCATGCGGTGCTTAGACTGCTTGTGGATGGGGCAGGGTCCTTGGAGCATCTTGTCGAACTCGGCGTTGAAGTTGGACCGCGGGCGAGGGCCGCTGCGATCCATGGCGGCGACGGTGAAGTCTCTCGAGCGCTTTCGGTCGCCCATCCTGCTCGGTTCAGGTCGGGAGCGGCGCGGGTCCTCCTTCTTCGGCCAGTCCTCTCGGCGAGGCGGCCGATCATCGTCCCGAGTGCTTTTCTTGTTGTAGTGGAGGCGAGCGGCCTCCTTGGCATTCGCCATCTTGTTCACCCGCCCAAAGAACTCGCCGGAGGTCTTTGGCATGTCCTCGCAAAGGCGCTCGAAGACGACGGAGTCATTGAGGCCGTCGAGGAAGTAGTTGATGATCTCGGACTCGGAGCAGCCGGGAACCAGGTTGCGGTTCTCCATGTACCAGTCGGTGTAGTCGCGGAGGCTCTCCCCGCGGTTCTGCTTCACCTTGCTCAGATC
>CM014270.1:29735027-29778796 GCA_004135705.1 Alloteropsis semialata
GTGGTGGTACTCAACTCCGGAGAATTTTCCCTCCTGCTTGTGCACTGCCTCGCAATAGGCGTTCATCCGCTCGCTGTGGCGATCCCAGTCTTTGTTCACCTGATTTATAACGACAGTGGAGTTGCCATAAACCAGGAGCCCCTTTATTCCTAGTGAAGTGGCGATGCGGAGCCCGTGGAGGATTGCTTCGTACTCGGCGGCGTTGTTGGTGACGGGGAAGCGAATTTGGAGGACATATCGGAGCAGTTCCCCTTTCGGCGAGATGAAGAGTACACCGGCGCCTCCACCGTCGATCATTAAGGAGCCGTCGAAGTACATCTTCCAATGTTCGCCGCTGGTGTCTTCTTTCGCGTCCTGGCTCTCGGTCCATTCGGCGACGAAGTCGCGAGGATTTGTGACCTGATGGCGGTGCGCGGGACGAAGTCTATGATGAAGGAGGCGAGCTCGACGGACCACTTGATGATCCGCCCGGTGACGTCCCTGTTGTGGAGGATTTCGCCGAGTGGAAATTGCGTGACCACCTTGATGCGATGTGCTTGAAAATAATGGCGGAGTTTCCTTGATGTGATCAGCAGTGCGTAGAGCAGTTTCTGCACCTGAGGGTAGCGGGCCTTAGATTCGCTGAGTACTTCGCTTACGTAGTAGACTGGTCGCTGCACTCTTTGCACCTTTCCTTCTTCCTCCCTTTCCACGGCGATGACAGTGCTCACCACATTAGTCGTGGCAGTAATGTACAGGAGCAGCGTTTCGTCATTATGCGGGGCGGCGAGTACTGGTGGATTGGAGAGGTAATTTTTGAGGTTGGTGAAAGCTTGCTGCGCCTCCTGGTTCCACTCGAACTTGTCAGTCTTCTTGAGGATCTTGAAGAATGGCAAACCCTTATCCCCAGCCGGGAGATGAACTTGCTCAAGGCTGCCATGCAACCAGTCAGCTTTTGGATCTCTTTCTTCCCAGTCAGCGGTTTCATCCTCCGGATGGTGTCTATCTTCTCGGGGTTGGCTTGGATGCCTCTGTTGCTCACGATGAAGCCGAGTAGTTTCCCCTTCGGTACGCCAAAGACGCACTTGGTCGGGTTTAGCCTCCAGTTGAGCCTGCAGAGATTGGTGAACGTCTCGGAGAGGTCGGCGATGAACTCGGCTTCGGTCTTCGTCTTGATGACTATGTCGTCGACGTAGGCCTCGGCGTTGCGGCCGATCTGTGTGCCTAGGGTGAGGTTGATGGCCCTCTGGTAAGTAGCACCAGCGTTGCAGAGGCCGAACGTCATCTTGGTGTAGCAGTAAGCGCCAATCAGAGTAATGAAGGATGTCTTCTCTTGGTCTTCTTCTTTCAAGGCGATCTGGTGATAGCTGGAGTAACAATCAAGGAAGCATAGGAGTATGCATCCGGCGGTGGAGTCGACGACTTGGTCAATGCGGGGCAGGACGAAGGGGTCAGTGCCTGTTGAGATCGGTGTAATCAACACACATTCTCTATTCATTATTCTTTTTTCTTACAAGGACTGGGTTAGCGAGCCAGTCGGGATAAAAGACTTCTCTAATGAACCCAGCAGCTAGCAGCCTTGTAATTTCTACCCTAATGGCCTCCTTGCGGTCCTGCGCGAAGGGTCGGAGCTTTTGGCGAACTGGCTTGGCGTTCGCGTCAACCTTCAAGGAGTGCTCGACCACGTCCCTCGGTACACCCGGCATATCTGATGGAGTCCATGCAAATATGTCGGCGTTGTCCCGGAGGAAGGCGACGAGCGCGCTTTCCTATTTAGGGTCGAGCCCTGAACCAATCAGGGCGGTCTTGGAGGGGTCGGAGAGCCCAAGCGAGATGGGGCGCACTTCTTCAGTCGGCTGCATGGTGGTCGGCGCGGCTCTTCGCTTGGAGGACTCGGGGATGGAGCCCGGGTCTCCCTGGAAAGTTCCCGCCTCGTGGACCACTTCCATCTGGAGCACGCTGCGCTCGATGCCGGCGCAGAGGTGGAGCCCTTCTTTGTCGCAGCCCTTGGCGGTGTGGACGTCACTGCGGACGGAGAGGACGCCGTTTGGTGCCGGCATCTTCATCAGCAGGTACGTATAGTTGGGAATCGCCATGAATTTGGCGAGCGCTGGCCTTCCGAGTATGGCGTGGTAGGCAGTGGTGAAGTCGGCGACCTGGAAGTTGAGGTACTCGGTCCGGAAGTTGCTCTGATCGCCGAAGGTGATGGGCAGAGCTATCTGCCCGAGTGGTTTGGAGCCCTTGCCCGGGATCAACCCGTAGAACGGGTGGAGAGAAGGAGTCAGAGCGTCGAGGCCGATGCCCATGTCCCTCAGTGTTTGGGCGAAGATGATGTTAAGCCCGCTTCCGCCGTCGACGAGTACTTTGGTGAGGCGGGCGTTGTTGACGATCGGGCTGAGCGCCAGGGGGTACTCGCCCACGTCGGAAATCTGGAACCACTGGTCCTCCCTGGAGAAGGTGATCGGCTGCTCGGACCAGCGGAGTGGTTGGACCGGTGACGTGTAGCAGGAGAATATTTCCCGGTCGCGCACCTTCTCCCTGCGCTTGTCATCCATGGGCGGTGGTCCTCCGAGGATGAAGTTCACCTGCCTCTCGACGTTCGGGAAAGCGGGGTTCGCGGGGGCCCTTTTCCCTTGTCGCCTTTGTCGTCATCGCGCGGTGGCAGCTTCCCTTCTTTCTTCTTGTAAGCGTCGGCGAGTCCCATGCAGTCGATCATGCGGTGCTTAGACTGCTTGTGGATGGGGCAGGGCCCTTGGAGCATCTTCTCGAACTCGGCGTTGAAGTTGGACCACGAGCGAGGGCCGCTGCGATCCATGGCGGTGACGGTGAAGTCTCTCGAGCGCTTTCGGTCGCCCATCCTGCTCGGTTCAGGTCGAGAACGACGCGGGTCCTCCTTCTTCGGCCGGTCCTCTCGGCGAGGCAGACGATCATCGTCCCGAGTGCTTTTCTTGTTGTAGTGGAGGCGAGCGGCCTCCTTGGCGTTCGCCATCTTGTTTACCCGCCCAAAGAACTCGCCGGAGGTCTTTGTCGCAAAGGCGCTCGAAGACGACGGAGTCGCCGAGGCCGTCGAGGAAGTAGTTGATGATCTCGGACTCGGAGCAGCCGGGAACTAGGTTGCGGTTCTCCATGTACCGGTCGGTGTAGTCGCGGAGGCTCTCCCCGCGGTTCTACTTCACCTTGCCCAGATCCCATGCTGTGCCTGGCCGGATGGAGCTGCCCTGGAAGTAGCTCTTGAACTGGCGGCAAAGAGTGTCCCAGCTGTCGATGGAGCCGGGCTCAAGGCTGTGGAGCCAGCTCAGCCCCACCTTGGTCATCGCGATGGGGAAGTAGGCGCACATGGAGTCGTGGTCGCCGTTGACCGCGTGGATGGCGATGCTGTACGTCCGGAGCCACATCATAGGGTCCGTCTTCCCATCGTATCTTTCTATGCCTGTAGGTTTGAAGTTAGCAGGCATTCAAATAGATCTTACTCGAGCGGTAAACGCCAGGAAGCCATCGCAGTCGTTGAGGTTCTCCATGTCCTCATGCCCCGAGTCGGCGGAGTGGTCTTCAGGAGTGCGAGCCCGAGGTGGCCTATCTTGTCCGAGTGGAGGTCCGTACTTGCGGTCGAATTCGCGGCGACGTGCGGCCTCATTGGCTTCGAGCTCTCGGCGTAGGCGCGTGTCGCGGTCCAACCCCGGGGCGCCGTGTTCGCGGTTGTACTCGGCGCGTCGTCGGAGCTCCTCCTCGTCCCTTCGCCGGTGGCGGTCATCGAGGTTCCTGCGGAGGTCGTGGTTGCGGAGTTGTTCGCGGAGGTCCGGCTGGTCGACCACGTCGTGATCGACTTCACGACGGCTGGCCGACTTGGAGTGGCGAGATGATGAAACGGCAGCTTTTTGGGCGTTGATCATGCCCGCGGCGGCGGTCAACCTGGTCTTGATCCGGTTGAGCTCCGGGGTTTCCGGAATCCCTTCCAGTTCAAGGTGCGCGGCGGCGAGATTAGCCGATGGGGTAGCGTAAACGCCCACACCGCCGACTTCTTGGATGAAGTCGTCGTGGAGGTTACGCGTGGCCCTGGGGTTTCGGCGATCCCGTCGCGCGTCGCGGCGTCGTTGCTTATCATCGTTGCGTCCAATCCTGGCGTCACGATGCGCCTGATCTTCCCCTTGAACCGTCGGCTCATCGGCGGATATGTCGGAGACGAACGTCTCCCGCTTGGCAGGCACGATCCTCTTGTTTGGAGGGAGGACACGTGTGACCCGCGGGAAAGTCGGAGTTGGTTCCTGTTCAGGCGGAGTCGGCGCATCCTGAGGAGGAGGGTGTTGCGCCGCCGCAACATCCGGAGCTGATCCGATCTGGGTGGTCGTGATGGGATCGACCGCCCTGATCGCATCTAGGGAGTAGTCGGCGCTCAGCCGTTTGCCGAGTGCTTCTTGGTAGACGGCCCCGCTGTTCCTGAGTCCCAGCGGGAATCGTGTCGGCGAGGTGATGTCCTGGCGAGCAGATTCGGCGAGCTTGATACACTCGCCGATGGAGGCGATGGCGTGGTCCATGTCCGCCTCAAACTGGCGTTGGCGTGCGGCCCATCGGCGCCTTTGCTCCTCGGGAGTCTGCTGCACCTTGCGTGGCGGAGGCGGAGTGGATGAAGCAGTCGGCGGCGTAGGCGGAAGCTTGCTCCCCTCGGGTGCCGGGAGAGCGATGTTGGCCGCCGTGATCGCCGAGTTGTTGGCGATGGTCGGTGACGGAGTGGTGATGGTGACGATCCCGTCTGGCGTAGCGTCAAGTCGTGGCGCTGTCTCCTCCGGGGTGGCGTCACGACTGAAGGAGAGCTCCCCCTCGGGTCCAGCAGTGAAGACCATGGATCCGAAGAAGAACATGGCCCCCTTAGTGATGGATACCTTCGCGGATGCCGGCGTGATGACGGCGGAAGTAGATGCCATCGAGCTTGCAGATTGATCTCGTCGATCAGCCCCTACCTGGCGCGCCAACTGTCGGATTTATGGACCCGGCAGTCCACATAGGGTAGCTTACGTGGTTGATTTGTTGAGGGACAGATCGAGGATCAGAAGTCGATGGTAACACAAGACGCAAGGATTGAACAGGTTCGGGCCGTCAGGATGACGTAATACCCTACGTCCTGTGTTGGGTGTATGGATTGCTGTGTATGAAGTTCCTGAAGGATCTCCGTAGTTGGGTTCTGTCCTAGGTTTCGTATCGTGAGTTGTAATGTGTTCTGGAGGGGGGTCTCAAGGCACCTTATATAGTCCGGCTGCCTTGAGTTACAAGTCGGCTAGAGATCATAACCTACCCGAAATACAAGGATGTGATCCTATAACGATTACAGATATCCTTCCCTATAAATCCGGCTAGTTTATCTTGATCTCCGAGCTTCTTGCGGGATACGCCGTCTGCTTCCTTACCGCGCGCGCCGTCGTAGTCGTCCGGTTCGCCCGACTGGTGGGCCTTCCGAGTGGTGGGCCACCCAGTCTGACAAACCGGCCCGATAACACTCGGATTGGGCCGCCCCTTGCTGGTTGGGCCAATCCATCTTCTGGGTACCCCTCGGGGTCTACCCCCGACACTAGGTTGACCAGCAAGCCTTAGCACGCCATCTATGGTCGTGGAGATCAGTAGACGAATAGCATGTTGAGGTTGGAAGAGAATTAGGGTTTAAAAGATAAAAGTAAATGCATAGTTGTTTTGATTCGATTGGATTAACCCTCAATCGGTCGTGACCCTTTATATTTATAGGGTGGGGAGGTCTTGCCCCGCAAAAAATCCTTTTACAAGTCATAATCCTCATGGATCTCCAAATCTACTAGGACTCTGCCTAAAACCGGCTCCACCGATTTGACAAACCGGTTTTGTTGGTTTGTGTTGCCAGATCAAATATAGTAACCAAAACCTTTTACCTATTTTCGAAACCGGTTTTGTTGGTTTTGTCCAGGTGAAGATCTTCTCAAAGCCATAACTCTCTCGTCCGAACTCCAAATCGGACTTTCTATATATGCATTTCGATCGTCTCGACGCAAGCTATGCAATGGTACAATAAAAATGCTAATTTGACAATGTTACAAAATTCGGTTCTACCGGTTTCTAAAACCGGTTTAACCTGTTTGCCCAGATTGCAGGAAAACCTCTGTTGTGCCAATTTTGGTCGTCAACAGGAACGCGAAGGGCGAGCTCCGCCATAGGCATGGCCAAGGTGGCGTTGTCTTCTCCTCCGACTCGGTAGCCGCGGCAGCTGGGGCACGGGGGGGCAGTCGCGACTCCTCCGAGATTCGCCGGCCGCACCACGACGCCGGAGCGCGGGCGAGCTCAAGCCCGCCGGGCGCGCCCCAACGCGGAAGCCCGACCGAGCTGCATCGGCCGTACCCTGACACGGGAGCCCGGGCGAGCTNGCTCCGCCGGCCGCGCCCCGATGTGGGAGCCCCAGCGAGCTCGAGCCCGCCGAGCTCCGCCGGCCGCGCCCCGACGCGGGAGAGCCGGCGAGGTCGAGCCTGCCGAGCACCGCCGGCCCTGCCCCGACATGGAGCACGGGCACGGGCAGAGCAGAGACTTCATCGTTGGGATGAGTAGAAGATCTCGACGGCACAACGAGGAAGAAGATAAGGTGCCATCAGATTTTGTGAAAAGGACCTCGTAGAAATATGTATTTTTTATTACTTTTTTTGTATCTTGGTCTTTTTATATGGAACCCCTGCAACTTAAAAGTATTGTCAGAAAGCTTTATAGGTATCTGGTTTTAGGTATACTGCTGGAGCAGAGCAGAAAACGATTATGCAAATCTTCTCTCTCCTGAACCTAAAACTTATTTTAGATATTCAGTTTTACCAATGTTGCTGGAGATGCTCTAAATACTTTGCAAGCTTTCATCCGGGCCGTTCTTCAGCCCGACTGGCTTACGGTTGCAGCCAATCACTATACTACCTCTGCCTTGTGGCTGAACTTCCAATGACATGGTTAAGAGGATAAATTTCAGGTGACTTAATGAAAAATACAAGAAAATATTATGTATTGAATTACAATAACTGCCGCATCAAACAGAATTATTGATGCTACATCCAAATGGGAAGAACATATTGTACTTTGCTGTACATGGAGCAAATACTAATGACTAGTATACACATAAATCCTGCACAATTCAACCACAGAAGCTCTGGTAGCTTCTATGTTCTGGTGATGTTGCAGGTATCTCAACTAGATGATGAAGAAGACGTCAATCAAGCCAACTCTACCATTGACTTTTGACCTTCCTACTGAAAGATGATCAAACAAAGTGCTAGGTTCAGTTTCTACTTTAAGATGGCTTGATCTTTGTGTTAACAACTGAGATAGATAATCAAACAAACTGTACGACGCTGCCTGCTTAGCCAAGGTTGGTAGATCTCATCTGGAATATTCAATAGGAAAATAATAAGCAAAATGAAGCCAAAATATCTCACTCAATAAGAAAAGTTGAAGCTCAATTAGATGAATCTAGTAAGTACACAGCATTGCTTTCTAAAACATACCAATAAGAGTCGATCTAGCATAGGATGCAACACCATGTCCAATGAAAGAGCTGCTTGTTCTCGGGACTCATCCTATCGGATATGGTTGAAGCTGTTGAACATCCCAGTGTGGAAGCCTTGGCTGCAGGCTTCGGTGCTTCAGGAGCTCCAAACACGTTCCAGAACCGGAGGGTCTCATCTGCAGCTGCTGAGGCCACTGTGCAACCATCAGGGCTGTGCAGTTTCACAGCACTAGAACCATCAGCAATGTTCACACTGAAAATATATACCCAATGTAGGAACAATGTGCAGAAGTTGGTTTGAGGAATTCACCTGAGCCATTGAAAGCACACGAGAGGTATGGCCAGTGAGTTCAGCCATCTTCACCATCGATGGGTACTTCCATAGGGTTAGCTGGTTCTGTGTGAATCCATGTGAACTCAGCAGCTCTCTTTCATTCTTGTTCCAGAGAAGGGAGCAAACCTGTGATCCAGTGTCGACAGAGTTCAGACATGCACCGGTGTGTGTGTTCCAGAACTTGATGCATCTGCACCGGTCTGTCGCTGCCACCACCACCAGTTGCCAGCAAGTTGCTCTGGAGTGGGCACCATGCCAGTGCCTTCACTGCAGCCATGTGATCATCGATCCTATGCAGCCACTGATTGCGGCCTGCAGAAGGCATGAAGGATGCCATCGACACGTCCCAAATGTGCAGAAGGTTGTCATTGCCCCCGCTGGCAAGCCGCTGCCTGTTGGGGATTTAGGATTCCCCAACAGGAGGGGAGAGAGAGGAGAGGAGGAGAAGAAGGCAACTGGAATAAGCAAAGTGAGGAGAGGCCAATGGATGCCCTCCTGGTGACCCCTTGGGTCCTATTTATAGAGGGGAGGGGAGGCAGTTTTCCTCCCAACCCTTGGTGGGACCAAAAATTACAAAGAGGCCCTTGGGCCATGTACATGGGCTGGGCCTTTCCCCCAACAGTAGCCCCTCAGGCGCTAGGTTTTGGCTGGCACAACAAGGCCTAGCGACTGAAGTTTAGGGAAAGCCCAGTACAACTTATGACTTTGGCTGTGAGGGATCCCCCTCAACCTTATCCACGTGTACGCCTCGCTAAAAACTCCATCCCAAAAACCCAGTGGAAAAAAAGGGTATGGAGAAAAGAGCGCGTATAATTTGTGGAACCGGATATACAATGAAACTAGCTAGAAATAAATCTAAACTATCTCGTAGTAGATCGTGGTCTTGATTCATGGAGGCTTGGTCCTTCCAATTTAATCTTGGCTTCTCATGTTTGAAGCTCGTTCTTTGCTTCATTTTTTAGGCTTCGCTTCGTAGCCCAATGTTGTTCTTTATGACCGATGTAGACGAAGTAGTGGAAGTCGAGGCTTCGCTTTGAAGCCGAAAGCTCTTATTCATAGTTGGTGTAATCGAAGTAGTGGAAGTCGATTACCGATGCGGCGCCTTCATATCTTCGCTTGCGAGTACTGGGCAAGACTTCTATGGGTGGAATGATTCTCCATGACGCCCTCCGTAGCCCCTCTTGGCCGGTGTTCGCGAGCGAGTGATGAAGGCAAACTTCGTGGGTAGTCGAAGTAGTCGAAGTAGTTGAAGTAGTCGAACATGCTGTAGTAGCGAGGTTGATGGCGAAGCCCCTAAGCCGATGTAGAAGCCCCTAAGCCAATGTGGATGGCGAGAGCATTGTCATGGTTGTTGACGGTTTTTCAATGCAGAAGCTCTTAAGCTGTTGTAGATGGCGAAGATGGGTCGATGCCATTGTTTGATGGTGAAGCCCTTTGAGCCGGAGTAGACAACAAATAGTTTGGGCAATCATTCTTTGAATAGATAAGAACACAATTGATTTGATTGTTCCTGCAAAGGTTAGTATCACTTGGAAACAAGTGTACTTGTGTAAGGATGTTAGTTTTTGCGAAACAATGGTCAAAGATATCGCAGGGTGTTTTAGCTAACCCACAAACAGTTGAATAATTAAAAAGTGCAGAATTATGCATATTTTTGCTGTCATTTTCAATGGGAGTTTAAGATAATTATCGGTTAGTAGCATAAAAAATGAGCATCAATCTTGATGACTAGCGCAGCCCCTTGTATGAGTCTTGAAGGTCTGGGTACAAGTTCCGGCTGTAGCATGTATTTTTTTTTCATATTTATGAGAAAAGAAAAAAGGAAAAGAAATGACTTGCCTGTGCAGTGTCGGATTCTCACAGCTCGAGGGGGTTTCTTGCCTCACGTGTGTCTCTGAACTAGCCGCCATGCATATCGCGGTCCTCGTTCTCCGGTCTCTTCCTGGCGAAGGGGTCCTCCGGCCATGTGAAGAGGCCTTCACGGCTGTTGCCTGTGCGCTTGGCGAAGGGGTCTTCGCGGCTGCTGCCTGGGAGGCTTCTCGCTCCGCACGGCTGTTGCCTGTGTGCTTGGCGAAGGGGTCTTCGCGGCTGCTGCCTGGGAGGCTTCTCGCTCCGCGAGGCCGCTCCTGGATTGCCTCACGAAAGGGGCCTCGCTGCTTGCTTGCTCACGCGGGTTCCTCGCGTATGGCGAAGGGGTTCCTCGCTCTTAAGCCCGGCTTTCTCGTAGCGAAGGGGTCGATGGCGTTCCAAACTGCGCTACCAACAAGAGCTCTCGAGGAGCAGGAAGTGTACGTGACGGTGCAGTTTTTTTTATCATGTATTGTACGACATCTGAGAGGCAAGTTGTGTAATGTCCGACACAGTACTGGTTTGAATGTCCACATCTTAGCGTATGTATTGAGAAAGGCGTTGCACGTAGTGTTACTGAAAACACTTTGACACCAAATTTTTATGTTTGTAATTGAAATGCATGAGGTAATTGTGTATGGACAAAGTAATTCCTTACCTTGGGTGAAGTGTGAGCAGCCTGCAAAACGTAGTTGTTATCCTTCGAATAGAAGGGTTAATGGAAATATTAAAAATATTACTAAATCTTTAAGCTGATATAAATATTATTCAAAGGATACCAACCTGCAACCAAAGAGCAAGAATCATCTAGTGAAAGAATTAGTTGTAATCTTAAATTTCGGTGAGATTGAATTACTACTAAGTAAATATTTGCCGAATTAAAAAGTATACTAGTCGGAACCATTATGTAATGGTAAAGGTCTTTGAGCCGAAGTTGGTGTCAAAGACAAACCAAATTAGATGACGAAGCCCCCTAGCGAGTCGATCTTGTCGAAAGCCTCTCGAGTCAGACTGGAAGCTAGGGGTGAAATGGGATGCCGATGTCTGTGGCGAAGCCCCTTGCGAAGCCCCTAGCGACTTTCAAGTCATCAAGCTTTTCTTTGAGCCGAAGAGAACCTTAGCATGTTTGTCCTGCAAAGGTCATTTTTCTTTCCTTGCATAGCTTTGTTTGCATAAGGATTATATTATTTTGCATCAGTGTAATATAAATCACGACAGATACGATCTTTCTTTTGACTAGTGGTCAGAAAATAGCAGCAGGGTTAGGAGACATTGTTAACCTTATTAGTTTGTTTCAGCGTTGCACGCAACCAATACCTGATGCTAGACTGTCTCCTTTTTAGTAAACTATCATCATTTGCCCATCATTATTCGACATCCTACAACTTGAACAGAAAAGGGGCAGCCCCTGCGTAATGCCAAGGTGCCTGCACAAGAATTGTCTATGCCACCAGATGATCTAGTTGGACACAAAAAATGCAGCATACTCAATTTTAATCGATCCCAGCACAAGGATGTTATTTTTTGGTGAAATCATAGTGAAAGATACTGCAGGTCGCTACATCTGGACCATCAATTATTAATTGATTGAAAGAAAGACTGCAGAACTATGCTCCCTATGTGCTGTTCCTGCGTCTAGCCAGAGATATGAGAGATTTATTAGTTGCTGGGATTAAAAGAAGGCATAAACCTTTGTGGTTAGTGCAACTCCACGGTAGAGACCTGACGGTCGATGGTACAAATCCTGCGCAGCATGTATTTTTGCAGTTAATTAGAGAGAGAGAAAAACTTCTTGCCTTCATTATTTCTTGGTACTTGGCCAGGGTGTTCTCGACTGGTGGCGCCCCGCAAAGCGGGTCTTTAGACTGAGCGCCAGGCTTTCCTCCGCGGCGATCGTGAAGGGGTCTTCTCGTCTGCAGCACCTTCACCCAGCGAAGGGGTCTTTGCTTTCGATGCGCTGCCAGATGCGGGAAGGGGTGCCTGGGCGCGAAGGGGTTCTCGAGACTTCTCCGCGTCCATCATATTCTCTTCTAAGATTTGTTTATATCCCCAACTTTCATTTGATAGATACGAAGACTTTTGCTTCGATCGAAGCCGTACAATTTTTAAGCAGAGGCCACGCGAGCCTTTTTGACTTGGAATTCTTATGTCCAAGTTTTTATTTTCAGCGAAGGCCACATGAGCCTTTTGACTTGGAATTTTCTCATGTCCAAGTTTTTGTTTTCAGCAAAGGCCACACGAGCCTTTTGACTTGGAACTTTCTCATGTCCAAGTTTTTATTTTTCTTGGCAACTGGGAGTTTGTTCTGTGAGTCTCAGCTCATCTTTTTACATCCAAAGGCTTTTACATTAGCCTTGGTGCGAGCCTTAGCTCGACCTTTGGTGTGATGAATGCAGTATGTTTTATGCATGAATGATGGATGAATGCTCTTGATGCATGAATGATTTTTCATATGGGATGATGCAAAGGGTTACATCATAAACCAATTGCATCATTTGTGAGAATTCCTTGGGCTAGCTGAACCCCAGTAAGAGAGTTCCAATGATCGTACTTGGATCAGTAGTGCCAATAACCAATGATTTGTCGAGGAGCCATACTTGGCGAAGATATATAATAGTATGGAGAAGCCATGTATCTTATTCCACAAAGCTAGTGGTGAATGAGAGTCCAAATATTCACCAATAATTCCAATGAGGATTGGATACGAAGGGTAAAAATCACATGCCCTTAGGCCTTATCCTGCAAAAGGGCGAAGATTTATGACTTGGCATATTCAAGCAATGTAGGCAAATGAAACATTGACATGAATGTGAATGGTAAATCTTTAAAACAGTCAGCATAAATAGATGTGAGTAAATGCATCTAATGAAACAAGTAGAGCAACTTTAGTTAACAAGAGAGCAACAAGGAGACCTTCGCTCTTGTTTTTATGCTAAGACTTAGTTTCTTATAGTCTTGGCCTTATTTTGGTGCGAAGACTGAGTTTATTTATTTAGCCATGCTTAGGTCGATCAAGGTCGCTTATAGCGAAGGCCTTGTCGTCCTATGTTTCTAAAAAAAATGATTAATCAGTGTCGATAAAGATATGTTCCTAGTTAAGGGACATGTCCATTAGACACTGCCGTGAAAACGACAATGTGTCTCTTTTTCTTGCAAATCTCAAAAGGTATAGCCAAAACTATTGTAACATGAATATACGAGCAAGAGAACAAACAAGGAAAAGATATGATTCATGGCAGTGATGTCTTTAGTTTATAAGCGAAGGGTAGATGCAGAGCACATTTGAAACAAGAATGCACTATGAATTTGAAAGCGAAGGGTAAATGTGTTAGAATTTTTTTACCTTTGCGGAGGAGAATTAGCCTACAAGAGAAGAATTGATTTCCTTCGTAGTGAAGGGGTTAAATTGGACACAGATTGAGTAGGTATTGCACGAAAGTACATAGCTAAAGCATGATGCGACTAATCCAAAAATGCACATAAGTATTTCTAGCAAAGGATTGGTTTGTGGAACTAAAGAGATACTTACCAAGATTGAATAAACCTGCAAGTTAGCAAAAAATATGCACAACAAGTATATAGAAAATGGAAAACATGCACATAGAAAATGCCTCCTCAGCGACCAATGAAAGAATCAAAATTATGGTTTAATGAAGCCCAACAAAGTTTAGCAGCAAGTGCCTTGGCACAAGTATTTGAGATACTGCACACTTAGTGCTTTTCTCTCTTTTCACTTCCTCTTTCTTTTTTGAGGTAGGAAACTCAGAATTAAAGGGTTGCATTCGACAAGTAGCAACTTTCAGACAAAAAGATTAGTTTAATAATATGATGCAATGATGGTTCTTAAATCAAAGAGAGATAGCCCAACAATGATGAAAGGCACTCGGAAAGGGTGATGTCATCTGCGAAGGTGTCCTTCGACTTTCAAACGAAGGGTCAGCAATTGTTGAATGAGATAGCAATGTGCTATGAATAGAATTTTGGTGCAGAACACAAAGTAAGTAGATAGCAAGTGTTATCTTATCCAAAGGGTAAAGTCCATGTTTGTAAGAGTTGAAACCCATTTTTTCATGACATAGTTATCAAAAGTCATGGAGAGGACGGATTGTACCTTGGTGGGATGCACGGTTGTGTTCCCAAGAGACCAATGCACGGTTGTGTTCCCAAGAGGCCCGAGAGAGAGCAAGACTTTGTAGCTCCACTGACGGCGAAGGCCAATCATAAGTTTCCAATTTCTTGTAATGAATTGTCGAGCTCAATATAGGTGCAAAGACCATCTTTATATCCTTGACTTTTGTGTGATTGAATGCCAATAGCAAAATGAACAACAATGATGTTCCATGGTCTCTGCGGAGATTAATAACAGATTGTGATGCAGTATATGCATTTCCATTCTTTCAAGGAATATCCATGCTCCGATGATGCTTTGTCATCTCCAAAAATTATATAGTTTAACCAGCAAAGATCTGTGATAAGTGCAGAGCAATATGTTGCGGATCTTGCAAACAAGTTAGTTGAGGACCTTAATAGATTAAAAGCATCAGGCATAACAGAAGCCATGTGCAAATAGAGGATATCTGAACTTTCCGTATAAGGAAAGATAAAATGAGAGAATTTATAGCAAGAACGCCAGTACAAGCCCCAAGGCCTTGCTGGCTGAATGCATGAATATTAAGCAGAGGCATATAAATAAAGTGCAAGGTGAATTGGTAGAGATAAGTAGTGAAACTGAAACAATATCGCTGCTCTTAATATACTGCTTTCTGTTTCTGGATAAGACCGAGCAATCATATACTAGAAATTGTTGTTTGCTCCAATCAAAGCGAAGCAGTGAGCAGCAGATAATCATTTTGATGGCCATAAAAAACGGTTGAGCCTGCATATGTTAGACTGAGTATTTTGTGCAAGGATCAAAAATATGCACAAGCTGAAATGCAATTAAATTTCAGATGTAAACGTGTGAGCTCTTGCAGCTAAGAAAGTGCTGTAATGATCAAGGATCCATTTCCTGCAGTTTAGCAATGCACATTTTTATAGACGAAAATATTAACTTCATGGGGTTATGGAATGACCAGAAATTGATATGTGAAGTATTTGAAAAATAATGGAGCATGCTCTGACCTATTTTCATACAAGGAAAAGGAAAGATTAGGCATATGATAAATATGAAGCTCTGCTGATTGAACACAGACTGGCAGCACAAGCCCCCAAGCTTTGCCAGCTGAGCGCATAGGCATTTAAGCAGAAGTGTATGATTCTCACTTAAAAAAAAAGAAAATCACCATGATGCATATTGTGTATGGGAAAAATAAAAGGACATAACAGCCATGTCTTGATTATCAAGTTATTTCACAAAGGGTAACTAAATAGCGCTGTGCTATCATATTTTGCTCACTAGAGCAAGTAGTCATGCTCGACTGCACAGAGTAATACGGATTATTTGAATAAGCCCTGCAGGGGTTAGTGAAAACTGATGGGTAGGATGCTACCTGACAGACATTTAAATTTGCTGTCTTCAGTGAAGACACTGAGCCCCGTTTTAGAGTTCAAAGCTCAGTAATCTGCAAAAGCTTTGTGATTGACAGAAACTGATATATATATATGCATGTGGCATATTAGTGAATGGTAGATAAACACTGTAGTATGTTATCGAAAAATGAGTGCTTCCCTGTTAACACTTAAGAAACATTATTACTCTTAGAAACATCACTATGGTTAGTTCAGCTTCTGAATAATAAGCCAATCTTCCATAAATACTTGTGCAAAAGACCGTGAGTTAGTAGAGCTAAGCAGCAAACTGAGGCAAAGTTGCTCTCTTAGACGGTTTTAATTTGTGTCGATATCCATGATAATAAGATAGGATAGACAGAAAGGAAGCAAAATAAGTGATTAAAGGATACATCCGGCAAAAGAGAGTAAAATAATGAAGAATTGGAATTCCATCACTCTTGGGTGTGCATTATCAAAGCACTGGGAAATGCTTTGAGCAATCAGTTTAGAGTGAACGCACGATCAATATTATCTATGCCCATGTCAATATTGCCTGTCTTTAATTGTAATGCATTGGTCAACTTTGCTTGGACTACTGATGTCCCTGAAAAAGCAAACACCGTGGTGTTTGAACAAGTCAATCAGGAATGGCGTATTCAACTCAAACCAATCCGGCAGGTGAGCTGCAATTTGACCCAAAAATGGCGAGCCCCAGCGGAGTGTCAAAGAGCCTGCAGAAGAATATCTATGCCACAAGTTAATCCAGCTGAATGCGAGAGAATAGTGCAAAGAACTGGCAGCTAGTAACCGTCCCACATTCTCGGGGTGAAAGGGGACCCGCGAAGGCGCCCTTCGTGTCGAGAAGCGCCCGCGAAGGGGTCCAGTCTTAGCGCCCGCTAAGCGCGAAGGGATCTTCGCTCCCGACGCATCACCACATGCGCGAAGGAGTGCCTCGTGCCTAGCTAGGCTCTGTGCTTAGCTTTTCTCCTCGTACTCGATGTAGCCTTGCTTCTACGAATGATGGGGCCGGACGGGGGCAAAGAAGATATGGTGTAGCTTATGTCGCGTATCGCGCGAGGACGGAGCAGACAACCGCGCAGCTCCTCGCTTGGATTCAACGGAAGAAACGGATGGTCACCCGATTTGTGCTAGATCTAGATGGTCACCCGATTTGTGCTGGATCTAAAAGAGTATGAATTGGCTCCTTGTTTCCCACTGATTCTCTCCCCCAGATTAGATTTTTTTTTTTCGATCCCCACGGACGGCGCGCTGTTGGGGATTTAGGATTCCCCAACAGGAGGGGAGAGAGAGGAGAGGAGGAGAAGAAGGCAACTGGAACAAGCAAAGTAAGGAGAGGCCAATGGATGCCCTCCTGGTGACCCCTTGTGTCCTATTTATAGAGGGGAGGGGAGGCAGTTTTCCTCCTAACCCTTGGTGGGACCAAAAATTACAAAGAGGCCCTTGGGCCATGTACATGGGCTGGGCCTTTCCCCCAACACTGCCCTGATCCTGACCACTTGAGCCCGCACACCTCCTGGCTGTGCCCCTCGTATGTCTGCACCATGTGGTTCCTAATCCTCACGTCGTTGATCACAATCTTGCCATCCATGCCACCGGTTGTCAGGATGCTGTTGTTCCATGCCAGTGATCCAACTCTTGCCTCATGCACACCTCTCAGAGTTCTCTACTGCAAAGAAAGAACAGTATGAATTCTGCAACAGAGAACGTGTATGCACACAGTAGATAGTACTATCAGACACAGCATTGTTTCATGAACCAGGATAATGTACATACTAGTCGGTTCGAGCTGGTGTCCCAGAGCTGGACATCAGACGAGTTGAGCCCAACGGCAATGTGGCGGCCGTCGGGAGCCCAGCTGGCGCTGGTGATGGGACCACTGTCTTCGTTGATGGTCTCCCTGAGCGATCGAGATCGTCGAGGGGAGTCGGAGATGAGAGCCAGGAGAAGGAGAGAAGAGCTGCGCGCTTGCGCTGTGGAGGCTAGAGATCGGCCGCCGATGACTATTTGTAGGAGGGGAGGGAGAGGGATGGAGAGGGGAACGCCGCCGCACAGCAACGGCTATGACGCCAACGCCAACTGGGGAGAAGAACATAGCCGTTGCGGGTTCTAGGGCTTGTGCTGCCTGGACGGACGCGTCAACGGTTGCGATCCGCCGACCGCTGATCGTCTCCGACACGTCTGTTTTTTTTCCCCGTGTGTTACACTTGCACATTTGTTGCGCGAGCTAAAATCCGTAGCGTCGTCGATGCAAAAAAAAAAAAAAGGTCTGCTCTTGCGCATCCGCTTAGCTCGCATAATCATTAAACAATTCAGATATAAAAATAGACTTTCCACTTCGAATCTCAAAATATGCCACATCAAGAAATTACACTACGAAAATATGTTTATCACATGCTAAAAAAATTGAAGAAAAAATTATCTCAGTGACAGTGCGTTGCTTAGTATTGATTTGGTTTGTGGCACTAAATTGCATATATGCATATTATGAGTTGTTTGGAGAGTCAACGTTATATTTTTATAGTAAAATAAAAGGTATAAGCTTGCCTTCCTAGAGTATACTCATCTGTTGGTCTTAAAAAAAACTCATGTACCCAGCTACGATATGTTCTGTATACCGCTGTTTGCAAGATATGTACTAATTAATGCAATAACTTGTTTGGCAACATCACAGTCACATGGAAGCTATAGTTGTCCAGAAAGCACATGGCCCGTTAGCCCCGCCCGAGGCCCACATTTTTGGCCCGGCACAAGCCCGGCCCGTTGTTCAGCGGGCCCATGCTGGCATGGCCCAACATGCAGTGTCGGGCCTGGGCCGACACCCCAACACGGCGGGCGGCTGTAACACTCCTATGTTAATAAGGTCCTAAGCCTCACTTTAGAGATGTCATCATGTCATTAAGAACATAGAGCAAGCACTAATGGGTGAGGAAAAGCAAAGGGAGGAATTAATAGAGCCGAGTGATCTCCAAGTTTGATCAAGTTTAAGGTCTTGTAGTTTCAAATCTAAGCCAAATTAGTTCATGAGTGTATAAGAGAAATTGGAGCTCTAAGTACCAGCAACAAAAGTTACATTTGGAGTTTTGAAAGTTCACAAGTGAAATTGTGAGGAAAAACAGACCTGAACCTGCTGATTTCAAAGGAATGCAGAAAAATTCAGGATTTCGAGTTAAGTTACAGGTCCTGTATCTTTGATCATTTGAGAGTTAGGCCATAATGTTTATAAGAGAAATGTAGCTCTATGACTCAGCTACAACTATTGTATTTGAAGTTTGAAGAGTTTACATTCGCAATATGGAGGAAAATCGACCTAAACATGCTGCTTTGCATGGGATTCAGAGAAAGAAATGCAGAGTTTGAGAGACAAAACATTCAACGGCTGATAACTCAAAATCTATTGAGTTATAGACCAAGGTTATATTAAGGAAAATGAAGCTCATTGCTTGGGCTACAACTTTCGTTATTTGAGATCAAAGAGTTTACATGTGGAATTCAGAGAAAACTTCGAGTTAAGGGGGCTGGTCTGGGAGAATTTCAGAGAGAGGCTCAGTTATGAATCCATCGATGAGCAATATTCAGAGCTTTAGATCTTCTAATCTGTTAAGTTTTGGATCAAAGTTCTATAAGAGTTTATGAAGCTGGATGTGCCACCTATGATTTTTGTTTTGGATGATGGATGGGTTAGCAAATGAAATGTAAAGTTAAGGAGGGGGCCAGCCGACGGGGAGAGCTCGCAGAGCTTCGACCGTCGCCGCCGCCCCACCACTCATGGCCACGGGCCAAAATTCGCGCGTGACATGCGCCTGTGCGAGCGGAGGACATCGTTAGAGTGGCAAGCAGCGGCTGGCCGCAGTCAATGGGCGCGTGGACGGGATAAGGCCGGCCAGGCCGAGCGTTTTCCTCCGTCTCGCCTTTCTGCTCGCCGTCCGCCACGGTTCTTTTTTTTGCGAACGTGCCTTAGCACGTATTTCATTAAGAAGAAAGCAGTTACAAACATTACTTGGCATAGGCCAAACAGAGGTTGACCACTCCAAGCATACAAAGGACTAAAAGAAGAGAAAAAACTGAAAAAAGGCCCATAAAACAAAAGGCCAACAAACTGACAAAGCAACGACCAAGACTACTGAAAAAAGAAGGAACTCCACACAACCCTAGCAAACTGGGCCTACACAAGGACTAACACCACCGAGATCGCCGACTGTGACTATCAAGCAACATGAAGGTGGCCAAGCATCCACCAGAAGAAGCAGCATACCGACGGCAAAGCATCCGCCGGAGACGACCAACAAGCATCACGACAGTGGCGGCAAAGCATCCGCCACTGCGGCCAAGCAACCGCACAAACGCAGCAACAGGGACGGCAAAGCATCCGCCAGACGATCCAAGTAAGGGCGGCAAAACATCCGCCAGCGACACGGCGGCAAAGCATCCGCCAGACGATCCAAGTAAGGGCGGCAAAGCATCCGCCAAAAAAGCCACAGCACCAGCAACTACGATGACGAAGCGTCAAGAAAGCACAGATAGGCCCAGTAGAGCAAGACCACCACATGACCGACCGGAGAAGACCGGAGACGGTGCCCAGCAGCGACGACACCCAAAAAATTCACCGTCGCCACATCGCCTTCGCCCGATTCCCTTCACCCACAAGTGCCCTAGCCCGTTCACCATCGATCCTGCCCGTTCTTTCCCATACCGCCGCCCGCGACCCCTGTTCACCGTTGTTGCCGCCCGTAACTGCCCCCGCCGTTCAAGTCGCTCGGTGAGCACCCCCTTCTGGCCATCTCTATCCTTAATCAACCTCGTAGCCATGTTCCTCTAGTCCTTGTGTAGCTCTCCGAGGCTCGTGCTGCCCTGTTCCATGCCATGCTTGGCCGGAACGCCGCCATGCCGCCGCTGGGCGCCGCCCGGCCGGCCTCCGTCACGGAAACCGCCGTTCAATCTCCTAGAGCTTTTAGGAGCGTGAGCATCATGTGTCTAAGGTTGCGTAGAAGTGGTTTGCGTCGCTTGTTGCCCTGGAGAGTTGCTCCCTGAGTTGTTTGCCATGCGCCACCGCCATGGCCGGGTGTGATGCCACCGCTACTGCGTTCGTCGTCGCCTGGTCACTTTTGGTCGGGGTTAAGGCCGGGGGTGAGTGCGCGGAGGTCCAGAACGTGGGGCCATGGGGGCTTTTGGGCTCGATGCTGTGCCGCCGGTGATTTCCCATCGCCGGCCAGGAGCCGAGCTCGACCGCGCTCGTACGCGTGCACGTGCGCAGGGGAAGAAGAAAGGGAGAGAGAGAGAGAGAGTTGGGCCGGGCCCGCTGGTCAGAAAGGAAGAGGAAGAGTGGACCGCAGGTTAGTTTAGGGAAAAGCCAGGGGTTTTTGTGAAAATGTGTTAGAGTTTTTCTATTTTAGGTTTTAGGGTTTTTAGAAATGCATTTCAATAGGATTAATAATTAGAATTGCATATCTTTTTGTAGGAAGTTCTAAAATTAATGAAATTAATTTTGTTAAATTAGTTGCATTTTTCTTTAGGCATATAAGTTATTAGATCTTAATATTAGGAGTTTTTATATTATTGCCCTTTATTATTAGAATAGGTTTAGGGGTTTGTTTTATTAGAAATATTGGTTTTATTAGATATTATTTTATTTATAATCCTTGAATTAAGTTAAGTAATTCCTTTTTGCTGATTAGGTGCTTTCCAAAGGTTTAGGGGGGTTAAGGGTCTCTTATTTAATTTTTCATGTTTTTGCATCATGTCATGTAGACCAGGATTCGCTGCAGCCGAAGCTGGTGGAGGTCCCTGATGACGATTAGGAGGGAGTCGAGGTGGTGTTCGAGTTGGAGGCCGAGGCAGTACCGCAAGCTCTAGAAGCCCCTGTAGCTGCAGAGCCCGAGATCAGTGAGCCAGGCAAGCCCATACCAATCCCACTTTAGTTTTGAGCATTACATTTATGATTGAGCCCTTGTTTGTGCATTAGAATAAGAGTTGAGTGAATGCCAATTTGATGCATGATCATACCTTGATTAAGGACATCTTTGCCACCTTTTCAAAAAGATAAAAGTAGAGTTGCTTAGACCTGCTCACTACTATAGAAGTCAGGTGATTCCCTATCATCTGCACCTAGGATTACTTGTTTTGGTGAATTAATACTTGATTAATAAGTTTGAGATGGTGTTCGGCAGGCCATGATGATGTTATTGGTTTATGTGGGATACTTTGGTTGCTTGAGAGCTAGTCCTGCCCATTTAATGAACATAAGGTCTGATTGATGTCTGTCTGAGATCAAGCTTTGAACGTACTGGGCACATACCGGTATAAAGAACCGGGAAACCGATGTACTACCGTGACACTTGCGATTGAACTGTGATCCAACGTGTCTGGCGAGGAATGTGGGCGGAGTCGTAGTCAGTAACCCACATGCCTTTGCCCGGGCAATGTGTAGGGATTGGAGATGCGTCCCCGGGCTATGTGGGTGCAGTTCAGGCAATAGTGGCCATAGCAGGAAAGGTTGCTTCATGTGGCCTTCCGAGGGTGCGCACGCGGCGTGTGTCTCAGGTTTTCCCGTGTAGGGTTTGAAATCGATTCGAATCGCCGAGTGTCACGGTTTTGATACATGCTTGACCACTGACACTGATAGATGCGATAAGTGCTTTGCTCATTATATATCTCTCATACTTGTTATACTTTACTTGTTTTAGCAGCTTGTTTGGCAAGTCTTGATTGGCTCACCTAGATGTATAAGTTAATAACCTGATGGTCTAAAAGATGGCAATTAAGGTGATTACTTAGTAAGCTTGTTCCTTGCAAGAGCCTGTTTGCTTCTCCCTATAAACCTAAAAGCCTTGCGTACTCCTTGGTAATCCCTTTAGCAATAGGTTGTCGAGTAAGTCTGGCTGAGTATTTTTGTACTCAGGGTGTTTGACCCTTGTTGCAGTTGAGCCCGGGGAGTAGTTCTTGCCGCTGACACCGTGGTAGTCTGAAGATGCAGACATGTCCAGACACGACATGGTCTGTTTGTTAGTTTGTTTAATTACCTTTGTGAACCTGTTGTTGAACTTATACCTGTGTTATGTTGTTAAAATTTGAGCTACCCTGGTTTGTATAACTCTTATCTATCTGTGTTGTATATATCTGCCTGTGCAATGTCTGTGATGTTTCCTCCGGTGTTGGAATCCTGAGTATTTGTGATGAGACAGCTTATATGAATGATTCGGGTTGTCTCGGAGACACTCGATAGAGCTCTGGACTTATGCTGACCCAGATGTGTGACGTGTACAGTGTTTTACACTACAGATCACACCTGAGTCAGTCTAAGTAGGACTGTTCCATCATAGCGGCACGGCCTAGCCTGACCTACAACGATCGGCATGGGAGCGGCCCGGTCCAGTCCACCAGCGCCCCTGCACCAGTCCAAATATCCTCCCACTATATAACCCCGCCCTCCCCTCGCAACCCTAATCGCCCGTCCCCATCCGCTCCCCTAGCCACAACACCGCAGCTCGTAGCCGTAGCGGCAATGCCACAGCGGCGGCATCGCCGACGTCGCATCCTCGCCGCATCTCCCTGACTCCCTCTGGTCTCGCCGAGTTGCTGGACGACACCCGGCGTCCGGCTTGCCGTTGCCTTCTCACCACGCCCCCACTCCATCCCTTCACTCATCCTCCCTCTGTCTGACGAGTACGAGTCGCCGTCGCCGGTTCTAGATCCAGCCATCTATAGTCCTCCTCCCACTTCTCGACGGTCGTCGTCATCCTCTCCGGCTTCGGGCTCCGGCTGCGCAGGTAACCCGTAACCCTAACCCTAGATCGGGCTCCTCCTCGGATCCTCCCTTGCTCTGTCTGACATGTGTCTTTGCCTCTGCAGGACATTGGTCGTTGCCTTGTGCAATGTGCAGAGGCAGCGCGCGCTATTGAGGAATAGAACTGAAGAAGATAACGGGTCGATGGAGGAGAATGATCTGACCCCCATCGACCATGACCTCGTGCTGCAAGGCCTTAATCCCGACGACGATGACGACGACATCACTGGGATGCTAAGGCTTTGCTTGGAATCGTCGGGCCGGTGTTGGTCGGTGGTGGCAGTGGCAGTGCTGCAGCTCCGATTGAAGTCAATGAGCAACATTTCCAATTATATTTATATTAGCTAAAGATGTACTTGCAGTTCTTGTCTCTACTATTTCTTCGGAGTCGTGCTTTAGTCTTACTAGCAGGATTATAGAAGAGCGGCGACGGCGCTTGGCCCTCGAGACGGTGGAGATGCTTACTTGCATAAAGGACTGGGAGCATGGAGATGCAAGGGCTTAGCACACCGTGGAGGACCAAGAACTTGAAGATGCCTTCGAAAACATGTTCCTTGATGATGAGGAGTCTGTACATTGATCAGGTAAGTGTCTAAGTCAAGATCATGTATTTTTGTTCTGTGTTTCGTATTAAGTACTGATCATGTATGTATGTTCTGTAGGACTTCACCTGTGGAAGGTTCAAGATTCAAGAATGAAGTCTACAACTCTATTGTCTACTAGCAAGTCATCTTTTAGTGAGTTTGTGTGTGATCATGTATTTCATTTCATGTATTGTTGAAATTGAACTGTGCGGTAACGAGACCTTGAACTTATTTGCTAGCTGGTTGTACTCTTTTTCCCTCTTTTAGGGTTTCTTTACGAGGGTGAGTTTTTGCCTAAGGAGATTTTTAATGAGGCAGCAATCAAAACAGCTAGCTAAATAATATTTATCCTTTTGATATTTGTCATCTCTATGTTTTATATTGTTTCATTGCATATTTGGATGATTGGATCATATATGTTGGCTGTTGCCTGTTGCTTTGAGAGTTGAGACAATTTTTTTTGAGATCTGACAATTGAGATATTTGAATTGATATGTTTTTTGGCCAAACGGGCTATGGGCCGGCCCAGGCACGTATTCATGCCGTGCTCCATAGGCTGGCCCGGCACGAAATAGGTACCACGGGCCCGTGCCTGGGCTGTTACCTCAACACGACAAGCAGCACGACCCGACTCGCAGCCTTAGCCGTGCCGAGCCAGGCACGATCATGGCGTGCCCGTGCCGACCCGAGCCGGTGTCGGGCCGGGCTGGGCGACACGTATGGCCATCTATAATGGAAGCTAAAGGTTCCACTAAAGATATTTTTTTCCTTGGTATCTCCAATGAGGTGTTATCTTAATAAAGGACAATTCAGCACAGAAAAACTGGTCTAGAAGTCATAAATGTTGTTTTGTGATTGTAACGAAATAATTAAATATCTCATTTGTATTGGCGGCATGCTATGACTATTTGGACTATTGTCCATATAGATATTGGGTCAAACCCCACTTAGATCAATAACTCATATAGTATAAGAAAGAAAGAATATAGATTTTCATGGAAGTCGCAGCTCTTATTTGGGCTATTTGGTGCATGCGTAACGACTTGGTATTGAAAAAAAATACCTTTTTATTTTTCATTTGTGTTAAAAGAATTTTATTAAAAAATTCAACTAATAATCTTGTGTGCATGTATTGCATTTGATCTATGCTTGTATGTTTTATGATGATTATGTTCTTCCAAAATCATAATAGAAATACAAAATACTTGCTAAATGTTGTCACTCAACTTAAATAGATATTCAATATTATCCAAATTCGAGCTATTCATTTTAATTTTGAATTCGAGAAGATTCAATTCGCATTTGAATTCGACTTACTATGTGGTAAAAAGCGTTATCCAAATTTGATACCATCTGAATCCGATCCGATTGCCATCCCTGATAAACTCGTTGCTAGGCTTGCATAGGCCACCATTGATTTATTATTTATTGTTGATTTTATCTGATGTTTCGATAAAACGCACCCTCTCGGTGTTCCCGTGTTTTTTATTCACTACATGTGGCAAACTTTCTTTCTTTTATTCCTACCTCATGCCACATCAGCTAGCGATTTGCCGCTGTCATGGATGTCGAAGCATGTCGTGGCTCAGGATATGTACATTGATATTGTTTAATAGGTGGTTGAATTCATTGCCACGTAACCTTAAAACAATTTAGTAGACAGACGCTATAATTGGTAGTCTTTTAAGTTGTCTCATAGTAATTAAAAATAAGTAAAGTCTACTTTACTCCCTTAACCTTGTCATGTATATGAGAAATCCAAGACATTATACACCCACATCTCTTGAAAACCGGACAAATCATCCCTTGTAACAGTTCAAGCGGTTTTGATGTCCAAGGATTGGACCAATTTTGGATGGACTGACTCCACACATAGAGAAAAGGATGGACTATGGCCCACGTTAAACACCGGACAGAAGCAAGCTGTGCGGAGGATTAGCGCATGGACGTATGACACTTTTACTCTAATTTTCCATGACACCTGGTAACAGACGAACGGATTTAGTCGGGTTGAGTTAGGGCAACTTTAGTGTATAAATTTTTGAAGGGTGCTTCGGTCTGACACATCAACGAGGTGCTAATCTTTCTAATCCCCTCCAGTGTGAAGCACCTTCTTTTTGTCTAAGGTAGGTCCCATAATTTAGTTAAAATATCCCTCATCAAATGTCCTCCTGAGCAGGATCTCTCTCCTGATGAAAGCAAGCACAGCATGCAGTCTGACACATGCATTTGTTTAATTCCTTAGTTGCGGTGCTCAAATAAGCTCCGGTTGCCAAGCTAGCACCGGCCAGACGTTTTGCTCCACCGTATTGCACCCTTCTCAGCGCACTCTCTCTCATCTTAGCACCACAAAAAAAACGCACACTAGAGCTGCTCTTAGAACTCTAATCCGATACGAAAACTACTGTTTAGAGTTGGAGTCATTATTAGATTTCAACGGACCATTATGACCCACATGTCAGGACGGACCAAAGAAAACGAAAAAGCAATCCTCTCTTTAGAAATAGGTAAAGATTTAGATGCACTGCATTCATGCTGGTTTGGTCTGGTGCTTTTAATAAATTTATACATTGATTATAATATTTTAAAAATTTCCAGTTTTTCCTAGATATTTCTCTATTTTGTTAGGGATAAATTCAATTTTGATAAGTTTAAGATATATTTTTATGAATTCTAAATATTTTATTTGTGTTTTTTCCAAATATCACTAGGGTTTCTCATTGATTTTTTAGAAGATATTTTTTGTGGCTTAAAAAAATCTATCCTTGTGTTTATCATATTTATCTTTGGGATAAAAAAAATCAAAACTACCATGAAATCCACATTAAACTGTTGCAAGGGTACTTTGTCCAGTTTTGAAGAGATCAGAATGTATAATGTCCGGTTTTGAAGTTGATGGTGTTTTTTCAGATAGCGTGACAACGTCAGGGATTAAATATACTTACTCTTAGAAAGTTCATTAACTTGTGCATAAAAAATAAATATTTATGAATTGTATTGTAACAACTCGTATAGTTAATGGTGATTGAACGGTCTCGTAGTCCTAAATTTTAGTTTTAAGGTGATAACATTGGAAAACAACCATCTGGTTCTCTCATCTCCCTCTATTTCTCAATGTCATAAAAAATCATGCATAGAATGCATAAGACAACATACTTCCTTTGGTTTTTTTACTAAGTCAGAGTTATCTAATTTTGATCAAACTTATATAAAATATAACATCTACAATATCAAATTTGTTTCATTGAATCCTTCATAGAATATATTTTGAAAGTACATATGATTGATATTGTAAAAGTTTTTATATTTTTCTAAGAAATTGGTCAAAATTGTATACCTTTAATTTAGAAAAAACCTAATACGACAGAGAGTATAAGTCTGCATATGGGCAAACAAAATATATCCTTTGAATCCGATTTCCTCATCACTCGCGTTTGTCATGCTTACTCAGTCGTTTGTCATGCTTACTCGGTCATGAGAAAGATATTAAAAGTGTGTTTAGGAAAATAGATGAAATCGGATCATATTTTAAAAAGGGAAAAAATATATTTTTTATCCCTTAAGTATGGCACAGATGTGACATTCATCCCCTATATTTTAATCGGGGCAAATTAATCGCTTAACTAATTAAGTTGGTGCATTAATCATCTCAACCTCAGCTTTACAATATTTTAGTATCATTTGACAACGATTTATACTAATCATCTGACATATCAATGATGAGCCATGTGATATGCTGAGTCAAAATATAAAGTCTAAAAAAATCAGTAATTTATCTAAATTATTTATTCTACAAATTTAAGATATGCGGAGTCAAAATATAAAGTCTAAAAAATCAGTAATTTATCTAAATTACTTATTCTACAAATTTAAACTTCACCAATGATGTAGATTTAAATCGAGCGGGGTCATATCACGACTCGAGAAGGTTATGCTCTCCTACGCAATGCCTTGAAAATAAGGTGACAATGGTTAGATTGGTTAGATTACTTGTAACAAGGAGGAATAAAAAATTCTCATAGAAAAATAATAAATTCAATTCGCACTGAATTGTTACAAGAATTGACTCAACAAACGACGTAGCAAAGCAATAATTAGTCAAACGAGTACATGGCACAAATTGCAGTTAAACGTCACTAATACATTGTTAAATCAAGGTGGGGATGGTAAATACATCGGTTCATTAGTTAAAGAGTTGGTTTGCACCAATTGAAATATAAAAGATAAATATCATACTTTTGCAATATTTGAAAAATGCATTTTCTTTTAGAAAAGGAAAGCATGAGTGAAGAACCAGTAGTGTCGAACCGGAAAACGGCATCCTAAGCGGTCGGCGGATCCCAGCCGTTGACCCGTCCAGGCAGCACAAACCCTAGAATCCGCAACGGCTATTTTTCTCCTCCCCTCCTCGTCCTACAAATTATCGCCGGCGGCCGATACCTAAACCCCACAAGCGCAATCGCGCAGCTCTCTTCTGTCTCTTCCTCCTCCCTGCTCTCGTCTCCGCCTCCCCACGCCGATCTCGATCGCTCGGGGACACCACGAGACGCGCGCCCTTCTCTCGCTCGCTCATCAAAGCTCTCGACTTCTCCCTTTTTTTTTCAGCTAATTAATTCGCTTGTTTAGTTGTGCAATCATCTTCGCGTTCTCGTTCGTGTTCAATTCACTAACCTGCGATTCATCCGTGTTTTTGTTTAGTTCTTTTGATTCTCCTGTTTGTTATTATTTCTGTTTTGTGGCTTGGTGCTCGTGTGCTTCTTGTTCTGTTTCTGCTAACCATGGACGCAGGCTCACACTCGATCTCATCTGAGAAGAGCCGCGCGGTGGCGGCGGCGCCGCGGCCGCCGCTGCAGGAGGCCGGCTTCCGTCCCTACATGCCGCCGCTGAGCTCGGGATCGCGCAACCCGTTGGCCAAGTGCTACGTGAGTGCCCTGCCCGTGCCTTCTCTCTCAAGTTCTGAATGTTTTGTGCTCGCGCGCAGGGTGTTCGACGATTTGCCTGACCGCTCGACTTGTTCTCCTTTCGTTTGCTTGTGCACTGCAGGGCGACAGGTTCATCCCGGATAGGTCGGCGATGGACTTGGACATGGCGCACTACCTGCTCACGGAGCCCAGGAAGGACAAGGAGAACGCCGCGGCGTCCCCATCCAAGGAGGTGTACCGGAGGCTGCTCGCCGAGAAGCTGCTCAACAACCGGACGCGGATCCTTGCATTCAGGAACAAGCCGCCGGAGCCAGAGAACGTCATGGCTGCCGACACGGTCTCCTCCCACCACGCCAAGCCAGCCAAGCAGCGCCGCCACATTCCCCAGGTGAGTTTGTGTACAGATTGATGTTATGCTCGCCTGTAGATCGATGAATCAATTAGGAGGTGGTTTCTGATGTGGCCTGAAATGATATGCGCAGTCTGCGGAGAGGACTCTGGACGCCCCGGAGCTCCTTGATGACTACTACCTCAACCTGCTCGACTGGGGGACCAATAACGTGTTGTCCATTGCTCTGGGCGACGCGGTGTACCTGTGGGACGCCTCAAGCGGATCCACGTCTGAGCTTGTGACCGTTGACGAGGACACCGGTCCCATCACCAGCGTCAGCTGGGCTCCCGATGGCCGGCACATTGCCATTGGGCTCAACTCGTCCGATGTCCAGCTCTGGGACACCAGCTCGAACAGACTGGTATGTACATTATCCTGCTGCATTAAACAATGCTGTGATAATATCGTGATCATACACGTTCTCTGTTGCTTAATTCAGATTGTTCTTTCTCTGCAGTTGAGAACTCTCAGAGGTGTGCATGAGGCAAGAGTTGGATCACTGGCATGGAACAATAGCATCCTGACAACCGGTGGCATGGATGGCAAGATCGTGAACAATGACGTGAGGATTAGGAACCACATGGTGCAGACATATGAGGGGCACAGCCAGGAGGTGTGCGGGCTCAAGTGGTCTGGATCAGGGCAGCAGCTGGCCAGTGGTGGCAACGACAACCTTCTGCACATTTGGGATGTGTCGATGGCATCCTCCATGCCTTCTGCAGGCCGCAACCAGTGGCTGCACAGGCTCGACGATCACACGGCTGCAGTAAAGGCACTGGCATGGTGCCCATTCCAGAGCAACTTGCTGGCTACTGGTGGTGGTGGCAGCGATAGGTGCATCAAGTTCTGGAACACACACACTGGTGCATGTCTGAACTCTGTGGACACTGGATCACAGGTCTGCTCCCTTCTATGGAACAAGAATGAGAGAGAGCTGCTGAGTTCACACGGATTCACACAGAATCAGCTAACCTTGTGGAAGTACCCATCAATGGTGAAGATGGCTGAACTCACTGGCCATACCTCTCGTGTCCTTTTCATGGCTCAGGTGAATTCCTCAAACCAACTTCTGCACATTGTTCCTGCATTGGCTATATATTTTCAGTGTGAACATTGCTGATGGTTCTAGTGCTGTGAAAATGCAGAGCCCTGATGGTTGCACAGTAGCCTCAGCTGCTGCGGATGAGACCCTCCGGTTCTGGAATGTGTTTGGAGCCCCTGAAGCGCCCAAGCCTGCTGCCAAGGCTTCCCACACTGGGATGTTCAACAGCTTCAACCATATCCGATAGGATGAGTCCTGAGAACAAGCTCTTCTATTGGAGATGGTCTTGCATCTTATGCTAGATTGACTCTTATTGGTATGTTTTAGTAATCAATAGCGTGTACTTACTAGATTAATCTAATTGCGCTCCCACTTTTATTATTGAGTGAGAATAGTTTGGGTTCCCTCTTATTATTTTCGTGTCTAAATGTTCCAGATGAGATCTACCCACCTTGGCTAAGCCGGCTGCGTGAAGGAGCAAAATTCTACCTCATCATTACGGTGGGGAGTGAACAAATTCAGGCCACCTTACGTCAAAAGTCAATGGCAGAGTTGGCTTCATCGACGCCTTCATCATCTAGTAAATGATATCAGCAACATCACCAGAACATAGAAACAGCCTCTGTGATTAGATTGTACAGGATTATGTGTATACGGTATACCAATCACTACTGTTGTAGTGTTGTTCCATGTACATCATAGTACAATGTGTTCTTCCCATTTGTATGCATCAATAAGTCTGATTGATGCGGCAGTTATTGTAACTCAAGAGATAACCGTTCCTTCTAAAATTAATGGAATACTTGTTTCTGTTTTTTCTTAAATCACCTGAAATTTATCCTCTTAACCATATCTGAAATTTATCCTCTTAACCTTATCTGAAATTTATCCTCTTATGCTGGAATACTTGGAAGTTCAGCCAGAAGGTAGCAGGCAGAGCCAGAGGTGATGGGGACGACTAAAGCAGCATGCTGCAACTGCAAGTCTGTACGGCTGAAGAAAGGCGGTGATGAAACATGAAACTTGCAAAATAGTTTTGGGAACGCATTGAACATTCCTTTGCAGTACTTTGTTTTTTGCATTGCCTGTAGGAATTTGGCTCGCATGTGTCAATATATTTTTTTATGTTACGGCTCATGTTTCTTGTAGGATTTTTTTTTAATTGCAGAAACAAGATTTCTCTATGAATGTTCTGGTCAAATGCAAAGGCCGCCTCAATCAAATGAATCAAAATGCAAAGGCTCAAGGAAATGTTTGGTGAGCTTGCTGCTACCTCCTCCGGCAATACTGGATGGTGCTAAACATATGACTGGATGGCTGCCGGGCTTGTTTTCATCCCTCCAAAGACTGGCAGTCTGGCACCAGCCCTCCACTCCCTTTTTGTGAGTGTTAGAAAAGGCAAAGTCGATTGACTAATAACTAACAATTCTCCACATATTTAACAACAATATACAATAGAACTTAATTCAATTAGGGATATGTACAAGCCTACAAGGCATATGTTCGGCCCGTATGTACAAGCAACTTTCAGCCGCCATTACGGTAATGTACAATGATCTGACAGGTCACAAATATGAATAACATGAAGGAATGTCAGTCCCTGCTTATGCTGTGCCCAGTTCTTCGTGTAACCCTTTGCATCCTCTATGTAACCCAACAGGGTAGTTACATGTATAAAGCTGAATAAGAGTAGAGTATATAATTCTCACCAATATTAAAATGTAACCCAGAGAGGAAAATATCCACCTCTTGTCGGTGTTTCTTAGCACGTCCACGCGTAACCGGTCCTTCAGAAGCTTGTGTGCGCGTATCCAATGCTTGGTTGCGTGTAACTGATCTTGCACTTGTTTCTTCATGTGTAAACGAAGTCGGACTTAGTGTAACCTGTGGTGTAACTGACGGAGTAACTGTTGTTGTTGCAGGTGTAACCGCCGTAACTAATACTTCTGGTGTCATTATGGGCGCCAGGTTATGTATGGCTGGGATATTCTTATCAGGTTCTTTTGGAAACTCGTGCGGAAATTTGCATTTCCTTGTCAGTTTTGAAAAAGACATAGAAAATTAACCGAAACAACAGAGAAATTACTCATTTTCATATGGATTAGGTAAAACACAAAAGAAAATTCATATAACCCACAGGGAAATTAGTCATTTCCCTATGGCTTAGCTAACACACACGGAAAAACTCACACAACGCACAAGAAAATTGCTTTGCCCTGTGGGTAGACACAACACACAACAAAATTAACAACACATAAATATGTGAGATTATAGTTACCCCACTTCCTCTCTCTTCTTTCTAGCAAAATTAAAGGCGATAAATAGCTAAACATATAATTTTATGAAATAGTATTTTTAGGCTTTAAATGTATTTTTCTACTTATTGGAATTACTTAGTATTTTAACTACTTGTGTTAAAAAATGATCTTTAAATTACAGACAAACATATATGTGAGTGCATTCATACATTTCTATACCACATGCAAATTTTGAAGGAAAAATTCAAATGTTTCTATATATACCTTACGCTCTAGTTTTTTTTTGACGCTTACAAAATCCTCAAATGCAAAAAGCTAGTGAGCATGGCGACTCTGAGGCGACCATGGCGATCATGGCGACTCTGAGGCGATCGCCAGTGCTCCATCCCATCGCGCCATGGCCGGATTCCCTGATGGCTCCACGGCTGGGCTCTCCGATCTGGACTTCTCCCTAGGCCTAGAGATCGATCGTTTGGTCAAGGACCGCTTCCTTTCCCCGGTCAGTTTCCACAATCACCCCTCTTCCCATGAGTCCTTCCTGGTGGCGACGTTTGGGCGATCAGCTATTCGCCTGAATGTTGATTCGGTTTCCCTCATCCTCCAGTCTTGCTTGGGAGGGACTGCTAAGGATTTTCGTGTAATCCACCTTTCTGGCATGTGCTTTCATTTCTCCTTGTTCTCTAAGCAAGTTGGTTTCTTGGTTTACAAGCTTAAATTCTTCAAATGCTCCAAGTTTGTTGTGTTCTTTGATCTTTGGGGTAATGGTGGCCCAAACTGGGTTAAAGAACATGATCTGTGGCTCCAAGAATTAGAAGCTGCTTGGACGTATGTTGTAGCAAAAACAAACGGCGTTCTTATGCCCAAGTTCTCAAATCCCCTGCACCTGAACATTCCTCCTCATCGAATTCTAGAAAATCTGTTTTTTCTAGACTCAATTTTGCTAGAGTCTCAGATCAGGATCTGGTGCAGCAAGTTTTTCAGTCAGGCTCTAGGGCGAAGAACCCGGAGAAAGTTTCATTCCCTCCTTTTTCAAATTTTAAATTTCAGGATCGGAGCCACCCTCGGCGCTCTTCCAAGTGGATTCCTAAATTGGGGATTAAGTGCAGTAATTGCCTATCGCCTGGTCATTTTAATTCTGAGGGTACCAACCAAATCAAGTGCAACATCTGCTTCTTTTATGGGCATATATCCCGATTCTGTCGGGTTAAGAAAGGTAACAAATCTATCGACCAGTCAAGGCCCCTGGTCCCACTACTCAGCCAAACCGTGCTCCCCTGCTTTCTCCTAATATAAATGCTTCCACCGACCACCCGGCCTCTTCCTCTTCCCAAGACGTCGCCTCTGTTCCTCACCACCAAAACCCTCAATCCCCACCTCCCTCGTCGTCTCCGTCGATGGCAAACTTCGCCGTCGACCCCCGCCCACACGTTCCGAGTGGCTTTGAGGTGATCCAGCATGATCCTACTCTCCCTCCAGTTCGCCTGTATGCTTATATTGGGGGATGCATGGATATCTACAATGAGGATCTTGCAATGAGGATCTTGCAATCGCCTTCTTCATCCCGGAGGTAGCCAAAGAAGATTTTGAGCCCATGGCAGCTGCTCTAAAGGACTACTTCGCTCATACCCATGGTGAGCGACTAGCTGAGGTACAGCCTTGTTCCATTGGTGATGCTTATGTTAGATTCAGTAGCCCTGTGCAGCGGGAGAGGTTCTTGGATCAGTTCTTGCAGTTTAGTCTTGATTATCAGTTGTTCTTTGCCAAGCATGATGAGGGAAAGAATGCTAGGTTTCATGATTTAGATCGAGAGGCTTGGATTATGTTAATGGCTTTTCCTGAAGATGCTAGGAACAACTCTGTTATCTCTAAGGCAGTAGCTGGCTTTGGCTTACTAAGGTTCTGGCATGATACTAACAACCTTGAGCGTGTGGTAGCTAGAGTTCTTCTCCATGATGATGCTAAGATCCACAGGCACTAACTATTGGGGTTGGTTTGCCTCCTCGTATCCGTACTTGGACCTGCCCTATCTTTGTTCTTAAGAAAAAGGGGGCCACTATGCTGGCAGATGAAGACCCTGTGCCTCCAACTGGTCTGTTGCACCCTCTGCCTCCCAGAGCTAATAAATGGATGGGACCTGTCAATGAGCCTGCTGCTTCAGTTAATTAAGGCTGGTTTTTTAAAGATTTAGGTGCAGCAGATGATACTGGGAATCACAGTACTCGGGGCCAGAATGCTGATGCTCGTGGACAACAAGTTGACAATCTTTCTGATGCTATGGAAGTTGGGGCAAATCAGGTTTATGGTGCTGTACCGATGGAGATGGTTCAAGCCACACCCCTTCCCCCGGTTTTGAGCCACCTATGCCTTCTGCTCTTGAGGTGAATAACATTCCTTATATAACTTTCTCAATTCCATTTTTCAATCATATCTCTATTTTCAATCATTTATCAAGAATGGACATTGATCTCGACACACTTATCCCATCCTACATTGCTGATCATGATGTTCTGTGCTATATTGCTCAAATCCCTATGGGACAGGTTCCTGTTGCTCCCAGGATCTTCTCGGGATCCCTATGATGACTCTGATGAGGAGGAGGATGAAGACAATGTGGTGGAAATTCAAGGCCCAATCTCCTCTGCTCCCAGAAAGCGGCGTGCCAAGAAACTCAAAGAGCCCTTGGAGGTTGCCTTTGTCAGGCGTAGCAAGAGGCTAAATGCTGATCACCAGGGCTTCAGAGATGCTGAAAGTGCTTAGGCCGCAGTGGCAAACCCCATAGTCTATGTCAGCTCCCCTGGTGAAGGCCCAGTTGCTCCTCATCTCCCGATCGACATTGTGCAAGGCATTGCCTCTGGCTTCCTGCAGATCCAGCCTAGTGCTGTGACAGCAGACCTACTCCATGATGATCATGAATAAATCTTGTAATAGAACTAGAAACTTGCTTTTGGTGCTTGCCCTAAACCTTTTAGATAATATCTTTTGTGTGTGTGCAAACATTTGGATCTGCTCCCTTAGTTTGGCTTCCACTCATTGTAATGAATGCTATCTAATCAGTGGTTTGCCTTTGGATGCCTGGTTGTTGATGTCTTTCTGTGCTTCTCATGTTTCCTCCCTGTCTTGCTATCATATGGCTGGGCCGTATGCTCTGTGTCCTTTATTCCTGATGTGCATCCATGAATCACAACAGAAACATTAATATCCTGGTTTGGAATGTGGGAGGACTAAATTCCCAGCAGAAATGGGATGCTTTAAGAGCCAAGATCACTGAAAGTGCTTGTTCAATTATCTGTTTTCAAGAGACTAAGAGATCCCACTTTGATCATGCCTATCTAAAATTTTTTTGCCCTAGGCAGTTTGATCACTTTTGTTTCTCCCCTTCTGTGGGTGCTTCTGGTGGCTTAATTGTGATTTGGAATGGACATCTCTTCTCGGGTGAGAAGATTCTTGTAAATTCATACTCAGTTACAATCAACTTTACTAGTTGTCTATCAGGAAACTCTTTCCACCTCACTAATATTTATGGACCCTCCTCGGCTGGAGAGAAGGCAGCTTTTGTTAATTGGTTGTATAATTTTGATACCTCTTCTATCCAAGATTGGTTACTGGCTGGCGATTTGAATTTGATTAGATCCTCTGATAACAGGAATAGAACGGGTGGTAACATCAACGACATGTTGTTATTCAATGACATGATTCAGCATTTGGATCTTGTGGATATCCCTTTTCAGGGTAGGTCTTTCTCCTGGTCTAATATGCAACATGAACCTCTTTTAGAGAAGATTGACTGGGTTTTCACATCAGCATCATGGACATGTTCCTACCCTAATACAACTGTGACAGTCCTTGGCAGGCCGATTTCTGATCATGTGCCATTTGTTGTCCAATATCCCAAGAGCTAACATTTTCAGGTTTGAAAACTTTTGGACAAAGTTTGATGATTTCTTATCAGTGGTGGAGCTGCACTGGAATTCTACTCCTTATTATGCTAATGCTGCTCAAACCCTTTCTGGGAAATTTAAATAAGTAAGAGCTGGGCTCAGGAAATGGAGCAAGGAACTCTCCAAGCTCGGGAAGCTTATCAATAACTGCAATTTTGTCTTAGCCTTTTTGGATGGTCTTGAGGAACAAAGAACATTAAGTTTGATAGAAAGCAATTTCAGAAGGATTGTTAAAGTCCACCTATCTAAACTCCTGGATGCCAAGAGGATTTACTGGAAACAACGGAATACTGCCAGATGGGTAGTTTTTGGGGATGAAAATTCAAAAGTTTTTTAAGCTATGGCTACCTTCTCTTACAGAAGAAATTTTATTTCTTCTCTTCTCATGCCTGATGGAACAATTCTTCAGGCACATAACCAAATAGCTGGGGCTCTTCTATCTCCTTATAAAGAGAGATTGGGCACATCTGAATTCACTGTCATGCATTATGACCTTACAACTTTGTTGCAGCAATCCACTCTTCCTGATTTGGACTCTCCTTTCTCTGAAGAGGAAATCATGCTGGTTCTTAAGGACATGCCTGCTGATCATGCGCCTGGACCTGATGGTTTTAATGGTGCCTTCTTTAAGAAATGTTGGCACATCATCAAGATGACCTCATTAGGTTATGCTCTGATTTTTTCCATGGTAACTTAGACATCAACAGTATCAATAGTTCCTTCATTACTTTGATCCCAAAGAAGACCAATCCTAAAACAGTTAATGATTTCAGACCAATTTCACTTCTCAACTATTCCCTAAAATTCTTCACCAAACTGATTGCCAATAGGTTGTAGTCAGTTATCCTTCAGGTTGTTCATGCAAATCAATATGGTTTCATTAAGGGCTCCTTTGGTGCAGCTCCGGCTGCTCCCGCTCCGGTTACTGTAGGGCACTGTTGCTCTACTGTAGCGCGGAGCGGTGGGGAGCAAGTTTTTTCCGCTCCGCCCGCTCCTCTCACGCGCAGTTGACTGTAGCAAGAAGCGGTGGGGAGCAGATTCGTGCTACAGTGCAGAACAGTGCGCGTTACTGTGCCGTGGAGCCGGAGCGAATCCGTCCAGAGTGCTACCAAAGGAGCCCTAAAGGTCGGACAATTCAAGATTGCTTAGCCTGGGCATTTCAATTTCTTCATATCTGTCACGAGTCAAAAAAGAATTCATCATCCTTAAGCTAGACTTTGAGAAAGCCTTTGATAAGGTGGAGCACAAGGTTATTTTGGACATGCTTAAACATAAAGGTTTCTCAGTTAAATGGCAGCAGTGGATAAATTGTATTCTCAGCTCTGGAACTTCCTCGGTTCTTCTCAATGGAGTACCAGGCAAGCCTTTTACCTGCAAAAGAGGTGTGAGGCAAGGGGATCCCTTATCACCTCTTCTATTTGTCATGGCTGCTGGTCTTCTTCAGTCTGTCATCAATGAGGCTGTTGCTAATAACCTAATTTCGCATCCTTTGGGACCTGATTTTGGTGGGGACTATCCTATTGTCCAATATGTTGATGACACCCTAATCATCATGCCGGCTGATGCTTCACAACTCTCAAACCTCAAAAACATTTTACAGACATTCTCTCTTTCGACTGTGTTGACACCGGATTTTCGCACCAGGTATGCTGAGTCATATGATGACGTGGTAAGGCTGGTGGACCCATTGACAGGTCAAACCCGAAGGTGACAGAGAAGGAAGCCGATATGCAGAAAAGGTCCGATAAGGCAAGGAGTCCAATCTAGTGACGAACAGAGAAGGGCGCGTCGGCTGAAAGAGGAAGTGTATCAGATATGAGGACTATTTCCTTTTTGAAGGCGTAATGAGAAGTCCCATTCTATGTTAGACTTAGTTTACTTTATCCGCAAGTTAGTCTGGTCCGATCAGGACTCTTCATGACCAGGGTATAAATATAAACCCTCGTCCATTGTAAAGAATTATTCTCACAATCAATACAACCCGGCTTCACGCCAAAAACCCTAGTAGTAGTTTATCGACGAAGCTTATCGGTGGACGGGCTGCATCAGATCTGATCTCCGGCTTACCAGTAAGTTAGTCAACTTATCGAACTAGTATAGGCTTTGAATTGAGGCGCATCGCCCTTTCTCGTTTATACTGTTCAACCGATTTATCTCTGGATAAGCAAGATTGATATAGATTCCCTACGTCGGAGCTAGATCAATATTGATTATCCAACAGTTAATCGTTTTATCGGGTTGCACTTTAAGTCTAGATTCCCTACGTCGGAGCTAGATATCAAGATTAGGCTAGATTCCCTACGTCGAAGCTAGACTCATCTTGGTTACTAAAGGCAGCTTTTGCGGTTTGTTTGGAGTTGCTAGATTGGTTTAGATCTATGCCATGTGAATCAATTCTACTTCTTCAACGGCTTTGAGCATTGGTCTTGGTCCGATTTAAGCAATATTTATCTTACAGCATCGTTCTAGGTCCGATCCTGCTTTATGGTTTAATCTGGTTGTTCTTTGAGTATTGCGTTTGATGTAGATTCCCTACGTTGGAGCTGGATCTTCGCAGTATACTTAGATTGATCTTTGATTGTCATGCTTGGTCTAGATTCCCTACGTCGGAGCTAGGTTCATCTTGATTAGTCAAAGGAAGCTTTGGTTATGCCTCATTGCTATTTGAATGTTAAGTGTGGTTTAGATTCCCTACGTTGGAGCTAGGTCTCGCTTGATTATTTGGTAGCATATCTTAGAATCAGAACGATCCTGTTAATGTTTTATCTGCTTATTTGCTTAATCTGGTTAACACCTGTGCGAGCATCTTGTTTAATTGACAGGCTGATGAGTCGAGTTTGATTGTCTAGCTATCCGATCTGATCGATCATAGCTGGAGAAATCTAGATTCCCTACGTCGGAGCTAGATTTCTCTGAAAAGGCTATAGTCCGATCGGTTGGTTAGATGGTCCGATAAGATGAGTCAAACTGGCAACTAGTCAAGGTGGACAATGTATCGGCTTACACTTTGATTATTTGATATCTTGTTTAAAGACATAGCTGATCCATTATTTTACATATTGGCCTTGTTTTATGCTTTATTTTATTATTCAAAGGCTGATCTGTTATATCAATCAAGGTCCGATCCTGATTGGTCCGATTCTGAGGTCCGATTCGGTGTCTGATTGAGGTCCAATTACTCGGTCTGATTGACGTCATCAATGAAGTCCGATTTTAAGGTCCGATTGGTATCGGCCGACACGTGCCTGATTGGGTCTTGGCTAAAATCTGACGTTCCTCCATCGTCTGGAATAGAGCCGGCACAATCAAAGAGTAATTTAACTGTTTTATCCCCTTGTCAATTTCAGGTCAAATTGAGTGGCACGCTGCGAACCTAAACTGGAGTGTGGGCTGGCACTGGTGCGAAGCAGATCTCCCTGGTCTTCTTGTGCTGCACGTGGAGGATACGACCGCCGATTTTCCGCGTCAACAGACTGGTCTAAAAGTTAACTATCAGAAGTCCTTTTTGGTCCCTATTAATACTACAGATGAGCATTCACAGTCTTTAGCTCTCACCTTGGGGTGTCAAGTTGGGAAGATGCCTTTTACCTACCTTGGTTTACCCCTGGGCACAACAAAGCCATCTGTTCAAGAATTTATGCCCATTCTGACTAGAATGGAGAAGCATTTGATGGGAATTTCTAATCTATTAACTTATGCAGGTAGATTAATTTTGGTAAATTCAATCTACTCAGCTATGCCAACTTTCTACATGTGCACTCTAAAGCTCTGATCAGATTGAGAAATACATGAAGCATTGTCTTTGGAATGGAGGGGATATTAATAAAAAGGGAGGATGCCTAGTTGCCTGGAAGAATGCCTGCAGAAGTAAAGAAGAAGGTGGCTTAGGGATCATAAACATCAGGACACATAATACTGCCCTTTTGCTGAAATTCATGCACAAGTTTTACAACAAGGTGGATCTCCCTTGGGTTCACCTAACATGGAAATGTCTATATAAAAGAGGTAATCCACCTCATGCCAGGGGCTTGGTGGGCTCTTTTTGGTGGCATGACATCCTCAAATTGTCAGATAAGTTTCAGATGATTGCATCTTGCAAAGCACATGATGGTAAGACGGTGGCTTTCTGGTCAGATCTTTGGGATCTGGGAGTCCTTAAATGGAGGTTTCCACAACTTTTCTCCTTCGCCAAGAATGTGAATCAGTCCCTTCACAACTTCAAATCAAATGAGATCTCTTCAAATTTTTGGCTGCCCCTCTCCACAGAATCTTTTGCCCAACTCACTGAACTGGGAACTTTATTATCTGACCTGAATGGCAATCCAGCAGAACATGACATATGGCACTACATTTGGGGCAGTGGTGTTTTTTCCTGTCAACAGGCATACAAGACCCTACAAGGTACCAGGCCATGCTCCATCCTCTATAAGTGGATGTGGAAACCAAAAGTTCAGAATAAACACAAATTCTTCTTTTGGCTCTTCCTAAAGGACAGATTAAATACAAGGAATTTACTTAAAAGGAAAAACATGTTCCTGCCTAGCTTCAGCTGTGTACTATGCATTGATCAGTCTGAGGAAACCTTATGGCACCTCTTCTTTGAGTGCCCCTTCAGTCAGGCCTGCTGGATATATCTTGACATTAATTGGGACTATACTCTTCAACCAGAGATGATGATTTCAAAAGCCAGAGATGATTTTGGTTCACAAATTTTCAGAAAAGTACTCATAATAGCTTGTTGGTTCATCTGGTGTCATAGAAATAGTATTATCTTTGACAATGGTTCTCTATCCTTTTTGAGGTGGAGAGACTTTTTTAAAAGGGAGATGTCACTGGTTACTCTTAGAGGGAAACCAGACTTCAGGGCTCTTATTGTTGATTGGCTGAGTGGTCTGCCATAATTCTCTCCCCTTTTTTCGCTGGGCCTATGGCCTTGTACATGTACATATTTCTTCCTTATATATATATATATATACTATATTTATATTCTATGGGTACGCGCAGCGTACCCGCACCGTGCGCAGAGCCGCGTCCTCAGCGCCCAGCGACCGCGCCTGCACTCGGCCATCCGCCCTCGCGCGTGTGCTCCTATGGGCCCACAGAAAAACTCATCCTGCACCCGCATCTCTTTCCCTTTCTATTTTGAAATGGCCGCAGCTCCGACTCGCTAGTTCCTCCCGTCGCCGTCCTCCTCCGCCGCCGCTACCTCCAACTCGTCGCTGCCTATTTCCACCGCCGGAGCTCGCCCAACTACCTGCTGAACTACATCCCATCTCCCCGCAGTCGAATCGAAAGGTAAATGCACCTGCCCCTACCTAGGGTTTGATTTATCCCTGTGCTTCCTTCATCCGCTCCTTCCCCTTGCCCCAAATCCGAAGCCCCTGCTTGCAAAATCCGAATCCACTGCTGACCCCCACCGTGTTGCTCAATGTGCCTGCCATCCACAGATGGGAACTAGGTGACATGCCCCTGCAGTCCCCTACTCACTCAAACGAATGGGGATTTAGGTGTCCCTTCCACACTGCAGATTTGGTTTGGTGTCCGTGCAAGCGCACTGCAGCGACGACGACATCAGGTCAGCTTCCCAATTTCCCCCTCCTCAGGCAAGTGTTTCCCGGCTGCATATACATTTTTCTGGATTTTTAATGTGTGCAATGTGGTATGATTACTAATTGACTGATGTTAGATGTACCCACATTTGGTCTTGGTCTTATAATATTTTGGTATAATATGTTGGTAACCTGCAGCACAGGATGTCATTAAATGTTTTTTCAAGATACCTCATCTGCAGTTTTTGACAACAAATCTGTTGATAATATTTTATGGCATCCAATGGTAGGGCGCATATGGGGGTAACTAAATGCCTATTTGACTAGAAACTCAGAAAAAATGCATTTATGTTTTTATTTCTCTATTCTGATGTGCAACTTGACCAGTTTAGTGACTAGCTGCCCACATGCTTCGTAACTAACAACCCACATGTTTAGTAACTAATCATCATTGTTCATGTCTCTTGTGCGCTTGATATTTTTTATATACAAAATGTTACAGTTTTTTGTCTATTCCCTAGTGATCAGTTGGAGTGAGCTTTTTGTTTGCAAATAGCAGCCATTTGTTATTCATTGTCTAGTTCATTGAGGGGGTGTTTAGTTCACCCCTTTCCTCTTCCATTTTGCAAAATACACTTTTTCCAATGCACTTTTTCTCTCTGTGCACGCGGCCCGATGCGCACCCATTTTGCAAAATGGGTTGAACTAAACACCCCCTGAGTATACTTTTGTTTACTTACAAGTGCCAGTTAGTCATAGTTATTTAGTATCAATTGCTTTTTTGTTTATATGTGTATCAAGTTTCTAAATAATGTGCTTTTGTTTCACTAAACTTTTATTGTTTGTTTTTTGCAGATGAGGACTCAAGGGGTGCTACCTGATAAGATAACAAAAATTAGACTTGTTGGGCAGTCAACACAAGAACAACTTGAGATTCTGCTAGATGGTTCTGGATCCGTGGCTGATGTTCGGATGAATTCCCAAACAGTTCTGCCAACGGCATGTGCAGATGTTCCACGTTCATCTCCTCGTTTACGAGCTATGCGTGATACTGTTCCTGCCAAGCCCACTAGGCCCTTGAATAGGAAGATTACGACAAAGAGAAAGCATACATTCGTGAGGGATATGAGCCATCCTGCTGAAAATGAAGATGATGATTTTATGGAGAGTCTACCACAAAGAAAGCGCCGTGTAGCTGGAGATGTTGGCCCCAGCCAGCAATCTGCTCCCGCACCCCATGCTCAGGTAGTATTTCTTATTTCTGGTTGTGGCTTATTTTTCAATTGTTCTATTGATTGTATAGTGCAACTGGTTTGTTGTTTTGTTTAACAAAATGTATACATGTTGTTTGATATCGCAAGTGGCACATTATACGCAGTTTTGGCCATACCAAATGATCTGTTGTCTACATAGTAACTAATTCATGATCTATTTAGTAACTGCATCCTAGTTTTGTTTTTTCCAATGTATGTTGCAGTCCCTAGTTAGATTTAGTAAATTTTGTTCTCTTCAAAGTATAGTATTTATGAAAGCAATTACGTTTCACTGATATATTTGTTTTCATGTTGTTTTTGTGCATGACCAGACTGATGAGGTTGCTGCAGCCCCAGTTGGAAAAGGTTGTCCAAATACTCGCTGCTCGCCAAAACAATTCAGAGAATTCATTGACCTTCTTAGCAATGAGCAGAAGCGTAGGATTCACCGTATGGGTTTTGGTGACTTGCTTTCTTTCAAGCCTTCATATCTTGATAGGGAGCTACTTTTGTGGCTGATGATGAAGTTCAACTCAGAGACTATGAGATTGGAGATAGGTGGAGGCAAGGAAATTGATGTCAACGAGCATGCTGTGAAATGTATCTTTGGGTTGCCAGATGAAGGGAGTGATCCTGAAGCAGTAGGCAAAAACAGCAAGGAAGCAAGTACTGCCCGACAGGCCTTTGGAAGAGCTGTATGTGGCATTGAATGTGATGGTACGAAGATTACAGTTCAAGATGTAAAAAAAATGCTCGTGCACAGGCAGTGTGGCGATGATCTTGTTGTCAGGTGTTTCTTTGTTATCGCCTTCCATTTGTTGCTCTTTCCCAACTCTGATACACATATTAGACTTGTTGATGCAAAGTGGACTATGGATTTGGATC
>CM014270.1:29779796-29802320 GCA_004135705.1 Alloteropsis semialata
TGGACGTAGGGTATTACTCTCCGGAGGCCCGAACCAGTCTAAAACCCCCCGTCTCTCGAGTCACCATCCGGATCCTGACACGCGATCGTAGGAAATTTACTTGTTGGCGGTAGAGAACCCCGACAGTTCCAGGTGGGTATACTCCGTTTAGGTACAAATGAGTTGAGGTGTGGGCCCTTCAATCCGTGGGAATGACACGTGGCTCATCCCTCACCCTTGACTTGAACCGACCATGATTCAACGTCCATGATCCTTCCTCTATGTGCTTCTTGACCTGTGTGGAAAGTGGGCTCGATCGGGGTTCAGGCCAGGTCGCCCGACCTAGCCAGGTCGGCCGACCTGGGCCTGTGCCCAATTTTGTCCATCTTTTGCACCGTAGTCCCTGTACTCAAATATATTCCAGATATGCATGGTATACCATTATTTGAATACTAATGTCTAAGTTATGCCTTGATCTTTATTGGTTTCTGAGCCTATTGACTGTCGGATTTTATGTTATAAGGACCGTCAACAACTCCCCCAAGCTTAACCCTTGCTCGTCCTGAGCAAAGATTAGAACTTATAGGCTCAGTGGATCAGGAGTTGCTTCCTCATTACTCCTCAAAAGTACCAGTGGTTCAACAAGATATTCTACCAAAAATTGAATAAGCTGGTAAAATAAACTTCCCTTATTACCTTGGCCTTTTATGGGGCTTGTAGCTTCTCCTGGTCTTGGGCGGTTGATGGCTAGAATGACTTAGACTGAGCACCTTGCCTTCTACCTAGCTAGACAATCAAACCGGAGGTTTTGGAAGTTTTTCAAGAGAAAGCAGAGTTCCTTAGGTGGTACTCTCAAGTCACTCATGGTGTATTTCCTTGCCAAAATCCTCTCTCAACTCTCATGTCACTCTTTGAAGTGGAGCTTATGCTAGGAGAGCTTTATAGCACACTTGTAATGCACATATTGTAAAGTCAAGATCAGGATTCGAAGAGAAATAAGTCATACTCTCAAAGAAATAAGTCATACTCTCAAACCAAGATGTGCACGTGCATGAATGGCATGGTAAATGATAGCTCTTTTCTGTAGGTATCTCTTCCCTTTCAAGAATTGCTTTTAGAGACATGGCTTTATTTTTGAACCAAGAGCTTCATTTGCTCACTTCTTTTTTTTTTAATCAGCCCATGTCTCTTTTTGCAATAAGATGAGGGAAACAGCACCTTACATTATGTAGAGCTTTTATTTGGTGGAATGATATGTGTCATGTGTACTTCCAGTGTAGAAGTATAACATGTATATGGTGGCGTGTACGTGATCTTGGCTTTAAAAGCATGAAGTAAGTCTCTAAAATCACAAAAACCTTGACAAAACTCAATGCAAAAACAAGCAGCTTATGTAGGGGTTAAAACAGTATAAGCTTTGGTAGGGAATTTAATCACCACAAGGAACTCTCTTCATTTTATTTTCAAAAGAGAAAACTCCGGTTATCAAGTCTAACTTAGTAAGATTCTAAGGAAACTCGAGCCTTATCATATCTTAGCTAACAACAGCCTAGACTAGAGCTTGCTTATGCTACCCACAGATAGACAAGATAACAGAAAAGATCATGTTCAACCAACAAACTCAAAACTTAGGAGAATAACAGGTTGAAACATAGGGACAAGAGAGAAATAAGAGCAACTATTCATCATATCCGAAATAAAGATTGAAGCGTGGACTTTAAACATTAAGGGATTATTGTAGAAGGCTCTAATTTTATTTGAAAAGAAACACTTTATTTGATAGTTCTTACCTGAACTTACCTGTGCTGAGGGTCCTCCCCCAAGCTAGTTTGTTGACACCGATGAACCTGTCGGCGCAGGACTCGTATTTTACGTCGTCGAGCGAAGACGTCTCCGATATGTGATTTAACTCGATGAAGCAGCATCTGACCCTGGAGATGAGGATACAGATGATTTAACTCGCCATACCTGTTTTACCTTCTTATGGCGGTCGACAGCTTGCTCCGGTGTTTTCTTCGTCTGTGCCCTTGCACCTCGTGTAGACTTCTTGTTGTGCTTTGCATAATACTGGATGGGGAAATCCTTTTCCGAGAACTTCTCCATAAACTTGATCAGGCTGTCTTTTTCTGGAGGTGTTACCTCTACTTCCTTGACGTTCTGACTGTTTCTCCCATACTTGATCTTGATCATGGAGCATTGCTCCACTTTTGGCCTGAACTCAAACCTCTCCTTCCTTCCATTAATGTTGAGCTGGATTTCTCCAGCACCCACATTAATGTGAGCGTCTGCTGTGCTCAGGAAAGGTCGCCCAAGGATGAGTGACGAATCGTTGCTCACGTCCATGTCCAGAACCACGAAGTCGACAGGAACGAAGCAATCCCGGATGCGCACCGGAATGTCTTCGGCTATCCCCTCCGAGTAACTAACCGTGGAATCGGCCAATGCAGTCTCATGGGAGTAGGGGACAAGGTAGTATAATTAAGGCGGTCAAATACTACCTTTGGCATGACGCTAACACTTGCCCCCAGATCACAGAGTGCATGCTCAAAATGCTGTGTCCCAATTGTACACGTGATGGTGGGACATCCTGGGTCCTTCTTCTTCTCCGGAACCTTGTTTAGGATAGCCGCACTGCACTCCTCAGTCAGCTTCACGACCTCGGTACTTGGGAGTGGACGTTTGTTGTTGAGAATGTCCCTCAAGTACTTAGCATAGGTCGGTACCTACATAGCATCCAACAATGGTACGTGTATATTTAACTTTTGAATGACTTCTACAAACCTGGCGAACTGCTCATCCGCGGATGGTTTCTTCTGACGTTGCGGGAATGGCAGCACGTTGCTGTCATAGAACTCATGTGGTGCACTTTGTCCAGCTGGTGCCAGCTCGGCTTCAGGCTCTTTCTCCACTTCTGGGGTTTCCTTCCTTGGTGTTGTTGCCTTCCCTGCATGGTCAACTGGGACTGGATCCCGAGTAGCCTTACCGCTTCTCGTAGAAACAGCTTTCACATTTTCAAAAGATGGTTCTGGTTGCCCAGGAATTCGCCCCTTGTCACCAGAAGGGACAGCAGCCGCTAGCTGAGCTAACTGAGTTTCTAACATTTTGTTAAAGCTTAGCTGGCTCTGGAAGGTCGAGGACAAACTTTCTATCTTAGAATTTATGCCCTCTAGAGCCTTATCATTTGCAGCAAGCCTCTTAGAGATAGATTCATTAATCCTGGATTGACCAAGGACAAGATCTTTGAGGGAGGGTTGGTTAGAGAAAGAATTATTATTATTACCTCCCTGGTAGAATGGGCGTTGCTGATTCCAGTTCCCTTGAGGCCGGTACCCGTTGTTGCCATTTACGAACTGTACCTCCTCTTGCGTCTCGAGGCAGTTGTTCCCCGAGTGGCCAGTTTCTCCACAGACTTCACACGTCATGTGTGAGTCCAGTGGCCCTTCATTGTCGGCGCCTCCATCCTTTGTGCGGTCCTCAAGGCGCTTCATGATGAGATCCATCTTGGCGGCCAGCATGTCCACCTCCTTCACGGTGTGCATACCGCGTTTACGTCCCTGAAGACGGTCGTCATTCCAAGATTGGTTTGACACCATCTTCTCAATGAGAAGCTTGGCGGCGGCCACAGTCAAGGAAAGGAATGCCCCTCCAGCAGCAGCATCCATGTGTTCACGGGCTGTCTGGGACAACCCATGATAGAAGTTCTGAAGCAGGAGCCATTCTTGCATGCCATGGTGGGGGCATGCCAGAATGTAATCCTGGAAGCGATCCCACGCTTCCGGAACCGTCTCCCCGGACTCTTGCTGGAAGCTGGAAATTCTTCCCCGAAGGGCATTGGTTTTCCCAATGGGGAAGAATTTTGCAAGAAGGCGTTGGAGCACTTGGTCCATGTATTCACCGCCTCACGGTTGGAATAGAACCATTGTTTGGCTCTACCTAGCAGTGAGAACGGGAATAGACGGAGCCTGATGGCCTCTTGATCCACCCCTCGGATGGTGATGGTACTGCACACCTCCAGAAAGTGCTGCAGGTGAGCACTGGCGTCTTCATTGGCTTTCCCACAGAAGGGGCTAGCCTGCACCATGTTGATCAGCGGGGCCTTCAGCTCAAAAGCATGATCCCCCACCTCCACTACTGGTCCCGTAGGGATCTAAGCAGCGGACGGGGCGGAGTAGTCACGGATGGTTCTGTCGGCCATGGCTTCTTCTGGTTGGGGTGCTACGGGAACGGGTTGTTCTCCTTGGTTGGAGGATTCTCCGATGACTAGTTCGGTTTCCGACAAAAACACCTGAGGGATTACGACACGAGTGCGTACCCACCTTCCTATGGTATTTGGGTTCTCGACGTAATTGGATGGTAGTTGGAAACCAGTCATGCACTACCCTGTTTCACATCACAGAGAAACAGAGCAAAAAGGGTAAACCTGCTAGATTACTGGCAATTAATCTTGTTGTATTAAATACATGGATGATCAAATCTCTTTAACCAATGCTTTCCCCGGCAACAGCGCCAAAAATGCTTGTTGGTATTTCTTAGCATCACCACTTTAGAGTAGTGATGGTACTAGAGATACTTCATCGTAAATCTAGACGTTACAGATATTCTGCAAGCGCACAGAAGTACGTTGTAGCATTTCACCCGGGAGTATTCCAGAGTATCGTTATTTGTTTATCCGCAGGGAAAGCGTTTAGTTAAGAGAGAGATGTCATCCCATGTAATTACTTACAACAGCATTAATATACCATAATCTAAACAGGGGTAAAGGATATAGAAATGAATGGATAGAGTGACACATAGAAGTTCATTGCTCATCATTATGGTAGTCTTAGTTAGTAATAATACATTAGTGAAGATCACCAAGGTTTCATTAGCATCATACAAATGTGACTTAGTTATACTACAATACCCTATACAAGCTCATGCAATGATCATATGCAAGAGGACATATCGAGGTATCCAGTGGTTCCCTCATCAAGGGACGACAGTAGGACGTCTTATCATAAAGGCCTAATACCCACTCCCGTACGTGGAGGATTACAAAGGACGGACAGGGCTGTCACCACCTGCCGCCTACCTCTACTAATCCGTGGGGCAGCGGTACCCTCAACAGCATACCGTATCCCAAACACCATGTTTGCAATACGAGATACAACTCTATCTATCACGTTAATAAATAGAGAAACCAAGAGGCACATTGAGCCAATGACATTGCATACATTCACTTGATTGAGGTGTAAGACATAAGTAGTATATACTAAACAAGTATAGCATAGCTGAGGCACATGACATAAGTATGAAGGTAATTCCATTAAGATCAGAGTACAAGAAGTAAGTAAGAGAATACAAGAGATGAACTCTAGAACTTACCAAGACTCCTTCAGAAGCCCTTCAGCAGATCTAACACTATGCCTATCACTACTAAGACTAAGACTAAGCTTGTAGCAAAGAGAGCTCTTCTTCTGGTGTGTGTTGAGTACGGTGCCCCCTTGCAGGTATTTATAGCATCACAAGGACGGTTGGAGACGGCCAGAGGCGGTTGAGGACAGTTGGAGGTGGGCCTAGGTCGGCCGAAGTTCCCAGGTCGGCCGACCCTTGGATCCACCGTCTTCAGCAATGCACGGCTCTGATGGACTCCTGATGGCGGTTTACAGGTACTGGTCAAGGGGGAAGCGAAACGGCCGCAGGGCCAAGTCGGCCGACCTAGCCAGGTCGGCCGACCTGGTTTCGCCGCCTTTTGGTCCCACTCTTCTCTGGTAGACTGCCATGTGGGTCCTTATGACGGTTCCAGGTGGGTATACTCCGTTTAGGTACAAATGAGTTGAGGTGTGGGCCCTTCAATCCGTGGGAATGACACGTGGCTCATCCCTCACCCTTGACTTGAACCGACCATGATTCAACGTCCATGATCCTTCCTCTATGTGCTTCTTGACCTGTATGGAAAGTGGGCTCGATCGGGGTTCAGGCCAAGTCGCCCGACCTAGCCAGGTTGGCCGACCTGGGCCTGTGCCCAATTTCGTCCATCTTTTGCACCGTAGTCTCTGTACTCAAATATATTCCAGATATGCATGGTATACCATTATTTGAATACTAATGTCTAAGATATGCCTTGATCTTTATTGGTTCTGAGCCTATTGACGGTCGGATTTTATGTTATAAGGACCGTCAACACTAATCGCTAAGGTTGACCAGATCGATCGAGTTTATATAAAGGCTGGGTAGTAAGGATAACTTAGCACTAAGCTGGGAATATAGTGAAGGGAGTCTCCTATGCTTGCTTTGGGCACCGGGGTATCCTAGGCCTCTAGGAAATTGCTGGCATATAGCTCTACACCGTACCCGAACTTGGAGGATTACGAAGGATGGACAGGGCTGTCACCACCTGCCGCCTACCTCTACTAATCCGTGGGGTTACGAGGCAACCGAGGGCAGACAGACAACTAAGCACCGCGCTTAAGATAATATCGGCTATCCTAACCTTGATCAGAGATTAGAATACTTCATAAATAAAGCAACGAACCCACAAGCAAAATAAAGAACTCAACTTTCTATAACTCAGACTTAAATACTTAGCTGAAATCCCGGATACTTACTAGGAAGCTCGCATCCACTGAGGCGGTTTGGAGTCGGTTGAGTTGAGTACGTTTGAATTGATTACGTTTGAGTTTAGATGTGGACCCTTCAATCCATGGGTAGTTCATCTCTTGCCCTTGGTTTGAACCGTCATTGAATCAATGGTTTGGATCTTTTCTAGATGTGTTTCATCTGCATGGAGGAAAGGTGGACCAGGTTGGGCCTGGGCCCAGGTCGGCCGACCTGGTGGGGTCAGGTGACCTGACCCTGGGCCCAATTTTGCTCTTCCTTCACCACTTTATTCCTGCAAGCACACATACACCAAAACTGGTGGAATTCATTAGTAAACAACCCTATGTCTATTCTTTTTAACATTCTTTGATATCCATGCTGGCGATAGAATTTATCATTAAGGGCCGCCAACAAGCTCCCCCACACTTAACGTTTGCTCGTCCTCGAGTAAAGACTAAGATTTTATCACAAGAATGATTATGAACAAACATATAGGTTATTCCCAAACTTTCAGGCTTAGTGGATCTATATGGGTGGCTAACATGTCCTCTTAGGTTATTGCAAAAATGAACAACCTTTTTCATGTAATGATAACTCTTACCTTCAAGTACTTGGGTTTTTCAAAATTTTGCAAAAGAAAACATTGCCTTGCTCCTCAAAAGAGTTTCTCTCTAGATATCTCATTTTGGCGGTTGGAACAATCATTCTCTCCAAAATGTATCTTTGTACATGGAGCTATCTGGATGCATACCTTATTTTGCTTGTGTTATCATTTCAAAGTTAGGATCCAGATCAGAAACAAGTCATGTAATCAAATCAAGATGTGCAAGTGTATGATATGAAGTGAAATGTAACTCCATTATTATGACCTCTCCTCCTTTCTTTCCCTTTTTTGGGTATTGGCTATTGCTTTTTTTCAACTGTATGCCTTTTTGGGCATAAGTCTTTTTCTTTCTCTCTCTTTTTTTATGCATATAGCCCATACCTTTTCTCTATAATTGTTTGAAGGAAGAGGTCACTTTTAGGAATATTTATTCATGAACACAGAATGGAAGGCATGTTTTTGCTATGCCCTTAGTGTAAGGGTTAGCATCTCATGGTGGAGTGTACGTGATCTTGACTTTAAAAACATGAAATATTTCTAACAAGGGTCGCATACTTTGAAACAACTCAAAGCTCAAAGGGAATGTTTTGATATGAGTAGAATTGTTGTCACTCAAACTTATGAGGAACATGGCAAAGCTAAGAAGTTTTCAAGACTTTTTATAAATATCAAGTACTTGATAGAGAAAGATTATCTTTCATGATGAAGCCATATCTCAAAAAACAATAACTTAGATGACATGGATTCCTACTATACGAAGATATCCACATACCAGGAAAGTATAGGGAATAAAATATATGTGAGTCAATAATATTTTTCATGTGATGGGGAAAATGTGAAGGGTTGTTTTTATTTAAGATTTGAATTCTAGGATCCGTTTTTGTAAAGATTCAACTGAAACAGCGTATAGGAGAGTCAAACCAGCGTGCATGAAGAAACGGAGGCCTGGAGGAGCCTAGGCCAGGTCGGCCGACCTGGAGGGGTCGGGCAACCTGGTGGTGGCCCTTCTGGTCTTGCTCTTTTGCGTACTTTTCTATTTTGTTCTGCTCTGTACTATTTCACAGTGCATCACTCTGTTTGCCTTCGATGTTTCGGCGAGAAGTTCCCCCACACTGTACCTTTATTCAAAGCCAAGTGGAAACACAAAAACACAATCCTAAGATACTAGAACTTTATTTTATTCATGATAGAGCAGAGGCACATTAGAGAATAATCAAATGAAAGAATGAAGAAAATGAATAACTTAAAACTAATGTGCTTACTTTATTCTAAAGCCTAGGTGCTCATGGTGCATTAAAGAGATTCTCATCTCCTAGGGCTTTAGCGAAACGCTTGAGCTTGACAACTATTGCTTTGCGCAACATATCGAAATCATCCTGCAAGCTCATGCATGCAAGTCGCTCTTCAGCGAACTTCTTCTCCAATTTAGCATTGTCGTGACCGAGCATGGTAATCAGCTCGAGCAACTCTGCATTGGAGGGGGCCTTGGAGGTCTTCTTCTTCTCTTCATCACTCTCATAGTGACCCCCTGGCCTCTGAATTGGAGGAGGCGAGTTGTGCCTTTTGATCTTGCCAGCGGGTGAGGACTCCACTGACTCCTCCAACTCCTTCCTCTCCTCTAGTGTGAGAGGGGGAAACAGGCCCTTCCCATAGCCGCCACTAGGTTTCCATTCCCCAAAAACCCAAAATCGCTGCTCAGGAGTGCTAGCAGGAGAATAGAACATCTGACGTATAGTGATACGCCATGATGTCATCCCACCAATTCTTCATGACCTCCTTCAGCTTCTCTTCTGGTTGGAGAGTCGGGAGCCCATCTCCCTTGGTGGGGATGGCCACTGTCGCCTTCTTGGGTGTGAGCTGCCCCGTCGTTGGCCTTCTGTACGGGCTCGACGCCCGTGCCTCATGCCTCCTGGGCCTCCTGGGAGAATGGGATCGCGCCACGAAACGGGGCGCCAAGGGGCCACCAAGGTCCATCGCTCGACCTGTGGGGTCGGCCAACCCCCTGCTACGCCCCCTCGCGTCCTCCTCCGGCGGGATGCTTGCTAGCGGTGGAACCACTACGGCCATGGCTGACTCGAGGTTAAATGGCACCATCTGGTTGGCCATAGTGGGTTCACCATTAAGATCGAAGGTCGATCGAGAGGTAGGGCGGCTCTTTCCGACCATTTTGTGATCTGGGGTACTTTGGCTTAGAGGTTTGAGAATGGAGATGAGGAAGAACACAGATGAGAAAGGAAGAAGAGGATGGGTGAAATTTAAAGAAGAAAAATTTGTCACCAGCACACTGAGTTCAAAAATCTTTGTCTACAACACACTAGGCGGTGTGCTGGAGACAAAAAAAAATGTGTTGCAGACAAAGGTTTTTGAACCCAGTGTGTTGTAGACAAATCTCCCTTTAAAGAAAGAACACCCTTCTTCTGGGGTCAACAGAGGTAGAATCGCTCATCCACCACAGAACGGCTTCAGAGATGTTAGAGGGGAGTGTGTGCAAAAAATAGGGTTGATCGGGGTTCGGAGGCCGTCGGCCGACCTGGGGGAGGGGGGGTCGGCCGACCTGGGCCTAAGCCCGATCGCCTTCATGTTTTGCGTGCACTACGTGACAGATCCAAAGAACCCCAAAGTGTTTGCTATTGTGCAATAGGGGCTAAGAGATCCAGATAAAGGGTAATCGTAGATGGGAATTATCCATGACCAAATTGATCACATCAAATTCCTCTTCTATTTTATTATTAGGCTCAAGAAAAACTTTTAAACGCTGACCATTTACCTTGAAGAGGTTACCTTCGTCGTCTTGGAGTAATTCCTCTTCTATTTTATTATTAGGCTCAAGAAAAACTTTTAAACGACCATTTACCTTGAAAAGGTTACCTTCATCGTCTTGGAGTGTGATGGCTCTGTGTGATGAAGTCTCCACAACAACGAATGGTCCTTCCCATTTGCTTCGAAGCTTTAAAAGTCCAAATAGTTTCACCCTAGAATTAAAGAGTAATACCTTATCCCCGGGGTGGAACACCTTCACCTTGATTCTCTTATCATTTCATCTCTTGGTTCTTTCCTTGTAGATCCTGGCACCATTGTATGCTTTGTCTCTCCATTCTTCGAGCTCTGACAATCGCATCCTTCTCATTTGTTGGGCTGCTGGGAGGTCCATATTCCATTTTCTTATGGCCCAGTGTGCCCGATGCTCTAGCTCCACCGGTAAATGACAAGTCTTGCCATAAACCAATTGATATGGGGACATCCCGATTGGCATTTTGTATGCCATCCGATATGCCCATAGAGCATCTGGTAACTTGCTATTCCATCCTTTTCCCATTTCCGTCACGGTTTTCTGCAGAATGTTCTTGATCTACTTGTTTGATGTTTCTGCTTGACCGCTTGTCTGGGGATGGCATGGTGTGGCGATGTTGTGCCTTGCCCCAAGTTCTGCCAGGAACTTCCAAAAGGTCTTGTCAATGAAACACGATCCTCCATCACTGATCACCATCCTAGGTGTTCCAAAACGTCGAAAGATGATTTCATGAAATATCTTTCATGCGTGTTTGGAATCAGCGGCACGATATGGCATTGCTTCAACCCACTTTGAGACATAATCGACCGCCACCAGGATGTATTCACTGTCATAAGATTTGACAAAGGGTCCCATGAAGTCAATGCCCCACACATCAAACAACTCAACTTGTAAGTTGTTTTGAGTGGCATTGCATCTCTTGATGTGATTCTGGCATTGTTGGTAGCGTTGAATGAATTCTTTTGTGTCTTCATACATGGTGGGCTAGTAGAATCCACTTTGCCAAATTTTTGACCTTGTTCTGAATGCCCCATAGTGTCCTCCATATAGGGCTGCATGGCATTGCTCGATGATCTTTCTTGCTTCATTTGTTGGTACACAATGCCTGAGCATGCCATCTGAACATACAGGTATGGTTTATCCCATATGTGGAGCCTACTCTCATAGATAAGCCTTCTCTTGTTTTCCCCTGGTGGTACATATCCTACAACCATGAAATTCACAATATTTGCATACTAGGGGTCGGAGGCCGTCACCTTGAGTAAAGTGTCATCACACAGGAAGTCATTTATCGGTTAGTCCTGCATGTCAGTGAACTACATATGCGACAAATGATCTGCTACTGAATTCTCTATATCCTTAATTTCTAAGTCAAATTCTCGTAGTAAGAGGATCCAATGGATAAGATGAGGTTTAGCATCTTTCTTGGTGAGTAGGTATTTTAAAGCAGCGTGATCGGTGTAAACAATAACCTTAGCTCCAACCAGGTAAGATCTAAACTTGTCTATAGCAAAAACCACAGCCAGGAGCTCTTTTTTAAGTGGTAGCATAATTCAGTTGAGCTCCTATCAAGGTTTTGTAGCATAGGAGATAGCATGATGATTCTTGTTCTTAGTTTGTCCTAGGATAGCACCAACAGCATAATCGCTAGCATCACACATTATCTCAAAAGGTAGCGTCCAGTCAGGGGGTTGAATGACTAGCGCTGAGATGAGAGCATTTTTCAGGATCATAAAAGCATGTAAACACTCATCATCGAAATCAAAGGGCACATCCTTAGCTAAAAGGCTAGTGAGGGGCCTGGCTATCTGAGAGAAGTTTTTAATGAAACGCCCTAGTACTATAACCTCTCGGACCATAAAGTGGCACTTTTCCCAATTTACCACCAGGTCCTTATCTCAGCATCTTTGCAGCACCCTATCTAAGTCCTGCAGACAATGATCAAAGGTTTTTCCATAGACTGAGAAGTCGTCCATGAAAACTTCCATAATCTCTTCTATCATGTCTGAGAAGATGGACATCATGCACCTTTGGAACGATGCTGGTGCATTGCATAACCCAAACGACATTCTACAATATGCATACGTTCCATACGGGCAGGTGAAGGTGGTTTTCTCTTGATCGTCAGGGTGGATGGGAATTTTATGGTAGCCGGAATACCCATCAAGGAAACAGAAGAAGGAGTGGTTCGCTAGTCTCTCCAACATCTCATCAATGAAGGGGAGCAGAAAATGATTCTTCTTTGTGGCTTTGTTAAGTCAGCGGTAGTCAATGCACATTCGTCCCCCGATAATGGTTCGCTAAGGGATCAGCTCATTCTTCTCGCTACTTACAACGGTCATGCCTCCCTTCTTAGGCATTACTTGGACAGGGCTGACCCATTCGCTGTGAGGGACGGGATAAATGATCCTGGCGTGCATAAGTTTTAAGACTTCTTTCTTCATGACTTCCCTCATCGCATTATTCAGCCTACGTTGCGGTTCCCTAGATGGGGTGGAAGATGGGTCTATGGGAATGCGATGGGTACATAGCGCGGGGCTTACTCCCTTCAGATCCTTGAGGGAGTACCCGAATGCTGAGCAATGTTTCTCGAGCACCTTAATGAGTTTATCACTCTCATCCTGCCACAGCTTGTCACTAATGATGATGGGGGAATCCCTGCCCTCATTTAGAAAGACATAGTGGAGGCCAGTGGGAAAGGATTTTAGCTCTATATGCAGATTTGGTGGCTCCTCATCTTCAAGTGGCTCAGAAGCATCATCCTCTTCTTTGATAAAGTCATGGACGTGTTTTTCTAGGAATGACTCAAACGGGTCACTTGGTTGGAGGGACTTCACTGCCTCGGCTGGGTCAGGCTCTACATGTGGTTCGACTATGGAGTTTCTGACCCTAGCAAGAGGAATGGTGAGGAGATTTCTTCGTACTTTGGCTAGGATATTTCCTTCCGAGGTTACATCTTGAAGGAGGCCCTCGATAGGATGTCCTATCATGAGGTCGAAATCTGATGTCTCAAAAACGTAAAAGTCCAGAGCCATCTGTATCCCATTGTGTTTGAGGAGAAAATCTCGTGCTAAACCGAGACTCTCGAGAAGGTGACCTGAGGGTGTTCTAAGAAGCTTGTGTGTTGGGGCCAGTTTATTACTGCGTCCAAGGATGTGCGCGAAAGAGCTAGACATGATATTGGCCTCAACGGTTGGGTTATAAAGGGTCTCTATGGCCACCTTGCTTATGAAACCTCGAATGGTTTGTGAAGGTGAGTTAATCCGAATGACTTTAGAAGAAGACTCAACTTCATTTGAATGTTCCATGTTTAAGATGGAAATGAGTTCCTGCACGGTTTCGTTAAGGAATTCTGTCTCCAGTTGAATGGAGGGAGTCTCTACCATAGGTCTCTTCTGCACTGTGTAGTTCGAGGTATTCCCAAAATCTTCAAAGAGATCTTCCTCGAAGTCAAAATGTAATACGAGAGGTTGAGTTTCCTCCACCTCAATGGATCGGATCTCAGGAACTGAGTTTGGACTGGGCAAGTCTACGGGTAAGGTAAGTTCTACTTGGGGGTCCTCTTGCTCAGACTCATCTATGTCAGCAGGGGAGTTTTCCTGAGTTGCTGCCAGGACCTCTTTTGCTCTAGCTGGGGTTATGTGTAGGAATGATCCTCTGGCGGCTATGTCAATGTACCGGGCATCTTTCGTATTCAACCTAGACCGAAAGTGCTAAATAAACATATAGTCTGGTAAGCCTAGATCCGTCCCAGTTAGACACGAGTCCTGGAACCGGTCCCATGCTTTCACGATTGTTTCCTTCTCTTTTTGTTGGAAGTTAATGATCTCCTTCCAAAGTGCACAGATCCAATGAACGGGGAAGTATTTTAGACAAAACTTGTCCCATAACTTTTTTCATTCACCGTTCGTTAGCCTAACGGTATGGTCATACCACTTCCTTGCCCTCTCTTTGAGAGAGAACGGGAAGAGCTTCCATCTAATCTTTGTCTATGTCATGCCCGATATTACCAGACACAAACAGAGCAACTCAAATTTGTGCAAGTAATGGTATGGGTTTTTGCCATGACTTCCTGAGAAGGATTTGTCCTTGACCATAGCTTTGAACGCAAGATGAAGTTCATAGCTATCTGTTAATATAGGATTCGACGAGGGGTGCAGCTCCAATATTTCGCCCTTTGGAGCAGAGAACTCATGGATTTGTGTGGAGTCCACGGTTGAAAATAAAAATAAAAGAAATATAAAATAAAGATAAATGGGCAACCGTAGTTTTTAGACAACAGCTACCATTCCCCAGCAACGGCGCCAGAAAGCTTGTTGACACCAGCGGTGGCAAACAAAAAGTCCGCAAGCGCACGACTGTCGAAGTAGCTTTCATCTGAGAGTAAACCAGGTATCGAATCCACGGGGAACGTGAAGGCACTGTCTAATCACTAAGGTTGACCAGATTGATCAATTTTATATAAAGGCTGGGTAGAGAGGATAACTTAGCACTAAGCTGGGAATATAGCGAAGGGAGTTCTCCTATGCTTGCTTTGGGCACCGGGGTATCCTAGGCCTCTAGGAAATTGCCGGCAAACAGCTCTACGCTGTACCCGAACATGGAGGATTACAAAGGACGGACAGGGCTGTCACCATCCTGCCGCCTACCTCTACTAATCCGTGGGGTTACGAGGCAAACGAGGGCAGATAAACACCTAAGCACCACGCTTAAGATAATATCGGCTATCCTAACCTTGATAAGAGATTAGAATACTTTATAAATAAAGCAACGAACCCACAAGCAAAATAAAGAACTCAACTTTCTATAACTCAGACTTAAATACTTAGCTGAAATCCCGGATACTTACTAAGAAGCTCACATCCGTCGAGGCGGTTTGGAGTCGGTATGAGGAAGCTGAGGCAGTTTGGAGGTGGGCCTAGGTCGGCTGATCCAGGGGCGTCGGCCGACCTTAGGATCCACCATCCTAAGTCTTCCATGGTGCAGGTGTCCTCCTGAAGGCGTTTGGAAGTTACGGGTCAAGGAAGGACCGTTTCTCGTGCAAGCTCGAGTCGACCGACCTAGGGGGGTCGACGGACCTAAAGTTGCCGCCTCTCTGGCCCACCTTTTTCTGAGTGACTGTCCTTTGGGTCCTTAGGTCGGTTCCAGGTGGGTATGCTTGAATTGAGTACATTTGAGTTTAGATGTGGGCCCTTCAATCCATGGGTAGTTCATCTCTTGCCCTTGGTTTGAACCGTCATTGAATCAATGGTTTGGATCTTTTCTAGATGTGTTTCTTCTGCATGGAGGAAAGGTGGACCAGGTTGGGCCTGGGCCCAGGTCAGCCAACCTGTTGGGGTCGGGCAACCTGGCCCTGGCCCAATTTTGCTCTTTCTTCACCACTTTATTCCTGCAAGCACATATACAACAAAACTAGTGGAATTTATTAGTAAACAACCCTATGTCTATTCTTTTTATCATTCTTTGATATCCATGCTGGCGGTAGAAGTTTATGATTAAGGGCCGCCAACACACATGTTTGAGACCACCCGCAGACGGGCTGCACAATATTGCACAAGACTACACAAAAAAGATCAAGGAGGAAAAGACCCAGAAGGGGTCGGCCGAAGGCCCTCTGGTATCTCTTGCCTCCATTTTCATCTAGAGTGATGATTTGCGCACCCTATCCCTCATCCTCTCTGATTCATGAGTTAATTCATTCTTGTCTTCAGATGATCACTATAATTAAACTCATGGTAAAATAAACTTGGATGCTCCTTTGCTTTACATGTCCATCCTTGATTGGCTTGCATATTCTTTATTCCTTACACATACACCTGTTACTTGTGACCATTTATCTTTAGGAAAACATGTTTATCTAAGTGGTTGATTAATGAGATACGGTATGATAAAAAAAATCTTGCTCTTTCTGTATAAAGTGCTTGGGATGTTTTTCTTGTAAAGCTTAAAATCAATATCCTTACAGAGCTCCTCAGTGATGCCCTATTCCTACCAAAGCCATATAATGTTCACATCGCAAAACCTATACACATATGCTGCTTGCTATCACATTGAGCTTTGCCAAATTGTTGTGACCCTTGTAAGATTCTCTTCATACTTTCATGATCAAGATCACGTACACTCCACACACACATGCTAAACTTCTACATTGGAAGCTAGCAACATAAAGTTCATCCATCCACAAAATAAATGCTTTAAGCGTTGATCTCCTCTCCAAGTATTATTGCAAAAGAGACATGGGCTATAGAAAAAAATATAGACACATGAAGGTCCAAGCATAAAAAAATGAGAAAAAAAATATGGGCACATGAAGGCCTAGGTATCATAAAAAAAAATATATATTATAGCCATGTTCTCAAAACAAATTCAAGGAGAGAGAGAGACCATAAAAAGGGAGTCATCATATTTTCATACACGCTCCTTTCTTCCACACACATGCATATCTTGATCAGATTGTATGAATAGTTTTCTTCCTAGATCCACTCTTTGACTTTGCAATATATGTGATGCAAGTATGTCTTATCGTTACTCCCACCTTGAGCTACACACAAGTCGTTAGATGTAGGGTGAAAGACTGTAAGGAAATGCCTTGGTAAGGAATCATACACATTGAGCGATTCGAGAGAATCATTCGAGGAGCTAAGTAAGGTTGTGCTTTTGAAAATTTAACAAAAACCCAAGTTACTTAACAGAAGAGTGCAGATGACTTGAATCGAGGCCATTCCATTCCTCAACCATCCAAGATGACATGGTAGACACTTCAAAATTCACAAGTGTGAGTATATTTTGGAATAACTTATATGCCAGCTTCATATCAGAAAGAGTCATGGTTTCCACCTTAGTCCTAAAGCTTTACTTGAGGATGAGCAAAGGCTAAGTATGGGGGAGCTTGTTGATGGTCCTTAAGTACCACTTCTTCACCATCGGTTCATGTAGAAAATATATACAAAAATGCATTCACCATGGCTATAGGGCTTATATCTAATCAATTCCACAAGTTTTGGTGAATATGTGAGTGCAGGGAATAATTGGCACAAGAGGAGGACATTTGGGCTCTGGGCCAGGTCGCCCGACCCCCCTAGGTCGGCCGACCTGGGCCTGAGCCCAATGGAGCCCATCTTTGACCACAGCAAAAAAGCACACACCTGGACCATGCAAGACGTTGATTCCATGTCGGTTGGTTCCAAGAGAAGGGAATGGTCCAATCGGAGGTCTCATGGATCAAAGGGCCCACCTTACAAACCATGTGCCGGCGCCACGTCGCCCGACCCCCTAGGTCGGCCGACCTGGTCCGGAGGCCAAACTGCCTCATCTTTCTCGTGCGCGTTCCCACCGTCTCCAGGAGTCCATCTATGCCGTGCACCACTCAAGGCGGTGGATCTAAGGGTCGGCCAACCTACCCGGTCGCCCGACCTGGGACTGAGTCCGTTCGTCCCCAGCTCCCATGTATCCACTCCCAACTGCCTCTACAGACTATAAATAGTTGAGCCTCGGTCATTGAAGATCATCATCGAGCTGGAGCAAGAGGTCAAGGCAAAGCCCTCCTCAAATTAGAGTAGAAATAGGGAGACAGTGAGGAGAGTCTGGAGGAGTCCCGGCGTGTCGGCGACCATCCACCTGTACCTCGGCGGATATGAGCCCCTCAATAAGTATCCGAGATATTCAGCTAAGTATTTAAGTTTGAGTTATAGAAAGCTGAGTTCTTTATTTTGCTTGTGGGTTCATTGCTTTATTCATAAAGTATCTTAATCTCTGATCAAGGTTAGGATAGCTGATATTATCTTAGTGTGGTGCTTAGGAATATATCTGCCCTCGTTTGCGTCATAACCCTACGGATTAGTAGAGATAGGCGGCAGGTGGTGACAGCCCTATCCGTCCTTGTAATCGTCCACATTTGGGTAGTGCTGTTGGCCAGCAATTTCCTAGAGGCCTAGGATACCTTGATGCCCAAAGTAAGCATAGGAGAACTCCCTTAGCTATATTCTTAGCTTAGTGCTAAGTTATCCTCTCTACCCAGGCTTTATATAACTTGATCGATCCAGACAACCTTAGCGATTAGACAATGCCCTCATGTTCCCCGTGGATTCGATACCCAGTTTACTCTCGGATGAAAGCTACTTCGACAGTCGTGCGCTTGCGGATTTTCTGTTTGCCACCACTGGTGTCAACAGCGCGCAAGGAGAAGGAGAAGCAAGACAGGTATGGGGGGTCTTGACCGCGGCGGTGACACGAAGAGCTCCATGGCGAAGTCGGTGATGACGGCAGTGACGCGAGCGGGGCGGTTCTCCTGACCATGCCCGTTCAGTGCGAAAGGGCGTGTGGATAAGGATGTGAGCAAATTGATTTGAGGGAGAGGGTGAGGCAGGGTAGAGTGGTCATCGGCGGGCGGAGTGTCCATGTCGGTGAGCTCCTCGGCGGAGAGCAGAAACAGAGAGAGAGGAAAGGAAGGCGACGCCGATCAAGTTCTTGTAGTAGAGGAGCGGCGCGAAGGCAGCTTGGCGTGGGTCGAGTAAGAGCGGCGCGACGGCTGGGCAATTCACAAAGCAGGGCGGAACGCGGCGGCGATGGCAGAGCAGAACATCGTGGCGAGCACGGCTGGCATGGTGAGAAGGGGAAAGGGAGGAAGATGCTCACGGTGAGGCAGAGTAGGACATGGCCGACCTCGGTGGTGAGTTGGTGCGTTTCGCGGTTTTTCCTCGAGTGGCTCCCTGTCGGCTTCTTGATGTCCGGAGGTGTGGCGCGGATCCTCCCGTGACGGCTTCTTCCTCGGGCGGTTCTACTCCTCCTTCTTCCCCCTCTGATTGGTGTCGCGCTGGCTCGGGCAGGCCTTCCACCTCCACGCTGGCATGAGTGGAGCGGGGAGATGGAAAAGGTGAGCGCGCTCCGGGGGGAAATAGGCCGTGCGCGGGGAGAGAGAGGAGAGATGAGGTGGGCCAATTTGGAAAGGAGGGATTGTTTGGGCCTGGGTTTAGTTTTGTTAGTTTAGTTAGATTTTGAATTTGGAATTCAAATACAAATTCCACTCACATCCAAACAAAATCCAAATGACCCAAATCATACTATCAATAATTCCCTTAATTAAAATAATAATTGCACAAATTTTATTTACTAGGAATTTTTACGGAAAGCAAGAAGACAACCTTAGGTGTTCAATCAAAGTTCACACAAAATTTTTAAAAACCACAATTTTGAATTCTAGGGATGTTACAGCTACTGAGCTAGGTTCCACTTTTGTAACACAATAAAAATTTCTTTTCTCAAATAGTAATTAAAATTGCTAGGTTTTGTGTGTGCATTTACAAATTTAGGTAAATATAAAAACCTTTTTGTAATTAAAATCAACCCTAGGTTTAGAAACTTGTTTGTGCATTTCATGCCGATGCATGTTTTCTTGTATGAGTGTTTTGTGTGCTAAAACCCCAGAGTCCAAAACCTAACCCTAAGCCCTGTGGGCCCTACCCTATCCACAACCCGATCCAAATCCAATCCAAAGTCCAAAGCCTACCTTACCCAGTCCGAAACCCTATCCAAATCCATACCCTTTTATCGGCCCAACCTTAACCCGGCCCAGCCCGTTTCTTCTCTTTTTCTTGTTCCACCAGCCCAAGCCGCAGCTCAACCCAACCCACAGGCCGACCCTCTCTCTTTCTTGAGCCCAACCCAGGCTGGCCCCTTCCCCTCCCTGCACAACGCACGCAGGAGCAAATCACGTACGCAGGCAATGAATGGCAGAAGGAAACCGTCGTTTTCCCCCTCTCCTCACGCCCCCTCCCTTAACTCTCCCAACAGAAACCGCCCCCTTTCAATTCCGAGCAACCAATGCTCCTTCTCCCCTACAAAGCTCCCCAATTGAACCCTCTCTCAATCCTTTACACATTCTGATATAGCGCCCTCGGCCCCGTGCCTTGAACTGCCAACAATTCATCGCCGGAGTTCGTCAGGTATGAAGCGTCGTCGTCGTCTTTCTCCTTTTTGGACGCCCTTTTGATCACCTCCTCCCCGTAATCTCGGGCGCAGGAACCCCTTGACGAGTCGGCGACGCCCTGCAGCCTTCCCTTCCGAGGACAGAACCGAGCCAGCTCTGAACCCCGACGACCCGACCGCCCCTCGCCGTCGCACGCCTGCTTCGGTGCCCGATCAACGCCGAGGTCACCCAAAACAGGTTCTTGTCGTCTCCCTCTTCCTCCTGGTTCAATCCGTTCGCGAATCCGTGGCCTGTAGCCCAAGGGCCCCTTCCTCTGGCGAGCCTCTGCCATGGCCGGCGCCGCTGTGTTCTGCTCGCGAAAAAAATCGACGAAACCGGCGCCGCTGTGTTCTGCTCGCGAAAAAAAACCGACGAAACCGGCGTCGCTCTTTCCTGTGCCGATCTGAACCAGCAGAAGACCCCTCTTACCGTTTGATCTCCTCCCAACGGCCAGGATTAGAAGCAACTTACCCCTTCGTTTCATAAAGATCCGGCCATCCATCCTTGATCCAACGGCCCAGAACAGATCCCAGGATACCCTTCGCTCTTTTGTTAAAGAGACCCTGAGTTTTTCCACAATCAACCCGCCGTCCTTTCTCAGTTCAGAAAACTCCTCTGCTACCCCCTAGGGTCTACGGTTAATTACGTTTAAGTCCTCGGTTTATCGAAGGATAGTCCGTTATCTTGTTTTTAGCGTAGTTTCTTCACCGTAAATCCGATTAGAGTGATTTTCGCGTTGTTGTGTTCGTAGAAATGCGTAGATTAGTTTTCTATCCTTTTTGCTTCTGTTTTCATTGTATGATGTACTGTTCTAATAGATATACTTTTGTATGCATGTACTGGCTTGTGATGATGTATGTGTGGTGATTGGAATGCGTGTTTAGAGTGCGAGCAGTACGAGGCCGGCTTTGATCAAGACTTTGAAGACCAAGATCAGCAGCAATACTTTGAGGAAGGCAAGTGTAACATGATTTATCCTTGATACCTATTCATCTATTAATCATGTTATTCATTCATGCATGTGTCTAATTTGTTAAACCATAGGATTGACTAGTCTTGTTTATCCTATTTACCTTGTTACCTTGGGTTTATGCATGTGGGTAGATAAGTTAGTTGTGCTTAGCTTGCTTGCAACCGCTAATGATCGATGAATAAATGTTAATCTTGACTAATGATATACTTGGAACCTTATTAAAATGTGCTTTTTAGCAACTTGGTTTAGGGAGCTTGAGCATGTGTTTGCATTGCTCTAAGCGTCTCTTCTTAAGGTTCCGATCTTAAAGCGGCCACCCAGGAAAACCGTACAACCACAGGAACCACATGGCTCTGGTCTTGACTAAGTAAACTGTACGGCTCTAGCTTGTCTAGTGGTTACCGAAAGGCGCAAGTGGGGCTGCCAGGTTTAAGTGTGGACCTCGGTCAGTTCTCGTTGGGGTTTGTGTGTGATGGTTTTGTGTGATGTTTTGGCTGGAGCCTGGAGGGGTCCATGCGCCTGTCAGGAAACCGTAGCGGCCACTAGCTTGCTAGGGTGTCTTTTGAAAGGTCTCGTAGTGAAACCCTGTACTCATTTCACGTGGTGTGAAGGGAGTGCGTGCCCAAGGCAAGGGGGATCACGACCGGTGGTGAAAGTGTACAACCTCTGCAGAGTGTAAAACTGTTATAACAGCCGTGCTCACGGTCAAGAGCGGCCTGGATCCTTTTCGAGCGGTTCCTTGTTTTCTAAAGTAATGGTTAATGATGATGTTGGTTACTTATAATATCTCACATGTTTTTCTAATGTGGGTTACAACCGGGTTGTCATATAATTATAGTAATACAGGTTAATTTTAAAATCAATCAACTAAAAATGCTAACCGCAGTTTAAACCTTGCATAGCCTTTTGAGCCTCATTTAATCATGTTATGCTTGCTAAGTAAGATGGATTACTTACACTTGCTTCATATCAACAAAATCCCGGATGGGTACTCAGAGGAGCCGCCAGTGGATGCTTTTGTATTCCCCGAGGAGTTCCCGGACTTCTAGGCAGTGCATTCCCCCAGTCAGAGTCCCTGTGGAGATGTTCTGGAGTTAGACTACGTCAGGCTTCCGCTACTTTGATAAACTCGTTAATAAATGTAATGCCTGTGATGTAAGACTTGTTATGATTTATGTTATCGAGCACTGTTTTCCNAAATGTAATGCTTGTGATGTAAGACTTGTTATGATTTATGTTATCGAGCACTGTTTTCCTTTCTTTGATATTCATTTCTGAACTATATGTGTGTAAAGACTTCCTGGGTACACATATAGTAGCATTCGGATTTCCTTCGTAAATCCGGGTGTGACAGAGTGGTATCAAAGCAGTGCTGACTGTAGGATGCGCAGCCTAGAGTAGAATGGTCGTTTAGAGTTTATACTCCTTGCTTTATTTCATTTTGATTTAACCTTGGTTATTTTATTTATTGATTATACATACCTCATTTTATTTATTTAATCTATCCTTGTTTTGCCTTATCATTAATTTATTAAAAATCTTTGCTTATACTTCTATCCTTATCTATTGCAAAATTTGACTTTCCCCGTTGTTTTCTTTCATGAGGTAGGCCTGTATCACCATAGATGAGGATC
>CM014270.1:29803320-29836705 GCA_004135705.1 Alloteropsis semialata
AAGTGCAACGTTTCACATATTTCAGCCCTCAATAATACTATGGGAAGATCTTTTATTCAGTTTGGGTCCTTTGGTGAGCGGCAAAGCGATATAAACAATGGGGTTATTTATAATGTTACAGGTAATTCAACCAAGACCATATTTGTTGGGGCTAATCTGCACAAAAGCATAATAGAAAAGACTTCCTTTTTTAAATATGGTAAGACTTTGGTTCGGATCAACCAAAGAGTTTAAAGATAGAAAGGCTTGAACTCAATTCGGATTGTCACGTCACAGCTTTACAGGTCCAGAGTAAATTGGAGATATCTCCCTCATATGAAGTCCGTTGTACTTGACGGAAAGAAAATTTCGTCCCCTTTCCAATGGATCTGGGCCCATTGTCAGATTAATTTTGTGCTAGTCACGGTCATCCAAACAAGTGTCGGATTATGCTGAGTCCGACTCAGTTTTGAGTCATGGTCGAGTCAGAGTCGGAATAGAGGCTGGCCTGCGAGCCATATAGCCTAGGGCCTGTGCCCTTGTATGGGGGAGGGGATTTTATTTGTGTTTTCATCTAGGGTTTTTCCCCAAGAGAAGCAGAGGGTGGTTCCTCTCGTGTCTACCTTGCCGGTCCTCGGATTGTGTGGAGTGCGTGCTCGAGCTACCGCAGCTTGGTCGTGCCTCGGATTCCTGCTGGGATCCCCTTTCTTCGGTTCGTGTTCCCTTGAGGACACGGGTGGAGGAGTTGCTGCAACCTAAGGTTTCAGTTTTGCCACGTTTGTAAGCTGATTCCCCTATATATATCTTTGACTACTTGTTTGATTAAGAGTTACCTTGCTGATTGTGGTGCTCGAGAGGAATCGATTGTTTGGTTTAGTTCCTGCTGCATTTGGTGTATCTATCATGCTTGAATATTGTTGTTCAGATCTGAAATTGAATTGTTCTAAGTACCATGAAAGATTGGGACAAATATATGGGCATATTACTCTTGTCCTTATCAGCTGTGGTTTTATTGTTGATCAGCCATGACTGGTGTCAAGGCCGGTGGTTCTGGAGGTAGTTAGGATCAGCCTCCCCGCCGTATTCCACTGGCTGCTAAGGGCAATGCAAAGGTTCAACCAAAGCCAAAGATGAAGGTACAAAAGGGTGGTCTAGATGACTGGGAAACTACCATAAGGGTTGTGGCAGCTCAGGAGAGGATCGAGGCCAGAGGCAGAGCAGCTCAATTTATGATCAGAGATCAGACGGGCTCACCGATATGCTCCAGAGGGCCTCGCACCCCCTCCTTTGTGCCACTCTGGCCGCACTCGGGTGCAGGTGACCACTACTGCTCTGATACCGCTGTTAGTCTCTTGCACGGCTTCTACTGCTGGTCGTGGTAGGAATCGTGCTTAGCGAGTCATCAGAGTTAGACACTGATACAGAGGCAGGCCCCAACTCTAGCTCTAGTTCAGCCTCTTTCGTCTTCCCGTGATGTCCCTAGGGCTTTAGAACACACCACAACAATGTCAAATTCCCGGATCGTTCTGGACTCTACTGGAGTTGAGCTTCCACAGCCATGCACACCTTAGATCATTTCAGTTTCATAGGTTCTGGACTCTACTGCAGTTGAGTCAGAAGTGGTTCGGCTGAACCAAAGGTTCAACCATCCTCCTCTGGAGTCGATATGTCTTACTCTTCTATGCATTGGACCGTTCGTTCTTGTGCAACCTGCTGGTGGGAGATCTCGAATGTGTTGTTCGCTTGGCAAGCTTGTAAGATCTCCCCCAGACTTATTCTTGCACCTGTTTTTATTAATAAAAAGAACAATGGTTGAAACAAACAAGGACTCTGCCGATTTGAACATCGGGGAGCCTAAATTTTATTGAAGATGCCATTGAAGTTTCTTTTTGTTATTATTGCCATAATTTTATTTCATGATTTATTTTTGAGAAACTTTTATTGCAGAAGGATTTTGCATCTTATTATTTTTTTCAAACTTTTATTGTTCACCAAATTTTATTTTAAGCATGACTCAAACAAGGCTAAGGTAAGATTGCATGAACATAAACAAAGGGGCATTTGACAGTATCTTCACAGTGCACCTTGAAATGTTATATGTGCCTCCTTTGTATGTTGTGCATTTTTTTTGTTGAAGTGTGTGTTGGGCCTTGCTCTGTCTTCATGGGGATTGAACTTGAGGACTTAACCGTTAATTTCAAATCTTCACTGCATGGGTTAGTCCACGAAAGAGATATGCATCCAATGTCTATGGAAGTATTACTCCAGGTTCATTAATCAAACTCGACACCATGTCTTATTTGGTTAAAGAAGGCTTTTTAACCTAAGCACCATGCTTAATTTAAAAAGCCTATGGAAACACCTTGTACGAGGCATCCAAACCGGAGCATATAGAAAAAGGCAACAGATCAGGTGCAAACTGTCACACCCGGATTTACGAGGGAAATCCGAATGCTACTATATGTGTACCCAGGAAGTCTTTACACACATATAGTTCAGAAATGAATATCAAAAAAAGGAAAACAGTGCTCGATAACATAAATCATAACAAGTCTTACATTACAGGCATTACATTATTATCGAGGTTTATCAAAGTAGCGGAAGCCTGATGTAATCTAACTCCAAGACATCTCCACAGGGACTCTGACTGGGGGAATGCACTGCCTAGAAGTCCGGGAACTCCTCGGGGAAGACAAAAGCATCCACAGGCGGTTCATCTGAGTATCCATCCGGGATTTTGTTGATATGAAGCAAGTGTAAGTTATCCATCTTACTTAGCAAGCATAACATGATTAAATGAGGCTCAAAAGGCTATGCAAGGTTTAAACTGCGGTTAGCATTTTTAGTTGATTACTTTTAGAATTAACCTGAATTACTAGAATTACATGACAACCCGGTTGTAACCCATATTATGAAAGCATGTGAAGTATTATGAATAAACAACATCATATTAAACCATTTATCAAGAAAACAAGGAACCGTTCGAAAAGGATCCAAGCCGCTCTTGACCGTGAGCACGGCTGTTATAACTGTTTTGCACTCTGCAGAGGTTGTACACTTTCACCACCGGTCGTGATCCCTTTGCCTAGGGCACGCACTCCCTTCACACCACGTGAAATGAGTATAGGGTTTCACTACGAGACCTTTCAAAAGACACCCTAACAAGCTAGTGGCCGCTATGGTTTCCTGACAGGCACATGGACCCCTCCAGGCTCCAGCCAAAACATCACACAAAACCATCACACAAACCCCAACGAGACTGACCGAGGTCCACACTTAAACCTGGCAGCCCCACTTGCGCCTTTCGGTAACCACTAGACAAGCTAGAGCCGTACAGTTTACTGAGTCAAGACCAGAGCCATGTGATTCCTGTGGTTGTACGGTTTTCCTGGGTTGCCGCTTTAAGAACGGGACCTTAAGAAGAGACGCTTAGAGCAATCCAAACACATGCTCAAGCTCCCTAAACCAAGTTGCTAAAAAGCATATTTTAATAAGGTTCTAAGTATATCATTAGTCAAGATTAACATTTTATAACGAACATTAGCGATTGGCAAGCATAGCGACAACTAACATATCTACCCATATGCAAAACCCAGGGTAAACAAGGAATATAGGATAAACAAGTCTAGTCATCCTTAGGGTTTATCAAAATTAGACACATGCATGCATGAATGAATAAAGTGATTATAAGGTGAATAGGTATCAAGGATGAATCATGTTACACTTGCCTTCCTCAAAGTATTGCTGCTGAACTGGGTCTTCAAAGTCTTGATCACAATCGGCCGCGTACTGCTCGCAATCTATACACGCATTCGACTCACCACACACACATCCATCACAAGCCAGTACATGCAAACAAATATAATTCTATTAGAACAGTACACCATACAGTATAAACAGAAGCAAAAAGCTATTCTACGCATTTCTACGAACACAACAACGCGAAAATCACTCTAATCGGATTTACGGTGATTAAACTACGCTAAAAACAAGACGAAGGTCTAAGCTGCGAAAACTGAGGACCTAAATGTTATTAACTCTAGTTTTTAGGGGTAGCAAAGAAGATGTCGCATGGCACATGGGAGGATGGCGGGTTTATTAAGGAAAAACACAGGGTCTCTTTAGAATAAAGGCCGAAGGGGTAAGTTTTGATCTAATTTGAGCCGTCGGATGGATGATGGAGGGCTGCTGGAATTCTCTGCGTGTTCTGCTCGGTCCAGGGGAAAAGAGCGACGCCGTCCTCGCCATTCTCGTGGACAGAGGGGCGGCGCTCGCTGTCCATGGTGGCAGGCTCGCTGGAGAAGAAGGGCCAGGGGCTACGGTGGCTCGTTTCGCGCGTGGTTTGGACGGGAACGAAGTGGGGGACGACGCGAACTCACTCTGGGACCTTGTTGCCGATCTGGTTGAAGACGGGGGCACGAGATGTAGGGCAGCGGCTTCACTGGTCGCAGTTCAGGTGGGTTCCCGCGTCTGTCCTCGGCCTTGAGCGTTGGGGGTCACGCTCCTGGGGTCCCTGTGCGGCCATGGAAAAGAGAGGACGGATGAGGGAGTGCTCGGGCAGCAGCAGAACAAGGCCAGCCACATTTCTTACCATAGCGTGTCCAGAATTTCCACAGAAAGGCGACGAACCTTGCGAAATTGGGGAGCAGGGAAGGCAAAGGAGGTTGAGGGGATCTAGCCCAAGGTTTTGTAGAAGGAAGGGCTCGGTTTGCCAGGAATTGGAGAGAGGAGGCGGACTTGACTGCCATGCTTGAATGCCATTGAAGAGGAATTAAGTCTGGGAGTTTCGTTTGGGGGAAGAGGAAAGGGAGGGGTGAAGGTTCAGGTAAGGGGCGGCTCCTCTCCTGCATGCATTGCAGAGAGAGACATAGGGGAGAAGGGATGGGGCGTGGGGGAAGGGAAGCGACGCAGGGAGAGGAGGGGGTGACGGTTCTGTGTGGGGGCGACGGCGCTCGTGGGGGAGAGAGGGGGGCGCCGTTCTGCGTGAAAGGGGAAGGGGGAGAGAATGGATCTGTTTGGGCCTGGGTTGGATTTGTTTGGGCCCAAGGGAAGAGGCTAGGCCCAAAAGGGAAAAGGGAGATGGGCAGGGCTGGTTTTGGGCCGACTGTGATTGGGCCACGAGGAAGAAAAGGGTAGGGCCGGGTTTTGGGTTTAGGGTTGGACTCCGGGGGTTTTAGGGTCTAGAACTAGCACACAAAAACACACAGACAAGAAAACGATGCATCGACATGAAATGCACGCAAACAAGTTTCTAAACCTAGTTGATTTTAATTTCTGAAAAAGGTTTTTATTTTCCTAAATTTTGAGTATGCACACACAAGAGCTAGCAAATTAATTACTATTTTGAAAAGGGAATTTTTAGGGTGTTACAAACCTACCCCCCTTAAAATGAATCTCGTCCTCGAGATTCGGTTGAGCCTTCAAACAGCTGCGGATATTCTGCTTTTAAATCTTCTTCTCTTTCCCAAGTTGCCTCATCCACGGAGTGTCGGCTCCACTGCACCTTACACATCCGTATCACCTTACTCCTTGTGACTCTTTCTGCCACTTCTAATATCTTGACGGAATACTCCTTATATGTAAGATTCTCTTGTACATCGAGTTCCTCCAAAGGTAACTGTTTTTCTGGCAACTGGGTAACTCTATTTGCATGACTTCTTCTGCTTAGAGCATCTGCCACCAAATTTGCCTTTCTAGATTGTAGTGAATTTCCAGGAATGGTAGATGTGTAGAACAAAAACCCACCCAACTATTTAAACACTCAACCTTAAACCTATATCTTGATGATTGTGAGTATAAAACCCACATTCATCACAATCATTACAAAAATCCAACTCATGCATTAAACATAATCACAATTATTCAAATCACCCAAGAGCACAGGTTCACACATGAGAAACTTAAAACAAACTCAAAATGCATCTAAGTCGTTTATTACAACTCATGGGGCAAATCTAAAGATCCTTACCTATGGTGGTGCGGGCCTATCTCATAAAAGAAAACAAGGAATAGAGTCAAATTTTGCAATAGATAAGGATAGAAGTATAAGCAAGGATTTTTAATAAATTAATGACAAGACAAAACAAGAATAGATTAAATAGACAAAATGAGGTATGTATAATCAATAAATAAAATAAGCAAGGCTAAATCAAAATGAAATAAAACAACGAGTTTAAAGCACAAACTCTAAACGACCATTCTACACTAGGCTGCGCATCCTACAGTCAGCACTGCTTTGATACCACTCTGTCACACCCGGATTTACGAAGAAAATCCGAATGCTACTATATGTGTACCCAGGAAGTCTTTACACACATATAGCTCAGAAATGAATATCAAAAAAAAGGAAAACAGTGCTCGATAACATAAATCATAACAAGTCTTACATTACAGGAATTACATTATTATCGAGATTATCAAAGTAGCGGAAGCCTGATGTAATCTAACTCCAAGACATCTCCACAGGGACTCTGACTGGGGAAATGCACTGCCTAGAAGTCCGGGAACTCCTCGGGGAAGACAAAAGCATCCACAGGCGGTTCATCTGAGTACCCATCTGGGATTTTGTTGATATGAAGCAAGTGTAAGTAATCCATCTTACTTAGCAAGCATAACATGATTAAATGAGGCTCAAAAGGCTATGCAAGGTTTAAACTGCGGTTAGCATTTTTAGTTGATTACTTTTAGAATTAACCTGAATTACTAGAATTACATGACAACCCGGTTGTAACCCATATTATGAAAGCATGTGAAGTATTATGAATAAACAACATCATATTAAACCATTTATCCGGAAAACAAGGAACCGTTCAAAAAGGATCCAAGCCGCTCTTGACCGTGAGCACGGCTGTTATAACTGTTTTGCACTCTGCAGAGGTTGTACACTTTCACCACCGGTCGTGATCCCTTTGCCTAGGGCACGCACTCCCTTCACACCACGTGAAATGAGTATAGGGTTTCACTACGAGACCTTTCAAAAAACACCCTAACAAGCTAGTGGCCGTTATGGTTTCCTGACAGGCGCATGGACCCCTCCAGGCTCCAGCCAAAACATCACACAAAACCATCACACAAACCCCAACGAGACTGACCGAGGTCCACACTTAAACCTGGCAGCCCCACTTGCGCTTTTCGGTAACCACTAGACAAGCTAGAGCCGTACAGTTTACTGAGTCAAGACTAGAGCCATGTGATTCCTGTGGTTGTACGGTTTTCCTGGGTTGCCGCTTTAAGAACGGGACCTTAAGAAGAGACGCTTAGGGCAATCCAAACACATGCTCAAGTTCCCTAAACCAAGTTGCTAAAAAGCATATTTTAATAAGGTTCTAAGTATATCATTAGTCAAGATTAACATTTTATAACGAACATTAGCGATTGGCAAGCATAGCGACAACTAACATATCTACCCATATGCAAAACCCAGGGTAAACAAGGAATATAGGATAAACAAGTCTAGTCATCCTTAGGGTTTATCAAAATTAGACACATGCATGCATGAATGAATAAAGTGATTATAAGGTGAATAGGTATCAAGGATGAATCATGTTACACTTGTCTTCCTCAAAGTATTGCTGCTGAACTGGGTCTTCAAAGTCTTGATCAGAATCGGCCGCGTACTGCTCGCAATCTATACACGCATTCGAATCACCACACACACATCCATCACAAGCCAGTACATGCAAACAAATATAATTCTATTAGAACAGTACACCATACAGTATAAACAGAAGCAAAAAGCTATTCTACGCATTTCTACGAACACAACAACGCGAAAATCACTCTAATCGGATTTACGGTGATTAAACTACGCTAAAAACAAGACGAAGGTCTAAGCTGCGATAAACCGAGGACCTAAACGTTATTAACTCTAGTTTTCAGGGGTAGCAGAGAAGATGTCGCAAGGCACATGGGAGGATGGCGGGTTTATTAAGGAAAAACGTAGGGTCTCTTTAGAATAAAGGCCGAAGGGGTAAGTTTTGATCTAATTTGAGCCGTCGGATGGATGATGGAGGGCTGCTGGAATTCTCTGTGTGTTCTGCTCGGTCCAGGGGAAAAGAGCGACGCCGTCCTCGCCATTCTCACGGACAGAGGGGCGGCGCTCGCTGTCCATGGCGGCAGGCTCGCTGGAGAAGAAGGGCCAGGGGCTACGGTGGCTCGTTTCGCGCGTGGTTTGGACGGGAACGAAGTGGGGGACGACGCGAACTCACTCTGGGACCTTGTTGCCGATCTGGTTGAAGACGGGGGCACGAGATGTAGGGCAGCGGCTTCACTGGTCGCAGTTCAGTGGGTTCCCGCGTCTGTCCTCGGCCTTGAGCGTCGGGGGTCACGCTCCTGGGGTCCCTGTGCGGCCATGGAAAAGATAGGACGGATGAGGGAGTGCTCGGGCAGCAGCAGAATAAGGCCAGCCACGTTTCTTACTGTAGCGCATCCAGAATTTCCACGGAAAGGCACCGAACCTTGCGAAATTGGGGAGCGGGGAAGGCAATGGACGTTGAGGGGATCTCGCCCGAGGTTTTGTAGAAGGAGAAGGGCTCGGTCTGCCAGGAATTGGAGAGAGGGGGGCGGACTTGACTGCCATGGCTTGAATGCCATTGAAGAGGAATTAAGGCTGGGAGTTTCGTTTGGGGGAAGAGGAAAGGGAGGGGCGAAGGTTCAGGGAAGGGGCGGTTCCTCTCCTGCGTGCGTTGCAGAGAGAGACATAGGGGAGAAGGGATGGGGCGTGGGGGAATGGAAGCGACGCAGGGAGAGGAGGGGGCGACGGCGCTCGTGGAGGAGAGGGGGCGCCGTTCTGCGTGAAAGGGGAAGGGGGAGAGAATGGATCTGTTTGGGCCTGGGTTGGATCTGTTTGGGCCCAAGGGAAGAGGCTAGGCCCAAAAGGGAAAAGGGAGATGGGCAGGGCTGGTTTTGGGCCGACTGCGATTGGGCCACGAGGAAGAAAAGGGTAGGGCCGGGTTTTGGGTTTAGGGTTGGACTCCGGGGGTTTTAGGGTCTAGAACTAGCACACAAAAACACACAGACAAGAAAATGATGCATCGACATGAAATGCATGCAAACAAGTTTCTAAACCTAGTTGATTTTAATTTCTGAAAAAGGTTTTTATTTTCCTAAATTGTGAGTATGCACACACAAGAGCTAGCAAATTAATTACTATATTGAAAAGGGAATTTTTAGGGTGTTACACAAACCAACCTCTTCGTGCAAACCGTGCAAACTCTCATCTGGGCTACATGATGTTGATCCAAGGGGCGCAAAGGGGAGGTGGGAGGGTTGATTTGCAAAAGTGTGATTAGAGGCGCTTTTGCAAATCACCTCTCCCACCTCCTCTGCGCCCCCCTTGCATCAACATCTTGTGGCCCAGATTAGAAGTTTGCATGGTTTGCACGAAGAGGTTGGTTTGCACCTGATCTGTTGCCATAGAAAAAATAGACAAAGGAGGCTTGAACTTTGGATGATCAAGTTATATTCCCATTCAGACAAAATGAGTAAATGAATGGTGAACTTGCTTTTCCTGAGTGAGCTTACTGACAGCATCTAAGGATGAATGCTTGCGAATTGCTGTAGCAGTGGCGTGGTCACATATGTTCATTAATGACTCCTTAGTTCACTTTGAACTTGTAGCAGATGAAGAAACCACGCCAACTCAGGTGAGCGGCATGCATGCCTCGTGTATGCGAGTCATGTGCTTGGAGGCATGATCTGTTTGCACAATGTTGTATGATTTGGAGGCATAGAGCACATCTCCTTTCATGCAAGTGAGCAAGTGCTAAACAGAGTGAAGCAGCGAAAGCCTAGAAAGAAGAGGAGAGTTCCTCTTTCTTGTATGTGCGCATGAGCTGCTGGAGTTGTGCGGTGCCGGAAATGGATGAGACTAAACCAAGGCTTGCACGCAAATGCGAGAGCGAGGATAGTTAGAGCTAAGTGGCAAAATGACTTCAATCAAGGTGAAATGCCATAGCTTAATGCATGCTTAATTTGGCATGTGGCATTCGCCGGCTCTCCCGCTCTCTTCTTCTTTTTTTCATTTTTTCTTTTATCCTTTTTTTCATAATTTTTTTCATCTCTCTTTTTTCATAATAATATTTTTTGTCTCTATCTTTATTCATTTTGCTTTTTTCTCTTTTTTTTGATTTTGCTCTTTTTTCTTCATTTTTTTAGCAAGGCAGAACTAGCACCAGGATAGTCTTCAGTGTGTTTGGAACTTGCAACAGTTGCCCACCGACTTCCCCCACACTTGGACTTTGATTTCTCAAACACCAAGAGTCAAGTGTGTATTGTCGGACTCTCCTTCAGACTGTGTTCCATTCCCAAGGAGTACAGTTGATGCAGTTCCCATGTTTTCAAGCATCGCATGACCCTCAACCTGAAATGGTTAGTGACCAGAAATACCCGAAGGTGCATACTTTACCAGAAACATGTTCTTGCTTTTATTGTTTGAATGAAAGTTTTTGTTATATTTCTTTTTTTATGATAATCAGGGCTACCTCATGGAGTGCTTTGTTTATGGTCACAAGCTTGACCATGATGACTTCCTGTTGCAGCTATGAATGGTGGTGGAGTTGCTAGCTTCACCACTAATCATTGATTCATCATTGAAGTTCAAGCTGCAAGTTTAGTGCCACAATACTACTACAAGATCTGCAATATATATGATAAACGAAAGCATCTACAACCATCCTTCTAAACAATTTAGAAACGAGGACTGCAAGGTGGTTGTGGCCCTCATAGTTGTTCGTGGTACAAGATGCAACAGACTCTGAGGACTCCTCAAGTGAGCATGAATCTTGATGGATTTCGAAAGAGATGTTTTCATGCTCATTTATGGGATCATGTTCTTCATCCTCCAGAGACAATGCATCGGGATTGTCCATGGCATCAAGGTCCTCTTTTTTAAGAGATCCATTGTTCGAGCCATAGGGACAAAACTCGATGGAGGGTGATGAAGGTCGTTCGGTTTCAAGGAGATGGGAAGTAGGTTCTGATTAAATGAATGGTGACACAAACATCACCTCCTCGAACGGGTTATGATTGGGATGCGGCTTTGCTCCTGAAATTTCTGGGCACGAGATAGGAGTGGTGACTGCCATTTTCTGAACCTCTTCTTTGAGGCTCCCTTGAGCTTCGCCTTCTTGGAGGAGTCCTTCCAAAGGGTCACCTATGAGAAGATCAAAATCGAGGACGGCAAATATGTGGAAGTCTATGTGCACCTCGGTTTTGTCTATCTCGATTGGCACTGCCCTTGCAATTCCATGACATTCAAAGATAAGTCCAGAAGGACTTCTAAAAATTTTGTCGGTCGGGGCTAGAGTCATGTCGCCTAAGAGAGTTTTTGCAAGGAATTCAGAGATGACACTAGCCTTGACAGTGGGGTTGTAAAGGGCATCTACGACGATTCCCCTTAAAGAACAAGGCATGGTTGTGGAAGGTGAAAGAATCTGAATTGCTTCGGAAGAACGTTTCACTTCCATTAGCCATTCCTTTGGTGGTTCCTTTTTGGTTATATCGGGGAAAGCCTCCTTAAGCCGATTGGAAGGATGAGATGGTGGAGGTGTCATAGCCTTATTGTGCCAAAGATAGTTCGAGTTATTCCCATAGTCCTCGAACCCAATCGGTAAGTCCAAAGGTAGAATTTCTTCTTCCTTTGGTACTTGAGGCTTGGGAGAGGTTTCAACAGCAGGATCTGGGATCGAGGCATCTGAATGCTCTGATCCTACTATCGGGGAATCCTCAAAACTCGGCTCATCTTCCTCCCAGGAGTGTTTGCCATTAGAATGGAGGAAACACTTTCTAGAGGTTGCCCAATCAAAAGATCAAAGTCATAGACTTCAAAAACATTGAAATCAAGGGCGACCTCTACATCCTTGTGTCAAATAGGCATGTTCCTTATGATTCTGAACCCTTTTGTGATGAAACCAAAGGGGCTCATGAAGTTTTTGTTGGTTGGTGCTAAGGTCTCATCGCCTAAGAAGGCGATTGCGAAGGATTCAGATATAATGTTAGCACCAACATCGGGATTATAAAGAACATACACCATGGTTCCTTGAATCAAGCATTGAATGGTTGAGGAAGGAGAGCTAATCCGAATTACTTCAGAAGAAAGCCCTTCTTCTTTTATCCATTCGTTGCTCAAGACCCTCTTTGAGAGGTTCAGGAACTGGTGGTTTCGAGGTATTTTCAGAGTCTTTAAAAAGATCATCCTCTAATTCAAAGGGGAATTCCAGAGGTTGAGTTTTCTCTTCCTTCTCCGTTCCGGGTTCGGGGGAAGTTTCTGGGGTTGACACAGGGTAGGTTAGCAAGAGGGGCGCGGAGTCAACCTAAGAGGCTTCCATGGTGCTTGGGTATCATCCACTGGGATAGGCTGCGTGAAGGAGTAGTTTTCTAGAATGCGTTCTAGAAGTTGTAGTCCCTCGGATGTGGTATTGTGCATAAAAGATCCTCCAGCAGTGACATCAAGTTGTAGGGCAAACTCCTTGCTAAGTCCTAGCCAGAAATGCTGAAGCGTCACGTGGCTGGGAATAGACAAGTCTGCGCCGGCGCATGTAAACTCAAAAAATCTGGCACAAGCTGCACCTATGTGCTTTTTCTCATCTTGGCGAAATCCGAGAATTTTATGTCACAGGCTAGTGATACGGGATAACTGGAAGAAGGCAAGACAGAAACTGTCTCTAAGCTTTTCCCAATTCCCATTCTCCTTGCCTACATTATGGGTGTACCATTGCTTTGCCCTCTCCTAAAGAGAAAAGGGGAACAATTTCCATCGTAGCTTTTCTTGTGCCATGCCTGAAATGTTTAGACACGCGCACACTTGCTCGAACTCGCACAAATGGCGATAAGGATTTTCATCCTCAAAACTAGAGAAAGGTTGATCCCAAACCATAGCTATAAAGCCTGGGCGGAGTTCATAGTCGGAAACTGTGATCGGCTTTGAAGAAGGTTGTGGCTCAAAGAACTCGCCCTTTGGAGCAGAGAGTTGTTGAAATGTGGTGTGCTCCACGGTAATAAAAGGATAAAGGAAAGAGAAAGATAAAGATAAAAGATACGAGGACGAACTAGGTTCGAAGATAATATGACAACTGTTCCCCGGCAACGGCGCCAGAGAGCTTGTTGGTATTTCTTACGTCACGAATAAATCCACAAGCGTACGGAGTACCATTGTAGCTTTCACCTGTGAGTATTCAAGGGTATCATATCCACAAGAAACATGTATACTAGTCTTCTACTTGTTCATCCAAGGACAACAAGAGTGGGTGGCGAGGGTAGAAAGGATTCCTATGGCTTAAGAGTCTTTGGGTAAGATAGTTCAACCTTAACTTGCTTACTTCGGGCACTGGTTTACCCGTGGTCTGCCAAGGGCCTCCAGCAAACAGCTCTACGCCGAACCCAAACAAGGAGGAGTACAAAGGACGGATAGGGCTGTCACCACCTGCCGCCTACCTCTCAATATTGTGGGGCACGAGGCAAACGTAGGCAACCCCTAGTCTAGACACCACGTCTATGCTAGCGATTACTGCTCTAGCGCTCGCGAAGAACTAAAGCATCCGTCACGAGGACGAACGAGAAATCCGCAAGCAAATAAATAATGGAACCTACTTAATCAAGAGACTCACAACCGTAGGAGATCACGAACACTTACTTATACAAGAAAGCATCCGTCAAGGTACAAGGCCGGGGAAGAGCGCCGAACCCCTCACTCTCTCCCTATTTTCTAAGCACTACGGAGGTAGGGCTTCACCTTGGAGTGGAGCTCTTCTCTTCTCTTGTGTGTTGTTGTGAATGAGAGGGCTCGCCTCCTCCTCATATAGGTGCTAGAGGGCGGTTCCGGGGCTCCAAGGATGGTAACCTGCGTTGGTTCCAAGGGGGAGCGTGGGAGAGTTTCCTGCCGAAAATGGGCGTGAACGGGGGTTTCCCAAGGTCAGTCGAACCCCTGGTTCCCCCTGGACGCCCTTTTTTGCCCGACATCTGGTGGGTTTGTCCTCCGAATATTCCCTAGGTGCATGCGAGGGTTTGACCAGGTTGTGGCTGTCATGTGGACCCTTTATTCCTTTTGCTTGTACGGAGTTTGTTCATCGGTGTGTCAAGCATGTTTTCTCCCTTTGTGCACCTGTTCTTATCTTTTCATAACACTTCACCACAACTCATGGAAATAGTTAGTAATAATCCCTACCACTATGTTTGTGTTCGTTATTGTATTAATTATTAGTATAGTTAAAGGTCAGATTTGGCATTTAAGGACTGTCAACAGCTGCTGACTTCGGCAGCGCCGATGTCAGCGATGACGTCAATGCTGCATAATAATTTGGATTTTCTATACTTTCTTCATACATGCTCCAAATAAATATAAATAATATATCCATCGGAATCGTCTCGATGAGCTCTACGCAATGGTGCACTTCAAATTGGCAATTGAGATAGTTTGTAATAATGATATATTTGGATCCATCTCAAACCCTTAGTGTCATTTTGGGTATTTCCTACAACACAAGTTAAAACACCAAAACTCATGGAATTCATTAGCATTGAACCCTATCACTATATTTGGTTTTTATATTTGATGCATTTTCTATAGGAATTGACGGTCAAAAGTGGTACTTAAGGACCGTCAATAAGCTCCCCCACACTTAGCCTTTGCTCGTCCTCGAGTAAAGCTCAAGACTAAGGTAGAGAACAACAAGATTCCAAAAGATATGATGCTAGCATATAAGTTATTCCAGGACATACCTACTCTTGTGAATTTTTGAAGTGTCTATCATGTCATCTTAGATGATTGAGGAATGAAATGGTCTTGATTCGAATCAGGTCAACTCCTTATGTAAAGTAACTTGGGTCTTTGATAAGTTTTCAAAACTTAGCCTTACTTGACTCCTCAAATGATTCTCTCAAATTGCTCACTGTGTATATTTCCTCACCAAGGAATTGCTTTGCCTCACTTCATCCTACTTCTAAAAGGCTTATGTGGAGTTCCAGGTAGGGAATGAAAATATGAGGCACACTTGTATCACATATTATTGCAAAGCCAAAGACCAGATCCAAGAAGAAAACTAATCATACAATCTGATTAAGATGTGCGTGTGTGTCAATGGAGAATCTATGTGGAAATTATGATAGCTCCTTTTTGTATGATCTCTCTCCTCTTAATTTTGAGAACATGGCTATCTCATTTTTTTTATTTTCTTCTCTTTTTTCATCATGCTTGAGAATAAACTTCTTTTTAAGCATGTACTCTTCTTTTTTCTTTTGTTTTTTTAGCACAATGTCTCTTTTAAAGGAATTTATAGGAGAGAGATTCACAAAACATATGGAGTATTTATTTTGTGAATGGGTGGAGGTTGCTAACTTCTAGTGTATAAGTTTCGCATATGAATGCTAAGTGGACGTGACCTTGATCATGAAAGCATGAAAAGCATCTTACAAGGGTCACAACAATTTGTCAAAGCTCAATGTAATAACAAATGTCATATGTATGAGGTTTTGCAATGTAGACTATGGCTTTGGTAGGAATAAATCAATGAGAAGTTTGTAAGGCTAAATTTATTTCGAGTAAAACATCCCAAGCACTTATACAAATGAGTAAGGTTTTTCTCATCATACCACATCTCATTCATCAACCATTTAGATAAACATGTTTTCCTAATGATATATGTTCGCAAGAAACAGGTGAATGTGATAGGAATAAAGAATATGCAAGCCAATCAAGGAAAATCATGTATATCGAGGAAACATTAGGATTCATTGAATTTAACCATAGTGATAAACTTAAGAATTATAAAAAATCATGAATCGGGGAGTTCGAAAGATAGAATTGTGCAAACCATGATGTCCCTTTAAGTGTTGAAAGAGGATGTCCTTGGTGCCTCCCCCACACTATTGTCTGCTGCTATGTCTCCTCCTGCACACTCTTAGACAATGCTGAGATACATGGATTTGGCTAGTACAAAGTTTGCTCTTAGTAGGTTCTTCAATTCAATATGTTCAAAGGAGCTGGTAGATGAGTAACTTGATAATGTGAGCACTTCGATTAGAGAAACTCTTTGTCGACTTGAGATGGTATTCCCACCAGCTTTTTTTTGATATTATGATGCATTTGCCATTTCATCTTGCAGAAGAGGCTAAACTTGGAGGACCTGTGTGCTATAGATGGATGTATCCAATTGAGAGATACCTATGTACACTTCAAGGCTATCTGAGGAACAAAGCATGTCCAGAAGGTTCAATAGCTGAGGGATATATATCAGAGGAGTGCACGACATTTTGCTCTCGCTTCTTCGAAGACGTTGATACAAAGACAAATCGGCCAGAGCGTCATGAAAGCTCTACAGTGAATGAACCACCATCTAGGCTAAGCATATTTGGTAAAATTGACTATACTAAGAAAGGGTTTAATATTACATCCCTCCCTCCATCTGACATGCATCGGATGCGGCACTACATAATATCAAACTGTGATGAAGCCATTCCATATATCAAGTAAGATGTCATTTATTAATTGATTTATCTTCCTTTATGTATTGTCCAGATTTTTTAATAAATTATTGGATCGCTCTTTTTTCAATTTAGTGAGCACAAGGATGAACTTAGAAAAATTAATTCACGAAGTGTTGACAAACGACACAAGGACGAGTTTGTAGGCTGGTTTGAGAATAAGGCAACTAAATAATTAATGGTATATGTCATGGTTTGCAACTAAGACATGAATTAGTTCTCAAATATTTGTATATCCACTCTAATGGTGATTTGAACATGGTTACAGGTCAACATTCTCTATGCACAAGGAAAAGCTAGCCCATATATCTATGCCCTTTCGCAAGGACTAGATCACTGGGCATGGATTTTCAACAGATGTTTTCTCAATAGATTTCTATTTCGAACAGCCCACATTGAGAAGAACCTGAGTACTCAAAATAGTGGTGTTGTTGTGAAAGGGGATGAGAGTACTGGCAATATGGAATGGTATGGTCTTATTAAAAGCATTATCTCACTAGAATTCCCTAATGAAAAGAAAGTCATCTTGTTTGAGTGTGACTGGTACGACGTGCCTGCAGCCACAAAGACCAAAGGCAGAGGTTATAGTAAGGATCAGTATGGTATTATCGACATTGATACATCTAGATTTTGATATTTCAATGATCCTTTCATTTTGGGTATACAAGCTGAGCAGGTGTTTTATGTCAAGGCCAAGAGAAACAAACCGGATTGGGCCAGTGTTGTTAGAATAGCACCTAGAAATCTCTTTGCCATGCCAGAAGCAGAAATTGAGGAACAAAATGATGTAGAGGACATGAGCATTTCACACACACATGGAGAGTTGACAAATTGGAGAAGGTCCGACATGGAAGGGAAAAGTGGTCATGCTTCCATCATTCACAAGGCGATTGCTGAATGTGTACCAGAGCCAAATGATGCAAACTTAGATATATTAGCTGATGAAGAACCTAATGAAGATGATACCTACATCGAGGATGGCATTGTAGCACCTGTGAATTCTTCAAGTGAAGAACATGATGATGAATTTTTTGTATAGATAACCTACATTATATATTGTTTTGTTATTGTTCCTATACTGACACTTGTCATATTTCATAGTTTATCTTGACATTCGTCTAATCAATGCATTACATATTATTTCATTGGTAACCATTTTGAGTACCATGCCTTATTGATTGATGAGTTATTGAACCAGATTCAATTTTCTTGCATCACTGACCGTGATATATTAATTAATTAGTATTGTTCTGTCTTGTGTACTATTCAAATTGATGTCAGCACACTAGTACTGCTATATCTTGTCGCTGGTTTTGCCCGAAAAGAAATCCACACATACCTCATAGATAATGCTTAGATATTCAAATATGTTAGATTAAAAGCTTAGATATTCTGTGGGCACTAAAAATTAGAAAATATATAAGGTGACTAAATAAATTTTAAACAACAGAGGTTTCTATGCACCATGATTAGGGGTCGACAATGCTTTCAATCATAACAAGCTAGCCTTCTCTAGTGGTAGTTGGTGCATGTTTCATACTGATAGTAGGTCATAGGTTCGAACCCAACTTTTCACATATTTTTGGGAAAATATGCAATAATTAGCTGCTAGAGAAATTATTGATGACCACAAAATGTTTTGGTTGCAATATGGAGCAACCTTTTGCAATGGAAAGATAAGATTATTACAACGCCAGACAAACATGGCAAAATCGACAACAAGTTGCAACCATTTAGTTTGGGTTGCAATATGGAGCAAGCTTTTGCAACGAAAAGACAATATTATTACAACGCCAGACAAACGTGGCAAAATCGACAACAAGTTGCAACCATTTAGTTTGGGTTGCAATATGGAGCAAGCTTTTGCAACGAAAAGACAAGATTATTACAACGCCAGACAAACATGGAAAAATCGACAACAAATTGCAACCATTTAGTTTTGGTTGCAATATGGAGCAACCTTTTGCAACGGAAAGACAAGATTATTACAACGCCAGAGAAACATGGTAAAACCGACAACAAATTGCAACCATTTAGTTCGTTGCAATATAGAGAAAGCTTTTGCAACCTAAGGACAAAATTAGGACAACACAATAATTTCATGGCAATATTGTCAACTAAATGCAAGCAAAATAATTTTTTATTGCAATATGGGTAGACCTGTTGCAACAAAATAAATTGTTATGACAACGCAAGACATTCATGGCAAAACTATTCACTATCGCCACCATTTTGAAATTAATGGCTAAAAAGCCTACCTCTTGTAACAAAACTCAATATTATCATAACCCAAAGAACTCATGGCAATATTTTTATCTTATCGCAACCAATTTTGAAATGGTGGCAATAACATCAATCTGTTGCAACGATATTTGAAAATGGTTGCAATAACACTTACCTATTGCAACTGAATTTGTGTCATTGCAACGCGTTCCATGGTATTAGATCAAAAACCTTGTAGTGGAAGTTAAACTGTTCTTCTTTTTATCTTATTTTATCTAAGGGTGAAACATTTAATCACCAAATTCGAGGAATTCGATCACATCGACTTCCTCCATCTTTTCAGGCTCAAAAATAAACTTTTAAGTGGCGGCCATTTACCTTGAATAAATTACATGAGTCGTCTTGAAGAGTAATGGCTCCATGGGATGATCTGTCAATCACGTTAAATAGTCCTTCCCACTTGCTTCTAAGTTTACCATGGCCAAAAAGCTTCACTCTGGAGTTGAACATGAGGACTTTGTCTCCGGGCTTGAACTCCTTGTGTTTAAGCCTCTTGTCATACCACCTTTCTGTTCTATCCTTATAGATCTTGGAGTTTTGGTATGCTTTCTCCCTCCATTCCTCTAGCTTGGATATTTGCATCTTTCATTTGTTTCCAGTGAAATTGAGGTCCATGTTCCATTTCTTAATAGCTCAGTGGGTTTTAGACTCCAACTCAATTGGAAGATGGCTTATTTTCCCATACACGAGCTCGTAGGGGGACATACCAATGGGTGTCTTGAATGCTGTGCGGTATGCCCATAGTGCTTCAGGGAGTTTGTTCTTCCAGTTTTTTCCCATCTCATTGATGGTCTTCTATAGAATATTCTTGATTTGTTTGTTGGATGTTTCTGCTTGACCGCTTGTCTGTGGGTGATATGGTGTTGTCACATTATGGCGAATCCCAAATCCTGTCAGGTATTGTCTGAAGGTCTTGTCAATGAAATGGGATCCTCCATCACTTATCAGCATTCGAGGTGTGTCGAATCAAGGGAAGATGATCTCATGAAACATCTTCTTGGTATGTTTGGAGTCGACAACCCGGCAAGATAGAGCTTCCACCCACTTCGACACATAGTCCACTGCTGCCAAGATGTACTCGCATTCATACGATTTTGGGAAGGGTCCCATGTAGTCGATGCCCCCATACATCAAAGAGCTCAACTTGGATGTTGTTTGTGAGTGGCGTGGCATCTCTTTTGTTGATCTTGCCGCGCCGCTAACATCTATCACATCTTCTGATGAACTCTGTTGTATCATCGTACATGGTCGGCCAGAAGAACCCACTTTGCCAAATTTTAGCATGGGTTCTGAACACTCCATAGTGTCCCTCATGCAGAGATGCATGACATCTCTCTATGATCTTGGTAGCTTCACTAGCTGGGACACACTTCCTTAGCAACCCATCAGCGCAGGCCCGATTGTTGGTATTTCTTACGGTCGCAGATAAATCCGCAAGCGCACGGATACCATTGTAGCTTTCACCTGGAAGTATTCAGGATATCGAATCCACAGGGAACGTGTGTACTAGTCTTCTAACTAGATCGTCCAAGGACAACAAGAGAAATGATGGCGAGGGTAGAGAGGATTCCTATGGCAAAGGACCTTGATGAAGAATAAGCTCAGTGTCTATAGTTTACTTACTTTGGGCACCGGGGGATCCTAGGCCTCTAGGAAATTGCTGACAAACAGCTCTATGCCATACCCGAACGTGGAGGATTACAAAGGACGGACAGGGCTATCACCACCTGCCGCCTACCTCTACTAATCCGTGGGGCAACGAGGCAAACAAAGGTAACTTCTAGCCTAGACACCACGTCTACGCTATCAATTACTACTTTAGTCTTGTTCCTAGATCAAAGTATTTAGTAAGCATTCACAAATGAATAATGAACGATGAACCCACAAGCAACTATAGCAGGGAATTTACTTAATCAAGAGAACTTAATACCATAAGAGATCACGAATACTTACTAGAAGAAGGATGCATCCGTCGAGGTACAAGATCGGGGAAGAGTGCCGACAGTCCCGGCACTTCCCCCCGAACTACCCTTCACTCTCTCACTATTCTCTAGATACTACACTGGAGTAGAGCTTCGCCTTGGAGTGGAGCTTCTAGCTTCTCTATCTTGTGTGTCTTGAGAGTGAGGGGTAGGGGTGTATTTATAGTGTAGGGAGTGCCTTGGGAGAGTGGAGATCCTCCCTAGGTCTTAGGGAACATTCCCCTCCCTATTCTCCCTTTGCAACACCTGTCCCTAAAACCGACGTAGAAAGTCGGCGCAACGAAGGAACAGTGCGTGCAGAATCTTTCCCACGTGGTTCTGTGCTTTCCGTGGAAAATCTTGTGCGTCCCTGCCTCCTCGATCCGCGTGATGGACTTCCTGACGAACCGAGCTGCGCCACGTACCCCATCTGCATCCCGTGCGAGAGCGCAAGGGCGCTGACCGCGCTAGGCCGAGACGCTCTAGGCGTGGGCAGCAGCTCTGGCTGCTCTCCCATTCGGCCATAGGCCATGGGCCCATGGGTCCCGCTGGGCCTGCATGTGGCCGGCCCCCTGTGCTGCTCGCCCTGCTCCCGTGCAGAGGGCCGGGCGTGTGCCCTAGGAAGGGTGCATGCCCTTGTACGTGGCCCGGCCTGCTCTGGCCAGTGGGCTCCACCTAGGTGGGTCCATAACATTATATATTGTCCCTTTGTATCTTGTTGATCCGTGGTCCAAATGATACAAGTAATATAACATTTGGAAGTGTTTCGACGAGATCTTCACAATGACATACTCCAAATGAGCATCTGAGATACTTTGTGATAATAATATTTATTTCTCATCTCAAGCCTATTGTGCTCTTTTCTGCATGACAAAGTAAAACACCAACACTCGTGGAAATAGTTAGTAATAAACTCTATCATTATGTTTGGTGTTTATATTTCATATATTTTCTACAGGGGTTGACAGTTAAATTTGGTACTTAACAACCGTCAACAAGCTCCCCCACACTTAGCCTTTGCTCGTCCTCGAGTAAAGCTTAAAGACTAAGGCGGAAAACATGACTCCAAATGATATGATGCAAGCATATAAGTTATTCCAAAACATACCTGTACTTGTGAATTTTGAAGTGTCTATCATTTCATCTTGGATGGTTGAGGAATGGGACGGCCTTGATTCAAGTCATCTGCACTCTTCTTTTAAGTAACTTGGGTATTTTTGGTAAGTTTTCAAAGCCAAAACCTTACTTAGCTCCTCAAATGATTCTCTAGATCGCTCAATGTGTATGATTCCTCACCAAAGCATTTCTTTGCCTTCTTTCACCCTTCTTCTAAAAGGCTTATGTGGAGCTCAAGGTAGGAGTAAAGGAAAGGCATACTTGCATCACATATATTGCAAAGTCAAAGAGTGGATCCAAGAAGAAAAACTATTCATACAATCTGATCAAGATGTGCATGTGTGTGAAACAATGGAATGATTTACTCCTTTTTGCATGATCTCTCTCCTCTTGAAAATATTTTGAGAACATGGCTATCTATATTTGTTTCTCTTTTTTTCATGCTCAATGCTTTTGTGAGCATGTATTTTTTCCCTTCTTTTTTTTCATAGCCCATGTCTCTTTTGCAAAGGATATTTGGAGAGAGGGAGATCAATACTTATATGGAGCATTCATTTGGTGGATGATTGAAATGCATGTTGCTAACTTCTAGTGTAGAAGTTTAGCATGTGTATGTGAAGTGTACGTGATCTTGATCATGAAAGCATGAAAAACATCTTACAAGGGTCACAACAATTTGACACAGCTCAATGCAATAAACAAGCAGCATATGTGTATGGCTTTTTCAATGTGAACATCATATGGCTTTGGTAGGAATAAGGCATCACTGAGGAGCTTTGCAAGGCTATTGATTTTAAGGTTTTTGCAAGAAAAACATCCCAAGTACTTTGTACAGAAAGAGCAAGATTTCTTTTATCATACCATATCTCATTAATCAACCACTTAGATAAACATGTTTCCTAAGGGTATATGTTCACAAGCACCAGGTGTATGTGCAAGGAATAAAATATATGCAAGGGAATCAAGGATAGGCATGTAAACCAAAGGAGCATCCAAGTTCATTTTATCATGAGTTTAATTTTAAATATTATCTTAAGATAGGATTGAATTAACTCATGAACTAGAGAGGGTGAGGGACAGGATGTGCAAACCATCGCTCCGGGCGAAAATGTGGACGAGAGATGCCAGAGGGCCATCGGTCGACCAAGGGGATCGGCCGACACCTTCTGGGGCTCGGTCGCCTTGATCTTTCTTGAGCTGTCCTGTGCGATGTTGTACAACCTGTCTGTGGGTGGTCTCGATCATGTGTGCATGTCAGAAAACTCGAGAGACCCCCACTTTGATCTTGTACCTGCATTTATTCATACATGGTGGAAACAAAACAATGGCTCTTTGGTTTTAAGGACCAAGAGCCTTTATTGGATTCAAAAATCTTTTTTCCTTTGATTAAGTAATTAATATTTTTTTCTTTTTTTATAGAGCAAGATGAAAGACCAACATCACCTGAAAACCAAGATAGAATTTTGTACCAATGGAACCTGTTTCGAAATACGACCTCCCCCACACTTGGATTTTTGTGTCGCGGGACACCAAAAATCAAGTGTGTTGGCCTCCTTCGAAATTTGTTCCATGATCAAAACTTACCAAGGTGTTACTACTGATGTAGCTCCATGTTCTTAAGCATCACCTGTCTATCGTTCTTCTTAATCTCCACCTGAAATGGTTAGCGACCAATAATACCCAAAGAAAAGTTTATCCTAAAAACATGTTCTTGCTTTTATTTGAAAGGAAAATAAATGATAATCCGGGCCATCTCCCGGTAGTGCTTTGTTTATGGTCCGAAGCTAGACCATGGGGAATCCTCACATTGCAACTATCATTGGCGACGTAGTTCCCCGCTCCATCGTCAATTGTAGGTGTACCATTGAAGTTCTGCCTGCAATGTTAGTGCCAAAAATGCAACCACGAAATCTGCAATGCTTATGATAAACGAATGCATCGACAACCAACCTCCTAAACATTTTAGAAAAGAGGACCTTAAGGTGGTTGTAGTCCTCATGCATGCTTGTGATACAAAGCATGACTAACTCTGGAGATTGATTAAATGAGCATGACTCTTGTGGGATTTCGAAAGAGAAGGTTTCATGCTCATTTATAGAATCCTTTCGCTCGGACTCCAGAGTCAATACTTCAAACGTGTCCATGGCCTTTGGGTTCTCCAACTCAAGAGGTTCATAATTGAAGATCGGAGTTGTTTCTCGACCATTATCAAGAATAACTTCCTGAGGGCCTAAGGGACACGACTTCCGCTTGATTGAAGGTGGTGATGAAGGTCACTCGAGATGAGAAGTAGGTTCGAATGGCGACACAAACATCACCTTCTCGAGTGGGCTATACTAGGAAGGAGGCTTTGCTCTTGGAATTTCTGGGCAAGAGATAGGATTGGCAAAAGCAGCTTTCCCAAGCGTGTCATGAAGGCTCCCATGAGATGCTTCTTTTTGGAGAAGCTTTTCTAGTGGGAAGCCTATGAGAAGATCAAAATCGAGGATAGAAAAGATATGGAAATCTAGATGAACCTTGATTTTGTCTATTTTGATCGGCACAGCCCTTGCAATTCCACGACATTCAAAGATGTGTCCTGAGGGACTTCTGAAAAGCTTGTCGGTCGAGGCTAGAGGCATGTTGCCCAAGAAAATGTTTGCAAAGGGTTCGGACATGATGCTAGCCTTGTCGGTTGGGTTGCATAGGGCTTCTACGGTAATTCCCCTTAAAGAGCAATGCATGGTTTTGGAAGGTGCAACCATCCGAATTGCTTCGGAAGAACGCTTTACTTCCTTTAACCATTCCGTCGGTGGTTCCCTTATGGATATATGCGGGAAAACCCCCATGAGTAGATCTGAAGGATGATAAATGGGAAGTGCCGTAGCCTTTTTGTGCCTAGTGTGATCCAAGAGATTTCCAGAATCCTCGGATGTCGAAGGTAGAACTTTTCTTCCTTCGGTGGCTTTGGTTCGGATGTGGGCTCTAAGACTGGATCGTGCGAGGTAAAAAGGTTTGGCTCGGGTCTTGTCTTAGAGCTGTGCTGGGGTTCGTGGTGTGTTTCGATGGAGGGAGTGTTTTCCAGAATCTTTTCTAGAAGAGCTCTCCCTTCATCCAGGGTTACGTGCATGAATGAACCACCAGCGGCACCATCTACGATGAAAGCAGCTTCCTTTTTTAGGCCCGATCGAAAATGTTGCATGAGCATGAAGTCGGGTATGCCTAAGTCTAGGCCAAACTTGTTTAGTGAAACAAATCTTTCCCAAGCTGCACCTAGAGTTTCCTTCTCACCATGCTGGAAGCAGACGATCTCCCTCCAAAGGGCACATATACGGTGAATGGGAAAGAAGTAAAGACAAAACTTGTCCCATAATTTTCCCCAATTTCCATTTACATCCCTAACGGTCTGGTAGTTCCATCTCTTTGCCATCTCATCGAGAGAGAATGGAAATAACTTTCATTTGATGGTCTCTTGTGTCATGCCTGAGATTCTCAAACATGAGCACAAAAACTCAAATTCTCGCAGGTGATCATAAGGATTTTCGTTGTTGGCCCTTGAGAAGGTTTTATTCCAAACCATGGCTATAAAGCTGGGGCGGAGTTCAAAGCTAGATGTGGTGATTGGTTGATCAGAAGGTGGTAGCTCAAAGAACTCACGCCTTGGAGCAGAGGATTCTAGAATAGAATATTGCTCCATGGTAGAGGGGGTACTGGTAAAATAAAAATAAACGAAAAATAAAAAGATACGAGGAAAAACAAGGTTCGAAGATAATACAGCAACCGTTCCCCGGCAACGGCGCCAGAAAGCTTGTTGGTATTTCTTACGGTCGCAGATAAATCCACAAGCGCACGGATACCGTTGTAGCTTTCACGTGGAAGTATTCAGGGTATCGAATCCACAGGGAACATGTGTACTAGTCTTCTAACTAGATCGTCTAAGGACAACAAGAGAAATGATGGCGAGGGTAGAGAGGATTCCTCTGGCAAAGGACCTTGATGAAGAATAAGCTCAGCATCTATAGTTTACTTACTTTGGGCACCGGGGTATCCTAGGCCTCTAGGAAATTGCCGGCAAACAGCTCTACGCCGTACTTGAACATGGAGGATTACAAAGGACGGACAGGGCTGTCACTGTCGGAGTTCTATTCCGGCAGTCCACCCGGGGGTACCAAGATGGTTGATTTGTAGGCAAAGGGAGATCGCTGGACTAGGGAGTGTTGGTATTTCTTAGCATCACCACTTTAGAGTAGTGATGGTACTAGAGATACTTCATCGTAAATCTAGACGTTACAGATATTCTGCAAGCGCACAGAAGTACGTTGTAGCATTTCACCCGTGAGTATTCCAGAGTATCGTTATTTGTTTATCCGCAGGGAAAGCGTTTAGTTAAGAGAGAAATGTCATCCCATGTAATTACTTACAACAGCATTAATATACCATAATCTAAACAGGGGTAACGGATATAGAAATGAATGGATAGAGTGACACATAGAAGTTCATTGCTCATCATTATGGTAGTCTTAGTTAGTAATAATACATTAGTCAAGATCACCAAGGTTTCATTAGCATCATACAAATGTGACTTAGTTATACTACAATACCCTATACAAGCTCATTCAATGATCATATGCAAGAGGACATATCGAGGTATCCAGTGGTTCCCTCATCAAGGGACGACAGTAGGACGTCTTATCATAAAGGCCTAATACCCACTCCCGTACGTGGAGGATTACAAAAGACGGACAGGGCTGTCACCACCTGCCGCCTACCTCTACTAATCCGTGGGGCAGCGGTACCCTCAACAGTATACCGTATCTCAAACACCATGTTTGCAATACGAGACACAACTCTATCTATCACGTTAATAGATAAAGCAACCAAGAGGCACATTGAGCCAATGACATTGCATACATTCACTTGATTGAGGTGTAAGACATAAGTAGTATGTACTAAACAAGTATAGCATAGCTGAGGCACATGACATAAGTATGAAGGTATTTCCATTAAGATCAGAGTACAAGAAGTAAGTAAGAGAATACAAGAGATGAACTCTAGAACTTACCAAGACTCCTTCAGAAGCCCTTCAGCAGATCTAACACTATGACTATCACTACTAAGACTAAGACTAAGCTTGTAGCAAAGAGAGCTCTTCTTCTGATGTGTGTTGAGTACGGTGCCCCCTTGCAGGTATTTATAGCATCACAGGGACGGTTGGAGACGGCCAGAGGCGGTTGAGGACGGTTGGAGGTGGGCCTAGGTCGGCCGAAGTCCGCAGGTCGGCCGACCCTTGGATCCACCGTCTTCAGCAATGCACGGCTCTGATGGACTCCTGATGGCGGTTTACAGGTACTGGTCAAGGGGGAAGCGAAACGGCCGCTGGGCCAAGTCGGCCAACCTAGCCAGGTCGGCCGACCTGGTTTCGCCGCCTTTTGGTCCCACTCTTCTCTGGTAGACTGCCATGTGGGTCTTTATGACGGTTCCAGGTGGGTATACTCCGTTTAGGTACAAATGAGTTGAGGTGTGGGCCCTTCAATCCGTGGGACTGACACATGGCTCATCCCTCACCCTTGACTTGAACCGACCATGATTCAACGTCCATGATCCTTTTTCTATGTGCTTCTTGACCTGTGTGGAAAGTGGGCTCGATTGGGGTTCAGGCCAGGTCGCCCGACCTAGCCAGGTCGGCCGACCTGGGACTGTGCCCAATTTCGTCCATCTTTTGCACCATAGTCCCTGTACTCAAATATATTCCAGATATGCATGGTATACCATTATTTGAATACAAATGTCTAAGTTATGCCTTGATCTTTATTGGTTTCTGAGCCTATTGACGGTCGGATTTTATGTTATAAGGACCGTCAACAACTCCCCCAAGCTTAACCCTTGTTCGTCCCGAGCAAAGATTAGAACTTTTAGGCTCAGTGGATCAGGAGTTGCTTCCTTATTACTCCTCAAAAGTACCAGTGGTTCAACAAGATATTCTACCAAGAATTGAATAAGCTGGTAAAATAAACTTCCCTTATTACCTTGGCCTTTTATGGGGCTTGTAGCTTCTCCTAGTCTTGGGCGGTTGATGGCTAGAATGACTTAAACTGAGCACCTTGCCTTCTACCTAACTAGACAATCAAACCGGAGGTTTTGGAAGTTTTTCAAGAGAAAGCAGAGTTCCTTAGGTGGTACTCTCAAGTCACTCATGGTGTATTTCCTTACCAATTTCCTCTCTCAACTCTCATGTCACTCCTTGAAGTGGAGCTTATGCTGGGAGAGCTTTATAGCGCACTTGTAATGCACATATTGTAAAGTCAAAATCAGGATTCAAAGAGAAATAAGTCATACTCTCAAACCAAGATGTGCACATGTGTGAATGGCATGGTAAATGATAGCTCTTTTTCGCAGGTATCTCTCCCCTTTAAAGAATTGCTTTTAGAGACATGGCTTTATTTTTGAACCAAGAGCTTCATTTGCTCTCTTCTCTTTTTTTTTCATACTTGGACCTTCATGTGTCCAATTTTTTTTCATCAGCCCATGTCTCTTTTTGCAATAAGATGAGGGAAACAGCACCTTACATTATGTAGAGCTTTTATTTGGTGAAATGATATGTGTCATGTGTACTTCCAGTGTAGAAGTATAACATGTATATGGTGGCGTGTACGTGATCTTGGCTTTAAAAGCATGAAGTAAATCTCTAAAAATCACAAAAACCTTGACAAAACTCAATGCAAAAACAAGCAGCTTATGTAGGGGTTAAAATAGTATAAGCTTTGGTAGGGAATTTAATCACCACAAGGAACTCTCTTCATTTTATTTTCAAAAAGAAAGACTCCGGTTATCAAGTCTAACTCAGTAAGATCTTAAGGAAACTCGAGTCTTATCATATCTTAGCTAACAACAACCTAGACTAGAGCTTGCATATGCTACCCACAGATAGACCAGATAACAGAAAAGATTATGTTCAACCAACAAACTCAAAACTTAGGAGAATAACAGGTTGAAACATAGGGACAAGAGAGAAATAAGAGCAACTATTCATCATATCCGAAATAAAGATTGAAGCATAGACTTTAAACATTAAGGGATTATTGCAGAAGGCTCTTATATACTAACTTTATTTGAAAAGAAAAACTTTATTTGATAGTTCTTACCTGAACTTACCTGAGCTGAGGGTCCTCCCCCAAGCTAGTTTATTGACACCGATGAACCTGTCGGCACAGGACTCGTATTTTACGTCGTCGAGCGAAGACGTCTCCGATATGTGATTTAACTTGATGAAGCAGCATCTGACCCTGGAGATGAGGATACAGATGATTTAACTCGCCATACCTGTTTTACCTTCTTATGGCGGTCGACAGCTTGCTCCGGTGTTTTCTTCGTCTGTGCTTTTGCACCTCGTGTAGACTTCTTGTTGTGCTTTGCGTAATACCGGATGGGGAAATCCTTTTCCCAGAACTTCTCCATAAACTTGATCAGACTGTCTTTTTCTGGAGGTGTTACCTCCACTTTCTTAACGTTCTAACTGTTTCTCCCATACTTGATCTTGATCATGGAGCATTGCTCCACTTTTGGCCTGAACTCAAATCTCTCGTTCCTTCCATTAATGTTGAGCTGGATCTCTCCAGCACCCACATTAATGTGAGCGTCTGCTGTGCTCAAGAAAGGTCGCCCAAGGATGAGCGACGAATCGTTGCTCACGTCCATGTCCAGAACCACGAAGTCGACAGGAACGAAGCAATCCCGGATGCGCACCGGAATGTCTTCGGCTATCCCCTCCGGGTAGCGAACCGTAGAATCGGCCAACTGCAGTCTCATGGGAGTAGGGGACAAGGTAGTATAATTAAGGCGGTCAAATACTACCTTTGGCATGACGCTAACACTTGCCCCCAGATCACAGAGTGCATGCTCAAAATGCTGTGTCCCAATTGTACACGTGATGGTGGGACATCCTGGGTCCTTCTTCTTCTCCGGAACCTTGTTTAGGATGGCCGCACTGCACTCCTCAGTCAGCTTCACGACCTCGGTACTTGGGAGTGGACGTTTGTTGTTGAGAATGTCCCTCAAGTACTTAGCATAGGTCGGTACCTGCATAGCATCCAGCAATGGTATGTGTATATTTAACTTTTGAATGACTTCTACGAACCTGGCGAACTGCTCATCCGCGGATGGTTTCTTCTGACGTTGCGGGAATGGCAGCACGTTGCTGTCGTAGAACTCATGTGGTGCACTTTGTCCAGCTGGTGCCAGCTCGGCTTCAGGCTCTTTCTCCACTTCTGGGGTTTCCTTCCTTGGTGTTGCTGCCTTCCCTGCATGGTTAACTGGGACTGGATCCCGAGTAGCCTTACCGCTTCTCGTAGAAACAGCTTTCACATTTTCAAAAGACGATTCCGGTTGCCCAGGAATCCGCCCCTTGCCACCAGAAGGGATAGCAGCCGCTAGCTGAGCTAACTGAGTTTCTAACATTTTGTTAAAGCTTAGCTGGCTCTGGAAGGTCGAGGACAAACTTTCTATCTTAGAATTTATGCCCTCTAGAGCCTTATCATTTGCAGCAAGCCTCTTAGAGATAGATTCATTAATCCTGGATTGACCAAGGACAAGATCTTTGAGGGAGGGTTGGTTAGAGAAAGAATTATTATTGTTACCTCCCTGGTAGAATGGACGTTGCTGATTCTGATTCCAGTTCCCTTGAGGCCGGTACCCGTTGTTGCCATTTACGAACTGTACCTCCTCTTGCGTCTCGAGGCAGTTGTTCCCCGAGTGGCCAGTTTCTCCACAGACTTCACACGTCATGTGTGAGTCCAGTGGCCCTTCATTGTCGGCGCCTCCATCCTTGGTGCGATCCTCGAGGCACTTCATGATGAGATCCATCTTGGCAGCCAGCATGTCCACCTCCTTCACGGTGTGCATACCGCGTTTACGTCCCTGAAGACGGTCGTCATTCCAAGATTGGTTTGACACCATCTTCTCAATGAGAAGCTTGGCGGCGGCCACGGTCAAGGAAAGGAATGCTCCTCCAGCAGCAGCATCCATGTGTTCACGGGCTGTCTGGGACAACCCATGATAAAAGTTCTGAAGCAGGAGCCATTCTTGCATGCCATGGTGGGGGCATGCCAGAATGTAATCCTGGAAGCGATCCCACGCTTCCGGAACCGTCTCCCCGGACTCTTGCTGGAAGCTGGAAATTCTTCCCCGAAGGGCATTGGTTTTCCCAATGGGGAAGAATTTTGCCAAGAAGGCGTTGGAGCACTTGGTCCATGTATTCACCGCCTCACGGTTGGAATAGAACCATTGTTTGGCTCTACCTAGCAGTGAGAACAGGAATAGACGGAGCCTGATGGCCTCTTGATCCACCCCTCGGATGGTGATGGTACTGCACACCTCCAGGAAGTGCTGCAGGTGAGCACTGGCGTCTTCATTGGCTTTCCCACAGAAGGGGCTAGCCTGCACCATGTTGATCAGTGGGGCCTTCAGCTCAAAAGCATGATCCCCCACCTCCACTGCTGGTCCCGTAGGGATCTGAGCAGCGGACGGGGCGGAGTAGTCACGGATGGTTCTGTCGGCCATGGCTTCTTCTGGTTGGGGTGCTACGGGAACGGGTTGTTCTCCTTGGTTGGAGGATTCTCTGATGACTGGTTCGGTTTCCGACAAGAACACCTGAGGGATTACGACACGAGTGCGTACCCTCCTTCCTATGGTATTTGGGTTCTCGACATAATTGGATGGTAGTTGGAAACCAGACATGCACTACCTTGTTTCACATCACAGAGAAATAGAGCAAAAGGGTATACTTGCTAGATTACTAGCAATTAATCTTGTTGTATTAAATACATGGATGATCAAATCTCTTTAACCAATGCTTTCTCCGGCAACGGCGCCAGAAATGCTTGTTGGTATTTCTTAGCATCACCACTTTAGAATAGTGATGGTACTAGAGATACGTTACAGATATTCTGCAAGCGCACAGAAGTACGTTGTAGCATTTCACCCAGGAGTATTCCAGAGTATCGTTATTTGTTTATCCACAGGGAAAGCGTTTGGTTAAGAGAGAAATGTCATCCCATGTAATTACTTACAACAGCATTAATATACCATAATCTAAACAGGGGTAACGGATATAGAAATGAATGGATAGAGTGACACATAGAAGTTCATTGCTCATCATTATGGTAGTCTTAGTTAGTAATAATACATTAGTGAAGATCACCAAGGTTTCATTAGCATCATACAAATGTGACTAGTTATACTACAATACCCTATACAAGCTCATTCAATGATCATATGCAAGAGGACATATCGAGGTATCCAGTGGTTCCCTCATCAAGGGACGACAGTAGGACGTCTTATCATAAAGGCCTAATACCCACTCCCGTACGTGGAGGATTACAAAGGACGGACAGGGCTGTCACCACCTGCCGCCTACCTCTACTAATCCGTGGGGCAGCGGTACCCTCAACAATATACCGTATCCCAAACACCATGTTTGCAATACGAGATACAACTCTATCTATCACGTTAATAAATAGAGCAACCAAGAGGCACATTGAGCCAATGACATTGCATACATTCACTTGATTGAGGTGTAAGACATAAGTAGTATGTACTAAACAAGTATAGAATAGCTGAGGCACGTGACATAAGTATGAAGGTATTTCCATTAAGATCAGAGTACAAGAAGTAAGTAAGATAATACAAGAGATGAACTCTAGAACTTACCAAGACTCCTTCAGAAGCCCTTCAGCAGATCTAACACTATGACTATCACTACTAAGACTAAGACTAAGCTTGTAGCAAAGAGAGCTCTTCTTCTGGTGTGTGTTGAGTACGGTGCCCCCTTGCAGGTATTTATAGCATCACAAGGACGGTTGGAGACGGCCAGAGGCGGTTGAGGACGGTTGGAGGTGGGCCTAGGTCGGCCGAAGTCCGCAGGTCGGCCGACCCTTGGATCCACCGTCTTCAGCAATGCACGGCTCTGATGGACTCCTGATGGCGGTTTACAGGTACTGGTCAAGGGGGAAGCGAAAACGGCCGCTGGGCCAAGTCGGCCGACCTAGCCAGGTCGGCCGACCTGGTTTCGCCGCCTTTTGGTCCCACTCTTCTCTGGTAGACTGCCATGTGGGTCCTTATGACGGTTCCAGGTGGGTATACTCCGTTTAGGTACAAATGAGTTGAGGTGTGGGCCCTTCAATCCGTGGGACTGACACATGGCTCATCCCTCACCCTTGACTTGAACCGACCATGATTCAACGTCCATGATCCTTCTTCTATGTGCTTCTTGACCTGTGTGGAAAGTGGGCTCGATTGGGGTTCAGGCCAGGTCGCCCGACCTAGCCAGGTCGGCCGACCTGGGCCTGTGCCCAATTTCGTCCATCTTTTGCACCGTAGTCCCTGTACTCAAATATATTCCAGATATGCATGGTATACCATTATTTGAATACTAATGTCTAAGTTATGCCTTGATCTTTATTGGTTTCTGAGCCTATTGATGGTCGGATTTTATGTTATAAGGACCGTCAACAGGGAGCTCGAGATAACACAGGGACACAGGGATTATACAGGTTCGGGCTACCCAGAGGTATAATACCCTACGTCCTGTGCTCGGG
>CM014270.1:29837063-29849940 GCA_004135705.1 Alloteropsis semialata
CAAGAACAGGGTTCACGTGAATGCACAGAACACTCCCGTGGTCGGATGAAGCCGAAGGTGATAAGGGCGGACTGAGCACCTCGAAGAGAGGAGCTACTGCGTGGCACAGAGCTCACGCGTTGAACAATGCAACCGGAGTCACATGCGATGGTCTAGCACAGGGCTATAAATAGTCACCAAGGCGCAGGGCCTTGCGGTAATCAGATGATAGGCATACCAACCACTTTGAAGAATGTTGGGGGCTTGTTCCTGGGTTCATCCTCCAGAGAGGAATCTTGGGGACTTGGTAGCTTGGTGCTAGAAGAGTGCTTGCGAAGATCCTGAGGTGTTGATTAGCGTCTGAGTGCTGTCCCATTCACCCCTGCATTCCCATGTACGAGGGCCATGTGGGGTGAAATGCTTTGTAGAACAAGGGATACCCGGAGGCATTCGCTAACAACCCTCTATTGGTGCTATCCCGTCAATGGCTGCAGTGGCGCTACAAGAGAGCTTGCGAGGAGCTCATGTGGGCCAAGCTTGCTACGGATGCAGCACTGGGCGCAGGGACGAGTTCCCCAGGCCGTCATCTTGACGGTTGATGTGTTTTGATTCTCGTAACCGGCCCTTTGACCGGCTTCCTTTGTAATTTATAATCCTTGTATTGAATCTTTTCTCCTTTTCATTTCTTATAAATGCAATATCTGTGTCCTTGGACCCGGAGGTCAAGAGAGGCATCGTAGGTTCGCATAATAGTAACAAGTCACGGAGTCTTCTTGGTCGAAGTGCCGAGGCGCCGAGTCCTGAAACCCGTTGACCGGAGTCAAGAGCGCCGAGTCCCCGAGAGTCGGGGCTGGCCGAGTCCGGAGACCCGTTGACCGGAGTCAAGACCGCCGAGTCCCCGAGGGTCGGGGCTGGCCGAGTCCGGAGACCCGTTGACCAGAGTCAATGTTGACGGTCCTTATAACATAAAATCCGACCGTCAATAGGCTCAGAAACCAATAAAGATCAAAGCATAACTTAGACATTAGTATTCAAATAATGGTATACCATGCATATCTGGAATATATTTGAGTACAGGGACTACGGTGCAAAAGATGGACGAAACTGGGCACAGGCCCAGGTCGGCCGACCTGGCTAGGTCGGGCGACCTGGCCTGAACCCCGATCGAGCCCACTTTCCACACAGGTCAAGAAGCACATAGAGGAAGGATCATGGACGTTGAATCATGGTCGGTTCAAGTCAAGGGTGAGGGATGAGCCATATGTCATTCCCACGGATTGAAGGGCCCACACCTCAACTCATTTGTACCTAAACGGAGTATACCCACCTGGAACTGTCATAAGGACCCACATGGCAGTCTACCAGAGAAGAGTGGGACCAAAAGGCGGCGAAACCAGGTCGGCCGACCTGGCTAGGTTGGCCGACTTGGCCCTGCGGCCGTTTCGTTTCCCCCTTGACCCGTACCTGTAAACCGCCATCTGGAGTCCATCAGAGCCGTGCATTGCTGAAGACGGTGGATCCAAGGGTCGGCCGACCTGGGGACTTCGGCCGACCTAGGCCCACCTCCAACCGTCCTCAACCGCCTCTGGCCGTCTCCAACTGTCACACCCGGATTTACGAAGGAAATCCGAATGCTACTATATGTGTACCCAGGAAGTCTTTACACACATATAGCTCAGAAATGAATATCAAAGAAAGGAAAACAGTGCTCGATAACATAAATCATAACAAGTCTTACATCACAGGCATTACATTTATTAACGAGTTTATCAAAGTAGCGGAAGCCTGACGTAGTCTAACTCCAGAACATCTCCACAGGGACTCTGACTGGGGGAATGCACTGCCTAGAAGTCCGAGAACTCCTCGGGGAAGACAAAAGCATCCACTGGCGGCTCCTCTGAGTACCCATCCGGGATTTTGTTGATATGAAGCAAGTGTAAGTAATCCATCTTACTTAGCAAGCATAACATGATTAAATGAGGCTCAAAAGGCTATGCAAGGTTTAAACTGCGGTTAGCATTTTAGTTGATTGATTTTAAAATTAACCTGTATTACTAGAATTAGATGACAACCCGGTTGTAACCCACATTAGAAAAACACGTGAGATATTATAAGTAACCAACATCATCCTTAACCATTACTTTAGAAAACAAGGAACCGCTCGAAAAGGATCCAGGCCGCTCTTGACCGTGAGCACGGCTGTTATAACAGTTTTACACTCTGCAGAGGTTGTACACTTTCACCACAAGTCGCGTAAAAGTTCAGAAGAACTTTAAACCCAACCATGCAGTGCTGATCAGGCACATTCATCACACTACCTTTGGTGTGACTGCATAGGGACGCTACGAGGCCTTTCGACAGACACTCTAACAAGTTAGTGGCCGCTATGGTTTCCTGACAGGCGCATGGACCCCTCCAGGCTCCAGCCAAAACATCACACAAATCCATCACACACAAACCCCAATGAGAACTGACCGAGGTCCACACTTAAACCTGGAAGCCCCACTTGCGCCTTTCGGTAACCACTAAACAAGCTAGAGCCGTACAGTGTACTTAGCCAAGACCAGAGCCATGTGATCCTTGTGGTTGTACGGTTTTCCTGGGTGGCCGCTTTAAGATCCGGAACCTTAAGGAGAGACACTAGAGCAATCCAAACACATGCTCTAGTTCCCTAAACCATGTTGCTAAAAAGCACATTTTAATAAGGTTCCAAGTATATCATTAGTCAAGATTAACATATATTCATCGTTCATTAGCGGTTGCAAGCAAGCTAAGCACAACTAACTTATCTACCCTCATGCATAAACCCAAGGTAACAAGGTAAAATAGGATAAACAAGACTAGTCAATCCTATGGTTTAACAAATTAGACACATGCATGAATGAATAACATGATTAATAGGGTGAATAGGTATCAAGGATGAATCATGTTACACTTGCCTTCCTCAAAGTATTGCTGCTGATCCGATTCTTCAAACTCTTGATCAAAGCCGGCCTCGTACTGATCGCACTCTAAACACGCATTCCAATCACCACACATACATCCATCACAAGCCAGTACATGCATACAAAAGTATATTTATTAGAACAGTACATCATACAATGAAAACAGAAGCAAAAAGGATATAAAACTAATCTACGCATTTCTACGAACACAACAACGCGAAAATCACTCTAATCGGACTTACGGTGAAGAAACTACGCTAAAAACAAGATCGAGGACTAATCTGCGATAACCGAGGACTTAAACGTGATTAACCCTAGATCTTGAGGGGTAGCAGAGAAGTTTCTCTGAACTGAAAAAGGATGGCGGGTTTATTTGGGAATTTTGGAGGGACTCTTTAGCAAAGTCGCGAAGGGGTATGCTGGGATCTATTCTGAGCCGTTGGATCAAGGATGGAGGGCTGCTGTTGATTCTTCTTGCTCTGGTCGGACTGCACAGGGGAGGCGACGCAACTTTCACGAACAGAAGGGGTGGCGGCCATTGTTTGCAGGCCAGAGGTAGCCGGGGACAGGGGCCCCAAGGCCTCGGTGCATGAATTTCAGAGGTGAGCGGCAAAACGGAACCGGGACGGCGACGCGAACCCGTCTTGATGCTTACTTCAGGCAAGAAGGCAGCAGGTTCGGTGCGCCGCGAGGAGACAGCAGGTCACGGTCGTAGAGTTGGGGCGGTCGTGTGGCTTCGGTTTGCTGCTTCTGGGTGGCGCGGCGTGATCCTTGTGTCCCTGTGCACAAGACAGAGGGGTGAGGGGTGAAGGGGGAGGCGCGGACAGCAGCAAAACCATGGCGACAGCTTTTACCTCTGTTGTTCTGGCGACGAAATCCGGCGGCAAGGATCACTGGTGGCGATGGGAAAAGAGATTGGGGAGTGGGGGAACCAGAGGGGGATGGGGAGGAGCTCGTCCAGAGTATTCCTGCAGGGGATGAGAGCCTTTGGTCCTGGAATTGAAAGGGGGCGATTTCTGCAGGGCGACGTCAAGGAAAAAGGGCGACAGTTTCTGAAGGGGAGGGCGAAGGGGCGCGGTATTAGGGGGAGGGGCGACGTTTCTGCTGCCATTCATTGCCTGCGTGCGTGCGTTATCTCCTGGCTGCGTGGAAGGGGAAAAGGGGCGTGTGATGAAGGGAGAGGAAGGGGTCACGCAAGGAAAAAGGAGGGGGCGACGTTCCTGCGTCGGTCTTCTGCGTGATGTGCTCCTGCGTGCGTTGTGCAGGGAGGGGAAGGGGCCAGCCTGGGTTGGATCTGTTTGGCCCAAGGGAAGAGAAAGAGAGGATGGGTTGGGCTCAAGAGGGAAAAGAGAGATGGGCGGGGCTGGTTTTGGGCCGTTTACGATTGGGCCACGAGGAAGAAAAGAGAAAGAAATAGGCCGGGTTGGATTTAGATTGGACTCTAGGTCAGGTAGGGCCCACGAGGAAGAAAAAGAGAGAAGGGAGAAAGAGATGGGCCGGCGGCTTTCGGGCCATGGAGAAAAAGAAAAGAGGCCGGGCCGGTTTCACTTTGCTTGAGTCGGGTCTGGATATAGAAAAGCACAAGAGATTTTTAGTCTAGGTTTGCGGACTTCGAAAAAGAAGGAAAAGGGGAGAGATAGTCGGGCCGGATTTTTGGGTCGGGAAAGGTTTTAGGTCTAGGTTGGACTTGGGTTTTGGATATGGTTTCCGAGCTTCGGGTTTTGGCACTGGGTTCTCGGATTTTGGGAAAGAAAGAAAAGAGAAACAAAAACAGGCCGAGCTTAGGGTTGGGTTTTCCGGGCTCTAGGACTAGCACACAAAAGACTCATACAAGAAAACGATGCACCGGCATGAAATGCACAAACAAGTTTCTAAACCTAGTTGATTTTAATTACTAAAAAGGTTTTATATTTTTTTTCTAAATTTCAGGAATGCTCACACAAGAACTAGCAAATTAATTACTATATTAGAAAGGGAATTTTTAGGGTGTTACACCAACCGTCCTTGTGATGCTATAAATACCTGCAAGGGGGCACCGTACTCAACACACACCAGAAGAAGAGCTCTCTTTGCTACAAGCTTAGTCTTAGTCTTAGTAGTGATAGTCATAGTGTTAGATCTGTTGAAGGACTTCTGAAGGAGTCTTGGTAAGTTCTAGAGTTCATCTCTTGTATTCTCTTACTTCTTGTACTCTGATCTTAATGGAAATACCTTCATACTTATGTCATGTGCCTCAGCTATGCTATACTTGTTTAGTACATACTACTTATGTCTTACAGCTCAATCAAGTGAATGTATGCAATGTCATTGGCTCAATGTGCCTCTTGGTTGCTCTATCTATTAACGTGATAGATAGAGTTGTGTCTCGTATTGCAAACATGGTGTTTGGGATACGGTATACTGTTGAGGGTACCGCTGCCCCATGGATTAGTAGAGGTAGGCGGCAGGTGGTGACAGCCCTGTCCGTCCTTTGTAATCCTCCACGTACGGGAGTGTATTAGGCCTTTATGATAAGACGTCCTACTGTCGTCCCTTGATGAGGGAACCACTGGATACCTCGATATGTCCTCTTGCATATGATCATTGAATGAGCTTGTATAGGGTATTGTAGTATAACTAAGTCACATTTGTATGATGCTAATGAAACCTTGGTGATCTTCACTAATTTATTATTACTAACTAAGACTACCATAATGATGAGCAATGAACTTCTATGTGTCACTCTATCCATTCATTTCTATATCCTTTACCCCTGTTTAGATTATGGTATATTAATGCTGTTGTAAGTAATTACATGGGATGACATCTCTCTCTTAACTAAACGCTTTCCCTGCGGATAAACAAATAACGATACTCTGGAATACTCCCGGGTGAAATGCTACAACGTACTTCTGTGCGCTTGCAGAATATCTGTAACGTCTAGATTTACGATGAAGTATCTCTAGTACCATCACTACTCTAAAGTGGTGATGCTAAGAAATACCAACAGTCAAGAGCGCCGAGTCCCCGAGGGTCGGGGCTGGCCGAGTCCGGAGACCTGTTGACCAGAGTCAAGAGCGCCGAGTCCCCGAGAGTCGGGGCTGGCCGAGTCCGGAGACCCGTTGACCAGAGTCAAGAGCGCCGAGTCCCCGAGGGTCGGGGCTGGCCGAGTCCGGAGACCCGTTGACCGGAGTCAAGAGCGCCGAGTCCCCGAGGGTCGGGGCTGGCCGAGTCCGGCGACCCGTTGACCGGAGTCTAGAGCGCCGAGTCCCCGAGAGTCGGGGCTGGCCGAGTCTGGAGACCCGTTGACCGGAGTCAAGAGCGCCGAGTCCCCGAGAGTCGGGGCTGGCCGAGTCCGGAGACCCGTTGACCGGAGTCAAGAGGGCCGAGGCCCCGAGAGTCGGGGCTGGCCGAGTCCGGAGACCCGTTGACCGGAGTCAAGAGCGCCGAGTCCCCGAGAGTCGGGGCTGGCCGAGTCCGGAGACCCGTTGACCGGAGTCAAGAGCGCCGAGTCCCCGAGGGTCGGGGCTGGCCGAGTCCGGAGACCCATTGACCGGAGTCAAGAGCGCCGAGTCCCCGAGAGTCGAGGCTGGCCGAGTCCGGAGACCCGTTGACCAGAGTCAAGAGCGCCGAGTCCCCGAGGGTCGGGGCTGGCCGAGTCCGGAGACCCGTTGACCGGAGTCAAGAGCGCCGAGTCCCCGAGGGTCGGGGCTGGCCGAGTCCGGAGACCCGTTGACCGGAGTCAGAGCGCCGAGTCCCCGAGGGTCGGGGCTGGCCGAGTCTGGAGACCCGTTGACCGGAGTCAAGAGCGCCGAGTCCCCGAGGGTCGGGGCTGGCCGAGTCCGGAGACCCGTTGACCGGAGTCAAGAGCGCCGAGTCCCCGAGGGTCGGGGCTGGCCGAGTCCGGAGACCCGTTGATCGGAGTCAAGAGCGCCGAGTCCCCGAGGTCGGGGTTGGCCGAGTCCGGCGACCCGTTGACCGGAGTCTAGAGCGCCGAGTCCCCGAGGGTCGGGGCTGGCCGAGTCCGGAGACCCATTGACCGGAGTCAAGAGCGCCGAGTCCCCGAGGGTCGGGGCTGGCCGAGTCCGGAGACCCATTGACCGGAGTCAAGAGCGCCGAGTCCCCGAGGGTCGGGGCTGGCCGAGTCCGGAGACCCGTTGACCGGAGTCAAGAGCGCCGAGTCCCCGAGGGTCGGGGCTGGCCGAGTCCGGAGACCCGTTGACCGGAGTCAAGAGCGCCGAGTCCCCGAGGGTCGGGGCTGGCCGAGTCCGGAGACCCGTTGACCGGAGTCAAGAGCGCCGAGTCCCCGAGGGTCGGGGCTGGCCGAGTCCGGAGACCCGTTGACCGGAGTCAAGAGCGCCGAGGCCCCGAGGGTCGGGGCTGGCCGAGTCCGGAGACCCATTGACCGGAGTCAAGAGCACCGAGTCCCCGAGGGTCGGGGCTGGCCGAGTCCGGAGACCCGTTGACCGGAGTCAAGAGCGCCGAGTCCCCGAGGGTCGGGGCTGGCCGAGTCCGGAGACCCGTTGACCGGAGTCAAGAGCGCCGAGTCCCCGAGAGTCGGGGCTGGCCGAGTCCGGAGACCTGTTGACCGGAGTCAAGAGCGTCGAGTCCCCGAGGTCGGGGCTGGCCGAGTCCTGTGGCAAAAGAGCCATTGGCACACAGAGAGCCGTTGGCCCGCAGTTAACGGGACTCCCGCGGATTCCGTCCGTTTATTACGGCGCCGTTAGGGTAATTCGGATCGGCGGAAGGGGATAAATCGGATCTGTTCACCGGCGGCTTTTACCACAGTTACTTTTCCAAATCGAGAAGCATCCCGCGCCTCCACCACCGCTTAGTGCCGCCGTAGGAGCGATTCGCTCGCCGCCCGTTCGCCGCCGCCGGAGTTCAAGCGCCGCCGCCGCCGCTACTTGTCTACATCGTGCCTGAGCACCTCGGCGGAGATGGCGGACTCGAGGGAGACGCTGAGGACGCCGGCATCGGGGGAGGAGGTGCCACCGGCGACGGAGATGGTGGACGCGGGCGTTTCCGCGGGCCTCGGAGAAGGTGACGCGGAGAAGGAGGTGACGCCCTCAGTTGGCCAGGCTGGGGCCGCGGGGGATGCCGCCGCCCACGAGGGCGGCAATGCTGATGCGCCGGCGACTGCCCACGGGGCAGACGCCAAAGGGAAGGGAGTGGCCTCGTCGGAGGAGGTCCCGGAGCTGACGTCTGTCCCGGGAGGAGTGCCGCCCCAAGAGCCGGCCTGGGGTCAATCCTCGTCACCGAGGAGAGGCTCCAGGATATGGTTCGCCGCGGCGTGCTCGGGCCGCGGGAGATCCTGCAGTGGCGGCCCGCCGGCGATGATGCCCGGCCGTGGGAGCGCTCGGAGACAGAGATGGCCGTCTTCGCGCCGTTCTTCGAGCGGGGGTTTGGATTGCCCACAGGAGATTTCTTCCGGGGGCTTCTTCACTTTTATGGAGTCAAGATGAGTCACTTGAACCCCACCTCCATTTTATCGATCTCCGTCTTTATTCATCTGTGCGAAGCTTTTCTTGGGATCCCGCCACATTTCCCGTTGTGGCGGCGCTTGTATCGGATGAAGATCATCGGGGAAGGTTCCGGGAAGGGTCCAGCTAGGATCACCAGAGGGGCTGGGTTCTCGTTGAGGGTCGGCATGTCCAGGAGGTATTTTGTCCTGGACATGAACGATTCCAACAAGAACTGGAGGCAAGAGTGGTTCTATGTCGCGAACCATCCCCCTGCTCTACCTGCCCGACTGGCCACCAGCCAGTGAGGAAGGATTGCTGGGAGTCACAGCCGGAGGGCCAGGAGCTGCAGGAGGCCGAGGAGCTGCTGAAGTTGATCGCTGAGTTGAAGGAACAGAAGTTGACTGCCGTGGCTGTGATGATTTCTTTCGTGCGGCGGTTGACTCAGCCAATCAAAGACCGGGTGCATCCCGGGTTTGAATTCTCTGGGGCAATGATCCAACCCGGGAACAGGCCCGGACGGTGTCTATCCCGGAGACCTGCGAAAGGATCTCCGGCTTCATGCGCGGCAGGATCTACAATGAGGGCACGCCGATGCCCTTTTCGTTACATAATCCCCCTCCACCGGTCAGTTCTCTTTTTCCTTGTATGTTGTGTTGCTGACTGTTGAGCTGCTGGGCGTTTGATGAACTGTACCCTTGCTTGCATCGTGCCTTTGTCTTGCAGGAGCGGGCGACGAAGTACTTCAGCCCGGCACCCCAGCCCGAGGGTAATGTTCGGGTGGAGAAACTGATGACGGTGGAGGAGGCGTCCCGGACTTCTCAAGTCGTGGACGAGGGACAAGCCGCCTGGGAAGTGGCCGACTTCATCTCGGCTCCCCGAGACGAGGCGGGGAATGACCCGGTGGCCCAGGTGCTTGGCGGGCTGGGGAGGCCATTGCGTCAGGCCGTACGCAAGCTGACGCCATCCCAGAGGGCGGCTCGAGAGGAGTCCCCCAGGCCGTCTCCGCAGCTGGGGCAGGCCGCGCGGGCCGAGGCCGAGGCGCGGCGGAAGAGGAAGGCGGCGAGTGACGCGGGAGGTGGCGCCGACGGGTCTCCCTCAGGGCTTGAGTCGGGGCAACCCACGCAGGAGACTGCAAGGGGCCACGGGGGCCCGTTTGCCCAGCCAGCGTTGCGACCAGACGCGACCCTACTACCGAGCCAAACGCCTCCGCAGGTGCTGCGGGGTGTGCAGTTCAAGCGTCCACGCAAGGGCGGGTAAGTTGCCTTAGCAACCCAGTAAGTTCTCGATGAGCCTGTCTTGAGTTGTTGGAGTATTGGATGCAGGCCCGGAAGCCGAGTGGAGGCCGGTGGCAAGGCGCCGCCAAGTCGGCCTATCGGCACGGAGGTGGGATCAGGGTCCAGCACAGCCTTGGTCGTGCTGGAGCTGGTGCCGGCCGGCATGTCAGCGAAAAAGCTGATACCCTCCAGATGCGTAGCGCAGTTCTTGATGGAATCGGGGAAGATGACGGAGCGACGATCTGCCATCGAGCTAGCTTTATTGCCCGGCGATCACCCCTACCTGGCGCGCCAACTGTCGGAGTTCTAGTCCGGCAGTCCACCCGGGGGTACCCAGATGGTTGATTTGTAGGCAAAGGGGACTAGGGAGCTCGAGGTAACACAGGGACACAGGGATTATACAGGTTCGGGCTACCCGGAGGTATAATACCCTACGTCCTGTGCTCGGGGGTCTTGTATTAATCTGCTCGGCGAGTTCCGGAGAACAGCGGCGAGCTCTTGGTTACAATGCGTGGAGGTCTGATTGAATGATCTAAGGGGGTCGACCTAGGCCACCTTATATAGGCTAGCGGCCTAGGGTTTTCAAGTCGGTTATCTCTAATTATGGTCCGGCTCAAATCAGGAAACTAATCCAAGTCGGTTACAATATAATCCCCGTGATCTCAAGGCAGGATCTAGACGAATCGCCGAATGCCTTGCGGGCTAAGTCTTCTCCAATCTTATCCATCAAGTCGGGGATCCTCGTGGGCCGGCCTGGGGTCGGCCCACATCCTTGTTAGACGTGGGCCCAGGCCGACTACATATCCGGTCGGTAGTGGGCCCACGGGTACCCATATCCCACAGTCACCACCTGCCGCCTACCTCTACTAATCCATGGGGCTACAAAGCAAACAAAGATAACTTCTAGCCTAGACACAACGTCTACGCTATCAATTACTACTTTAGTCTTGTTCCTAGACCAAAATATTCACTAAGCATTCACAAATGATTAATGAATGATGAACCCGCAAGCAACTATAGCAGGGAACTTACTTAATCAAGAGAACTTAATACCATAAGAGATCACGAACACTTACTAGAAGAAGGAAGCATCCGTCAAGGTACAAGATCGGGGAAGAGTGCCGACAGTCCCGGCACTTCCCCCGGACTACCCCTCACTCTCTCCCTATTCTCTAGATACTACACTGGAGTAGAGCTTCGCCTTGGAGTGGAGCTTGTAGCTTCTCTATCTTGTGTGTCTTGAGAGTGAGGGGTAGGGGGTATTTATAGTGTAGGGAGTGCCTTGGGAGAGTGGAGATCCTCCCTAGGTCTTAGGGAATATTCCCCTCCCTATTCTCCCTTTGCGACACCTGTCCCTAAAACCAACGTAGAAAGTCAGCGCAGCGAAGGAACATCGCATGCAGAATCTTTCCCGTGTGGTTCTGTGCTTTCCGTGGAAAATCTTGTGCAACCATGCCTCCTCGATCCGTGTGATTGACTTCCTGATGAACCGAGTTGCGCCACGTACCCCATCTGCATCCCGCGCGAGAGCGCAAGGTCGCTGACCGCGCCAGGCCGAGTCGCTCTAGGCGTGGGCAGCAGCTCTGGCTGCTCTCCCATTCGGCCATAGGCCATGGGCCCGTGGGTCCTGCTGGGCCTGCATGTGGCCGGCCCCCTGTGCTGCTCGCCCTGCTCCCGTGCAGAGGGCCGGGCGTGTGCCCTGGGAAGGGTGCATGCCCTTGTATGTGGCCCGGCCTGCTCTGGCCAGTGGGCCCCACCTAGGTGGGTCTATAACATTATATATTGCCCCTTTGTATCTTGTTGATCCGTGGTCCAGATGATACAAGTAATATAAAAGTTGGAAGTGTTTCGACGAGATCTCCACAATGACATACTCCAAATGAGCATCTGAGATACTTTGTGATAATAATATTTATTTCTCATCTCAAGCCTATTGTGCTCTTTTCTGCATGACAAAGTAAAACACCAACACTCACTCTATCATTATGTTTGGTGTTTATATTTCATATATTTTCTGCAGGAGTTGACAGTTAAATTTGGTACTTAACGACCGTCAACACCGATATACGTATGGCCCATCCCACAAGTGGAAGTGGCTTTCATAGTCCAACTTCTTCTTGTTTCAACCTAGGGGAACATAGCCTACCACTATATAGTTTTCAATATTTGCATACCATGGGTTGGCAACTGTTGCCTTAAGAAGTGTGTCATCCCTTAGGTAGTCATTGATGAGCAGCTCATGTGTCTCCTCAACCTGTAACCTAGATAGATGATCGGCTACTGCATTTTCTACTCCCTTTTTATCTCAGATTTCTAGATCGAATTTTTGAAGAAGAAGGATCCATCGGATGAGCCTAGGTTTAGCATCCTTCTTAGTTAGGAGGTATTTCAACGCAGCATGGTTTGAGTAGATGATTACCTTTGCCCCCACTAAGTAGGATCTAAACTTATCTATCGCGAAGACCACAACCAACAACTCTTTTTCAGTGGTGGCATAGTTCAGCTGGGCTCCGGTCAAGGTTTTGCTAGCATAGGAAATGGCATAGTGCCTCTTGTCCTTGGTTTGGCCTAGGACAGCTCCTACGGCATAATCGCTAGCATCGCACATGATCTCAAAGGGTAGTGCCCAGTCAGGTGGTTGAATAACTGGGGCCGAGGTGAGTGCCTTCTTTAGGATTTGGAAGGCTTGATGACACTCATCAGTGAAGATGAACTCCACTTCTTTTGCTAGAAGATTGGTTAGGGGCCGGGCAATATGAGAGAAGTCTTTGATAAAACGCCGATAAAACCCGACATGCCCTAGAAAGCTGCGGATTCCCTTCACATTCATGGGAGGTGGAAGCTTCTTGATAACTTCAATTTTTGCCTTATCTGTCTCTATGCCACATTCAGACACCAAGTGTCCTAGCACAATTCCTTCCCGAACCATGAAATGGCATTTCTCCCAGTTCAGGATTAAGTGCTTTTGTTCACATCATTGTAAGACCTTGTTTAAATTCTCCAGACAATATGTGAAGGATTTGCCATAGACGGAAAAGTCGTCCATGAACACCTCCATGATTTTCTTAATCATGTCAGAGAACATAGACATCATGCACCTTTGGAATGAGGCTGGGGCATTGCAAAGACTGAAGGACATCCTATGGTAAGCATATATTCCATTAGGGCAAGCGAAGGTGGTCTTACTTTGGTCATCCGGGTGTATGGGGATTTTGTGATATCCGGAATGTCCATC
>CM014270.1:29851304-29866062 GCA_004135705.1 Alloteropsis semialata
TATCTGCTACAGCCTCACACCATCATGTCTAATCAGGGCTCCCCGCCAACCTAAAAACACCTTCGATCGGACCTGTCCGATCAGGAATCGGATCCTCTTTGAGTTAGAATCGTACTCTCCCTTATTAATCAGAATCGACTTCGACTTCAACTACTAATTGGACTAACTCCACTCCTTTAACTGCCATCATCAGCCCCGACTTCATTCATTATTTCATCGCGCCAGCCGAGTCAAAATCTGGTGTCAACAATTTTTTTGCTCGAGCTAAAGAAATGGTGTTGGTGGATTGTCCCATTTGAATGGCTGGGCTTCCTTTAGGCATTTCTTGGAAAAGTCTCTCGACAAGCCTGCTAATAAGAATGGGCACGTCCGGACCGTCATAAATATGGAAATCCAGAAAAACTACGGTCTCATTGAAAACTACAGGGATCATTCTAAGGATGCCGTAGCTTTCCAAAAGGTTCCCATAAGTATCTTGCATAAGCTTTTGGGAAGGGGATAAGGCCGCATTGGGACAAAGCCTTTGGGCAAGAGATTTTGAAATGACATTTGTACCAACGCTAGGGTTATAAAGGATTTCCATCATGACCCTTGTATTTGATAGAAGAAAGGGATTGAGGGTCTGACGAGTCGGACTACCTCGGGCGATGTCTCTGCTTCCCTTAGAAATTCTCTACTCATAACCGCCGATTGATATTTCGGATCTTCTATGAGAACGGGCTTATCGGACGGGTTAAGATTTTGTCAAAGCAGAGATCTTCATGCTCAGGGTTTAGGTTGGATTGGTAAAATCGAGGCATTACCAAAATCTATGAAAAGATCATCCTTGATTTCACCAATAAAGTCCACTAGATGAGTTTCCTCATCTTCTGGACTGTGGGATTTTCCCACGGGAGGCTCTTCTTTTACGGGATCGGAGAAGAGAGTAGTCATGGGTGTAGGCTTGATAGGTAGGACCTCCTTTTCTGTCTCGAGGATTTCTCCATCCTCTGGTTCAGGGAATTCATCAAACATACTAGTGAAAGGGGTATTCTCAAGTATTTTACTGAGGGCAGCTCTCCCTTCACTAGGTGTCAAATGAGTGAATGACCCACCTGAAGAAGTGTCGAGAAGGATAGAGGATTCCTTGCTAAGGCCTCGATGGAAATGCTGTAAAAGCATAGGTTCGGGGATAGCAAGGTCAGGACCAGACATGTTTAGATTCAAGAATCGGGCCCAGGCCGCTCCTAAGGTTTCTTTCTCCCTTTGCCGAAAGGTTAGGATTCCAACTCAGAGGTCCACTATTCCGAAGACCGAAAAGAATGCTAGACAGAATTTGTCTCACAACACTTCCAAATCTCCATTGGTACTACCTATGGTTTGAGCGTACCATTGCTTGACAATCCCTGGCAACGGTGCCAAAAAGCTTGTTGGTATTTTTTAATGATCACAGATGAATCTGCATGTGTATGGTTACCGATGTAGCTTTCACCCGAGAGTATTCCAGGGTATCGAATCCATAGGGAACTTGTGTGCACTAGGTAGGGTTCAAGAACGGCCGACGAAAACAGAAGAGATAAATGTAGAGGGTTGTTTCTAGGAATTCTGGATAATTAAAGGGTAGCTCAAGTTGTTTACAGGATTACTTGCTTCGGGACGCTCAACCGTCCTAGCCTTAGAGAGGGACGAGAAGGGGACTAGGCAAGCCAAGCAAGGGTCCTACTATACTTTAGTGCTGCTCACATGGTGGACTACAAAGGCCATCAGGCTGTCACTACCTGGGGCTACCACTACAAATCCGTGGCACTAGGAGCACTCCAAGGTATTCCAAGACTAGACACCACATCAATTTTATTGAATACTATCCTAGCTTTACAAGTACTAAGACACTTATCACAGCAAGGAGCCCACAAGTATATAAAGTAAGCTTGAACTTAATTAAATAAATGAATCTAGAATTACAAAGAAAGACCTGGATGTAACTCGAACTTGAGTCACCCACAGAGGTACAAGAGAAAGGGAGGAAGCCGACACCCCAGCTCGCACCTCAACTCTCACCTATCTCTAATCACTAAGTGGATATGGCTTTGCCTTGGAGCTTCGCTGCTTCTCTATGTCTTCAAGTGAAGGATGGGGTCTCTATTTATAGGTGGAGCAAACTTAGGCATGTGGAGAAGTCCCACTTGAAAGTAGGGGGTACCCCTCCTCCCATCGAGCCATCTAGCCACAAATAGACCTCTACGAGGAGGTGGGGGCACGAGACCCGCAACCACCAACCTCCTGGGGTCGGTGGGAGTGAAAACCATGCAGAGCCGGCCCAAAACCGCGAAGAACCAGCCCCAAGAAGAGAAAACCACGGGCCTATACGTCGGCTGGAGAAAAACTGGCTCCCTCTCTGTTTTGCACAGGGCGGTGGGAAAAACTAGAGGAAAACCACTGGGAAGAAAAACTGACCGGCTCCTGTCCTCAGACCCGTGCAAAACCGCACAGCGCCCCTTCGCAGTCGCCATGTGGCCCGCTCGGCCGGCTCCTGCACGCTCCCGGCTTGGGCTGCGCCCATGCTTGGCCGACCTAGGCCACGCCCGCGCTGGGTCACACCTGGGCCTAGCCGGGCTGCTGACGTCGGTAGCGATGACATCAACACTGTGTAATAAATTGGATTTTTTGTACTTTCTTGATACGTGCTTCAAAAATATAAATAATATATCCATCAGAATTGTCTCGGCGAGCTCTACGCAATGGTGCACTTCAAATTGGCAATTGAGATAATTTATAATAATGATATATTTGAATCCATCTCAAACCCTTAGTGTCATTTTGGGCATTTCCTGCAAGACAAGTTAAAACACCAACACTCGTGGAATTCATTAGTATTAAACCCTATCACTATGTTTGGTGTTTATATTTGATGCATTTTCTGCAGGAATTGATGGTCAAAAGTGGTACTTAAAGACCGTCAACATTAGTTAATATTCATTTTAAATATAGCTTTGTGGTGCTTATTTAATATTCATTTTAAATATTAGCTTTGTGAATTAGCTATGTGGTGCTTAGTTAAAATTACTTTTCGACCTACCTATAAATCAATTGCCTAAACATGTAGATGGACCGGCAATGGATGTATAACGCCGATAGACGTTCAGCTGAATTCATCAAAGGCATGAATTATTCCCTAAATGTGGCTGAGCAAAACAAGAGGAATGGTTTCATGTGTTGCCCTTGCGGGGTCTGCAAGAACTAGAAGGATCACAGTTCAAGGAAGGTCCTTCACACCCACTTGATTAAACACGGTTTCATGCCTAAATACAGTTGTTGGTCCAACCATGGAGAAAGAGGTGATATAATGGAAGACAATGAAGATGAGATGAGCATGATGACAACATTACTTGATTTGCTGAATATCGCGCTTTTGCTGATGCTGCAATGGGTGATGCTAAGGAAGAGGCCAGAGAAGATGCCTCTACCGATGATCTTGGTCAAATGTTGCAAGATGCAAAGAACACAAGCGAATCTGAGAAGGAGAGGCTGAAGTTCCAGCACATGTTAGAGGACCACCACAAACCTTTGTACCCGGGTTGCGAAGAGGAACTCAAAAAACTAGAGAGCGCACTGGATTTGCCACAATTGAAGGCAAAAATGGCGTATCGGACAAGAAGTTTGGTGAGTTACTAAAAATGGTAAAGAAGATGCTTCCTATGGATTACAAATTGCCCTTGACAATATACGAAGCCGAAAAGCTCGTTTGCCCGTGTAACACCCCACCCTCCAATACCGCATAGCGCCGTCCTTTCGTAGGGGCTCGCCCGCTTACACATAGCTCCCTGCTTACATTTTCGTCCTCGCTTCATGTAAAAGGGTTAACCCGAAGGTGCTATGGCTGGAGGACAAAGGCTTATAAGCTGGTTCCACCCTTGCTCAACACTAGCAATGTGCACCTGCACTCATGGGCCACAACTGGGCCACATACAAATTGGGCCGGGTGTCACATACACCCCCCTTCCTCAAAGAACCCGACGTCCTCGTCTGTCCAGCTCACCCGCACTTGGGCATATGTCCCAGACCGCCCCCTCTTAGCGCACGACCGTACGTCCAGGGCCCGACATATGCCATGCCGTGTGTCCCATCCCAGGCCCACACGTGTCATGCGCCATATGCCTGCACACTGCGCCCGTACGCGCAACCGCGAGGGCCAGTTCTGATACCACTTCTGTCACACCCAGTTTTAGGGATAAAACCGAAATGACTATCATATGTGCGCCAGGATCAAGTTTACACACATATGAGACTTCATCGGTAATATAAAAGACAGTGCAAAATGTACATAATATTAATCAACATTGTTACACTCACGTGAAGCGAATAACTAGCAGCGGAACTTCAAAACTTCTCCATAGGCAGCTGACTGGGGGAACACGTATGCCTAGAAATCTCCAAAATACTCCATTGAAAACATATGTCCAAGCCTGAGCCACAGATAAAGCAAGGTTGAGTACACTTATGGTTGGTACTCAGCAAGTGTAGAGCAAAGCATATGTCATACAAAGGCTTAACAAGGAAATAGCTAGCTAATTACATTGCTTTAAGCACTTTAGTTGGTCACATTTTATTTAGCAGCATAATTACTAAAGTATAAGTATATACCAATGCAATTAAGCATATGGTAAACCATAGGCATCATCATGAACATAATTAACCCAATTTAATTCATCTTTGGATATATTAATCATGTGAGTGTCCAGGCCGCTCATGACCGTGAGCACGAGTATTGCAATAGATTTTAGACACTCTGCAGAGATTGTACAACTTTTCCCACAATTCATGTTTCCAAATATGCCCGGGTTAATTACTCCCTTCAACACTTCCTTTGGTGAGAGGCCAGAGAATCACTACGAGGCCTTTCCAAAGAATCCCTCTATGTATGTGTTGGTCCCTGTCCGAACGGGTAATCGGAAGGCGTACCTTTGTTCCCCGCACATCACACACAAACCAAACATCCGCCCAATACACAACTCCAAATATAACATAGAGTTCATCTAGTTACTTAGCCAAGACCAGAGCCATGTAGTATAATGGTTGTACGGGAAATCCCGGGTGGTTCTCCATGTTCCAATTAATCAATGTGGTCTTGGTTTAATGTTCTCATAAGATCATATATTATACTAATAAAAGATATCACAAGATTATTATCTTCACATTTAGTGTAAACCATTCCCAAATATAGGAACTGAGCAAATGCTACCCAACAAGAATATAAAACCAGCTTATCAAGGCATGATTAAAGAAAACTAGTCATCCTTAGTATAGGACCCATCATGTTTATAAGCATGCAAGCATAGCGTAACTATAAGTGTAAGCATGTCATATGGTTATTAGGACTAAAATCATGATCAAGAATACACTTGTCTTAAATCCAGCTAATAACTGCTACTGCTCAGGGTCTTCTCAACTGAATCCTCAAACACCAAGATTGATCCTTGAATCACACGAACGATCCTCGAACTCCACGAACGTAGCACCGTCTAAACGCATCACGGGGTCACAAACAAGAACAATACAACAAATAAGAAACAATACATCAAACATGGGCAACAGTACAAAAGAATGGTATAAAGCTGCAGTTCAAGTCCTTACGGTCACGTGAGATAAAGAATCACCCGAAACGGAGTTAAAACGGTCGAGATAGGACCAAAACGGTGCTCCAGTGCTTAACAGCAAAGAACAGGAACTTCAGGGGTTATATTGAAAGAAAACTGAGGGCATATTCATAATTACGCTTAAAACTACAAGGTCTAACTCATAAAAGATAAGAACAGGACGGCGGGTTTGATATATTGAAAAGACAAGGGCTAAACCGCAAGATAAAAGGACCTCCTTGTAAATACTTTACAAAGGGTGTGGAGCGTGGGTCGATTACATAGACTGCAGGGTCTCTTTAGCAAACTGTCCCAGCTGACCGGTATTTTGCGATGTTGACTTGGATTTGGGTGAAGAGTAAAGTCTCTGGACGAAGCTGACGACCTCGCGAACTCGATTAGGTCGATCTTGACGAATGGTTGGTTGCCAGGTACGGCGCACAACGAAGAACGGCGGCTCGGCCTGCATCAATCATCTCTGGTGAGTGATTCCAATGTAACGAGGGCAAGGCCACGAGTTCAAGTGATACTGGAATATACCTCACCTCAATGCGAAGTTCCGGATGGTGCCTTGGTCGTTCGAGTGGCGGGGCGTAGGGAGATCGGTCACGGCGGTCGGCACTTAGGTTTTCGGCGCATGGGAAGCTTCGAATCGCGGCGGCGCAGAGGGTTAGGGTTTAGGCGGCTGCGGTGGAGGCGCGGCACGCTGTTTTAAAGGAGCAAGGGGGCCTCGGTGTGCGGGCCCAAGGGGGATCCCAAGGAGATATGGGAACTGGACTATGGCCCATTATTGAAAGTGCCTCAGTTTCGGTGCAAATGGGTGAAGCTCAGTGGGGTATCAAAAGTCAAATATAGAATAACAATAGTGGACCTCAATAATCTTCGTTACAGAGACGAACCATTCGTCCTAGCGAAGGATGTGGCTTAGGTTTTCTATGTGAAGGACATGTCTAGCAAACCAAAGAAGGGGGACAAGCAAATAGACAAGTCAAATAATGAGCCCAAGCGACACATCATTCTTTCTGATAAAAGAAAAATCGTCGGCATCGAGGGCAAAACAGACATGTTAGAGGATTATGAAAAATTTGACGAGATTCCTCCGTTCGCCGTGGATGTTGATCCAAGCATACTTTTAGCCAATGAGGATGCTCCATACACACGTAGTGATCATAAGCAAGGGACATTCATGAAAAAGAAGACCATTACCGTTGTAGATGTTGGTATTTCTTACGGTCGCAAATAAATCCGCAAGCGCACAGATACCGTTTTAGCTTTCATCTGGAAGTATTCAGGGTATTGAATCCACAGGGAAAGTGATTGTTGAAGAGAGTAGTTATCCATTGCACTCAATTATAACACTATTAATATACCAAAGCCTAACAAGGGGTAAACGATGATACAGTGGGGTAGTGTGACACACAGAAGATTCATTGCTCAGAATATATAAGACTTTGCTAGTATGAAGATCCTAGAAGAGAATAAGGGATTCTATTTACTTCTCACTTATAGGTCTTAAGCATACAAGATTATACACTATACAAGCTCAGTAAAGGGATACATGTTACAGGGCATATCGAGGTGTCTGATGGTTCCTTCATCAAGGGACGACAACAAGACGTCTTATCATAAAGGCCTAACATCATCTCCTGAACGTGGAAATTACAAAGGACGGATAGGGCTGTCACCACCTGCCACCTACCTCTACTAATCCATGGGGTAGCACACTACTAGATTTTTGGTCTATTGCAAGAGGAAAAAAAGTGGCAAAACGTGCAATTGCCACAAAACCATTTCGTGGGATGTCGTGGCAAGTAGTCGCGTGGTATAAACTTTGGGCCACATTTTTTCTCATTTGTTGCAATAGATGTAATTGCAACGTAAGTGAAACGTTGCATTCGATAAGAGTTGCAAGGACCCATGTGGTTGCAGTAGTAATTATTGCCACACAATTAGGCATTGCATTAGACATCATTTGCAACAAACGACACCGTGGCAATAGACCCTTTTGCCACCACCGACACTGCTCTATTGCCACATATTTCAGGATTGCATTACCCAACATTTGCAACGGACGACACTGTGGCAATAGGCTCAATTGCAACGATCATTATGTCATTATTGCCACCACATATTTTGTGGCAACTAACTCTTTTGCCTCGCTAATATTTCGTGGCAACTAGCTCTCTTGCCTCACAAAGATTTCGTGGCAACTTCGTCTTATTGCCTCGTAAACATTTCATGGCAACGTCATCTTATTGCCTCGCAAACATTTCATGGCAACTCTGTTGTGTTGCCTCACTAACATTTCGTGGCTAATTCATCCTATTGCCTCGCAAACATTTCATGGCAACTCCGTTGTGTTGCCTCCCTAACATTTCGTGGCTACTTCATCTTATTGCCTCGCAAACATTTCATGGCAACTCCATCGTGTTGCCTCGCAAACATTTCGTGGCAACTTTATCTTATGGCCTCGTAAACATTTCATGGCCACTCCATCTTATTGCCTCGCAAACATTTCGTGGCAACTTCGTCTTATTTCCTCGCTAACATTTGGTGGCAATTCCCTCTTATTGGCATGCAAAAATTTTGTGGCAACTTCCTCTTATTGCCACACAAACATTTCATGGCAACTGCGTGTATTGCCTCGCAAACATTTCGTGGCAAGTGCGTCTATTGCCTCGCAAACATTTGGTGGTAACTGCATCTATTGCCTCGCAAACATTTTGTGGCAACTTCCTCTTTGGCCTCGACATGAATATCGTGGCAACTGTAGATATCGCCATGCTAATATTATGTTGTGCCAAATATATTTATCGAACTCACATCACTACAAGAAACCTGTTGATCTATGACGTAAAATTTTCGTCACAGATCACTAAAAAACCGTCATAAAGAAGCATCTGTGACGTTTTTGCATAACGTCATGTATTAAGTGTCACAAATTACACCTCGTGACGTTTCAACTGTAAACGTCACAGATCCATACAATCTGTGACGATTCTTAATCGTCATAGATTAGCCTCAGGCCCACTTAGTCCAGCTCAAGCCCAGCCTCTGTGACGAAAATAAACGTCATAGACGGACGCCACATGTGTCAATGTTCGTCACGGATCAAACATACACGTCGGCAACAGGTGACGTGGATGATGACGTAGCCAATGTACGTGGCGACTATGACACGTGGCGAATGACTTGTAAGCTGACATGGCTGTTTACGTGGCAGCTGACGTGGCCAATAAGACATGGCAAATGACGTGGACAATGATATGGACGCCGAGATGGCTGCTGACGTGGACAATAACCTCATCATGGCCCATTTGTGAAATAGACCCATAAGCTGATACAATTTTTTTCAGCCCATTGTTCATTTCAATTGTTGGGCCATTTTCCGGCCCATTTATCATAATATGTATTACAACCTATAATACATAGAATTTCAGCCCATAATACAATGTTTTCAGCCCATAATACACAGTTTTCCAGCCCATAATTACATGCATGCTTTCATCTAGCATCACAACAGATTTACCATGGCACATAAGCCAACTACAGTACCAAAAACAACTACACATAGCACCAGCAACAACAGATAGGTACCAGCAACAGCAAAAGAATAAGCCACTACAACATACATGGTTTGAAAGAATGCATCACCCAGCACCCTATAGATTAACTTGCTCGACTTAGCACAAGGTCAAGTTTTACATCCATCTCAAATTGATTAATTGCATACCTGCACATGGTATAGCACAAGCAGTCAGAAGACATATATATAGAAACTAACATTTTAACAGGCACAAAAAAGAGGAGAAATTACAATTGAAACTATGTAATCTCCTAAAGAAAAGGTACACCTATCTATGTCAAGACTGGAGAGAAGAAACTAAGACAATGAAGAATTATCTCACTAGTTACTACTTTATAGTATGGAATGAGTTCACAACATGTATATATGGAAAATATGTCCTTAAAAAATATGTTTGTTAGCTTCCAGATGTCCTTTCAGCCCATAGATCTCCACCTGTGAATGTGAACAAAAAAAAAAAGAGTGCAGCAAGGATTACAGGCTTGCGGGATTACGGAAACATATAGTTAAGTTCAATAAAAGGGCTTATAGATTTACTTCAGCCTATAATGTCTCATGCGAACTGCTAGAGGATAAGACATAGGTGAAGATGGTTGATTCAAAGCACTAGATCAGCAAGGAAAGGTGGCGTCAGAGGGGATGACCACCACACAATCAGATACAAAAAATGGTGATTTGCATAAAAAATTTGGTGACGACCACCACACAATCATATGTGTATTTGAATTTTTTAGGTTCAGTCAGTCAGAGCATTAAGGTGCACATTTTGTATTACAAATTCTGACTAAAATCTTTTGTAGCATTACAAGTTCAGAGCATGATTGTAAAGGCAATACAAGATGGACAGATTTTGAAAGACTACCATAAGACAACTCATAAGCATATGATTCTGAAAGGCAATACAAGATGGACAGATTTTTACAGTAGAGACTATAACAGAGTGTAGAGAGGAAATTTAGTCACCTATTAGCAGTGATGGCGGACTCCACACCAGCCTGACAAAAAAAGGCAGTAGAGAAACAAATCATCAGCAGGAATAGCCATGTTTCAGATAGCCATCTATTCTTCAAATATATACAGAAGGAGGATCATGTGTATTGCAGGGAAGTCTAATGTGAAGCTGTCATAAACATTATACATGTGTTTTATCTAGCAGATTGCTCACAAGAAACCATTGACAGAGAATGATTTATTACCACAAGTAAGCAAAGATTTTTGTGAGCAAATATTAAACTGTACTGTTATGTCAACCACAAATAAGCAAAGATGTTTCTAGCGTCTATGTTGGCATTCAGAATATAATTGCAGACCCAATCAACATGACACACAAGCAAGTTACTCTCGCACTTCACTCATGAGAGGACTTAATCACCTCATCACCTGAGATGTAGAGGGCACAGGGCAGTTCTGAACTAGATAAATACTGTTATCATATTCATGTACTAGGATGCTATCAAGTACTTAGAAAAAGTGATGGCCCTCTATTAAATTAAATAGTCAGGCCAATAAAAAATGTTGCCAGCTGATATGCTTAGAGACTATTGAATTGAAATTCTGGTTGTTCAGTACCTGCAGAGGGTTTCTTCCAAAGAAAAAATAAAGCAGTATCCACATAATGGTAGCAGTGCCACACCACTAACACCATTGACCTCTTGGTCGCCAACATGCCTGCATGTATGCAATATGAAGTATGAAATGAACACAATTTCGTTGAAGAATCTCAGAGATCCTTTGCTAATACAGGTGCTTCATTTTAATTTCGGAGCAGAATTTACTGAATTTCTTTTGTGCAGACTTCGAGCAGCCAAGAAGCGTAATCTTCCAGGAAAGTAGCAGCAAGCCCACCCAAGAGCCCCCTCTTGCCCCTTCAACACTTGACGGAGAGAACCAGCCTCCCTCACTGGATCGCTCCGGCGCCCTCTTCTTCATCAGCTGCGTGAAGGCCAACTGCCGCACCAATGAGGAGCTCATCGTCATGGTCGTCGCTGCCAACAGCAACGGCACCGGCGGCGCGCCGACGACCACGGCTCCTCCGCCGGCGTCACCGTCTTCTCCAGCCAGCCCCACCATCCCGCCGCCGCCGCCCGCTCTTATAGCCGCGACCGCCGCCCGCTCTTATAGCCGCGACCGCCGCCCACCAGCACCTTGCTCGGCTCGCAACTCGCGGGGAGGGAGCCCGACGAGGACGCGATAGCGGAGGGGAGGTGGAGGCGACCAGAGCTCCGCATGCCCACGGCTCGCCATCACTCGTCACCGATCTGCCCTGGCTCGAGCTCCCCCGCCCGCACGCCACACATCCATGGATCTGAGGAGCGGGCGCGACCGAGCAGGCTGGGAGCGGCGGGTGGATCTGTCGAGTGAGGAGAAGAGGATGAAGGGGGGAATCTGAGGAGGGCGGCGCCGTCGGCCTGTGGAGAAGAGAGCTAGGGTTTTCGGTCTCGACCGGCTCTTTTATGCGTCCGGGGATCAGTGAGAATCATTGGATCGGGAATCGACAGCTGAACGAAATCGGGCCTCCACAGAAAACGGGCTTGGCTATATTTCTCAGCCCGTTTAACTATTTTCTTTTTTTTCATTTTATTGCACTAGTTTAAAGTAATGTATAAAAATGATAATTATATATGCATCAATACATATTTTATATGTAATAGATACTTATAAGACGTAGAAGTTTCAAAATAATAATTTCATGTCCAAAAAATGGATAAAAAATTCAATTGTCTTCCAAGGACAATTCAAATTTCTTCTCCAAATTACCACATGATAATTATAATAATACCTAAATTTGGTCAAAAAAATCTACAAATTGACAAGGCAACATGTTTTTGGTCTATAAGCTTGCCATAAAAAACTTAGATAGTTTTGACAAAGTGAGACCATACATTGTTCACAAATGACTACATCTCTCACATAGTTTCATATAACTCAAGTTAAACTTTGAAATTTGAATACCTCATAGCATTTTTGAACTCATGTGAACCTCATATTTGGACACAATCTTATATTTAGCATAACATTAGAAAATACAAAGTTAGATTACAAATTGTTCTTAAAAAACCTGTGTTTTTTGTTATCTACTAAAGTGCAAGAAAGTAAGCTGTTTAAAAGTGATTCAAGAAATAGCAATTACTTAAAAAACAAATGCTATGAAATGAAAGATATTGATTTTAGAAAAATTTAGAAAAAAGAATCATCAAATTTGGAGTCTATATGATGAGGAAATACCAGTTACAAGTTTTAATTCCCGATTAAAATGAGAAATATAGCTTCTTTTGTGTTCTTCATTTGGATTGCGGCGTGGCACAACCCAATTGGTCGACCTGGGCGCACGCGGATCGCCCCTCACCACTGATCCGCGGCGACGCTGCTCAGCCAATAGCTCGCTTCCACGTAGCAGAAGTAATAGGAATAAAAAAGTTAAGGGAGCAAATCTAGCACAAACCAAGCTGCAGTCCAATGGTAACCGCTTATTATTCTTAATCTGAAGACCTGGGTTCGAATCCCTTCCACGTTGTCTTTTTTTTCTTTTTTCCAGTTTTAATAAACTTTGCCAGGGTATAACATTAAAAGTACCCAAACCTGTCACAAATTGAAACGTAACGCCTACGAGATTTGTCACCAAGACACGCAGGTTCGATCCTGCAAGGGCGCGACTTTTTTTGTTAATTGTTTCGGCACCACCAATCAACAAATTAAGGTGAATACATCTAAAAATTACACAAACTAGCAAGTGTTGCAGTGGTAAGGTATGCGAATCTTGCCTTGAAGGCCAGGGTTCAAATCCTCTGTGTGAGGTACTTTTTTTTGGAACAAATGTTAAGCAGCCTCCTGGCGTGCATGTTTTTTATTTTTTTAAATTAAAACACGAGGAAGTCAAAGAATAAGAAAGGTTAATACCATACTTAACTTTTTCTTTTTCTTTTTCATTTTATTGTACCATTGTAAAGTGACACACAAAAATAATTATCTTAAATGCATAAATATATTTTTTATATATAATAGACTGCATATAAGCTATCTTGTAAAACGTTCAATAATTTTCTAACCCATTTACTATATTCAACCATTTAAATGAATATCTGCAACTTTTTTGAAAGTAATTACAATTTGAAGTACATGTATCTCAAATAGTATTTAAAAAATTTCTTAAAAATATATTTCAAGTATCTCTGTTATTTTATAGCTCATATCCTTAAAATAGATAAAAATCAAATGTTTGGTAGGCATAATTCAAACTTCTACTTGCACCCTTGTTATAAAATAATGATAATAATACCTAAAACTTATTATGAGGGAGAAAAACCATATATAAGTTTAAAACCTAGATTAAAAAGAGAAAGATGAAGTATTTATGTGTTCTTCTTCTCAATCCAGCAAGCCGTAGACAAGATATAGATAGAATACTATGCCAATTATTGTGCAAGAGCCTTCCTTCCTCAATGGTAGCGTGCACTTCCAACGATACCAGGCGTCCCAACCAACGATACCAGGCGTCCCAAGTTCAAATCCTGCTAGGTACACATTTTCTGTTTTATTCTTTTTTTGCATTTTTCTCTTACATATGGTATAAATTGCCTTGTTACGAATTGTTATCACACAATGTCGTAGGGTGTAGTGGTAAGGCGCGTTCGTTGGCAATCTGAAGACCCAGGTTCGATTCGCACATTTGCACCATTTTTTTTAACTTGACCACGTTTCTGGTGACGCTCTAGAGTCCTAGATCTCATGTTCGATCCTTCTTGGGGCTTTTTTTTGTTTTTATCTAGTACTGTGAAATGCCAGGAACAAACACATATAAGATGGCAGCAGCGATGACGATGCAACTTGTGATGGTGCTGCTGCCACTGAGCTAGTTTCAACAGTAATCAAGGGTGCTATACATGGAGACATCAGTGAAGAGCCAAATGATTGTGCTAAGAAATTTTTGAAATTGTTAGCTGAGGCACAAAAAGAACTATATCCAGGGTGCAAGGAGGCTACTAAGGTATCTTTTATTGTTAGGCTATTTCAGATTAAGTGCATGTTTGGTCTAAGCAACAAAGCTTTAGAGGCCATACTTCAGCTGTTTTCCCTTGTGCTCCCCGAAGGCCACTGTGTTCCAAACACGTTGGAGAAAGTGCAGAAGGTTGTTCGAGATCTTGGCCTCGACTACCAGAAGATACACGCATGTGTCAATGATTGTGTGCTATTCCGAAAAAAATATGCTGAGATGGATACATGTCCAGTGTGTGGTGAGTCTAGGTGGAAATTTTGTGCTTCCTCTGAAAATGATGAGGCGAGTGGGACTGCTGCAGCCAAGAAGCGTTTACCACGTAAAATTCTACGGTATTTCCCAGTTACTCCTCGACTACAAAGATTATATATGAGAGAGACCACATCATCATATATGCGATGGCACAAGGAAGGACTAGTCGATGATGGGAAAATGCGCCACCCCGCTGATTCCAAGGCATGGAAGCATGTGGATAATTTGTATCCTCAATTTGCATTGGATCCTCGCAATGTTAGGATGGGTCTTGCATCTGATGGATTCAATCCGTTTGGGATGTTGAATGTTACA
>CM014270.1:29866917-29877931 GCA_004135705.1 Alloteropsis semialata
GATGGTATTCCCACCAGCTTTTTTTGACATTATGATGCATTTGCCAGTTCATCTTGCAGAAGAGGCTAAACTTGGAGGGCCTGTGTGCTATAGATGGATGTATCCAATTGAGAGATATCTACGTACACTTAAAGGCTATGTGAGGAACAAAGCATGTCCAGAGGGTTCAATAGCTGAGGGATATATATCAGAGGAGTGCATGACATTTTGCTCTCGCTTCTTCGAAGACGTTGATACAAAGACAAATCGGCCAGAGCGGCATGAAAGCTCTGCAGTGAATGAACCACCGTCTGGGCTAAGCATATTTGGTCAAATTGACTATACTAAGAAAGGGTTTAATATTACATCCCTCCCTCCATCTGACGTGCATCGGATGCGACACTACATAATATCAAACTGTGATGAAGCCATTCCATATATCAAGTAAGATGCCATTTATTAATTGATTTATCTTCCTTTATGTATTGTCAAGATTTTTAATAAATTATTGGATCACTCTTTTTTCAATTTAGTGAGCACAAGGATGAACTCAGAAAAATTAATCCACGAAGTGTTGACGAACGACACAAGGACGAGTTTGTAGGCTGGTTTGAGAATAAGGCAAGTAAATAATTAATGGTATATGTCATGGTTTGCAACTAAGATGTGTGTTAGTCCTCGAATAATTGTATATCCACTCTAATGGGGATTTGTTCATGGTTACAGGTCAACATTCTCTATGCACAAGGAAAAGCTAGCGCAGACATCTATGCCCTTTCGTAAGGACCAGATCATCAGGCACGGATTTCCAACTGATGTTTCCTCAATGGATTTTTGTTTCGAACAGTCCACATTGAGAAGAACCTGAGTACTCAAAATAGTGGTGTTGTTGTGAAAGGGGATGAGAGTACTGGCGATATGGAATGGTATGGTCGTATTAAAAGCATTATCTCACTGGAATTCCCTAATGAAAAGGAAGTTATCTTGTTTGAGTGTGACTGGTATGATGTGCCTGCAGCCACAAAGACCAAAGGTAGAGGTTATAGTAAGGATCAGTATGGTATTATCGACATTGATACATCTAGATTTCGATATTTCAGTGATCCTTTCATTTTGGGTATACAAGCTGAGCAGGTGTTTTATGTCAAGGCCAAGAGAAACAAACCGGAATGGGCCAGTGTTGTTAGAATAGCACCTAGAAATCTCTTTGCCATGCCAGAAGCAGAAATTGAGGAACAAAATGATGTTGACTCACTGGTCGTCGGAGTAGAGGACATGAGCGTTTCACACACACATGGAGAGTTGACAAATTGGAGAAGGTCCGACATGGAAGGGATAAGTGGTCATGCTTCCATCATTGACAAGGCGATTGCTGAATGTGTACCAGAGCCAAATGATGCAGACTTAGATATATTAGCTGATGAAGAACATAATGAAGATGATACCTACATCGAGGATGGCATTGTAGCACCTGTGAATTCTTCAAGTGAAGAACATGATGATGAATTTTTTGTATAGATAGCCTACATTATATATTGTTTCGTTATTGTTCCTATACTGACCGTGATATATTAATTAATTAGTATTGCTCTATCTTGTGTACTATTTAAATTGATGTCAGCACACTAGCTAGTACTGCTTTATATCTTGTCGCTGGTTTTGCCCTAAAAGAAATCCACACATACCACATACATATTGTGTCATTATTGCAAATATATTAGATTAAAAGCTTAGATATTTTGTGGGCACTAAAAATTAGAAAATATATAAGGTGACTGAGTAAATTTTAAACAATAGAGGTTTTTATGCACCATGATTAGGGGTCGACAATGCTTTCAATCATAACAAGCTAGCCTTCTTTAGTGGTAGTTGGTGCATGTTTCATACAGATAGCAGGTCATAGGTTCGAACCCAACTTTCACATATTTTTTGGCAAAATATGCAATAATTAGCTGCTAGAGAAATTATTAATGGCCACAAAATGTTTTGGTTGCAATATGGAGCAACCTTTTGCAACGGAAAGACAAGATTATTACAACGCCAGACAAACGTGGCAAAATCGACAACAAGTTGCAACCATTTAGTTAGGGTTGCAATATGGAGCAAGCTTTTGCAACGAAAAAGACAAGATTATTACAACGCTAGACAAACGTGGCAAAATCGACAACAAATTGCAACCATTTAGTTTTGGTTGCAATATGGAGCAACCTTTTGCAATGGAAAGACAAGATTATTGCAACGCCAGAGAAACATGGTAAAATTGACAACAAATTGCAACCATTTAGTTTTCGTTGCAATATTGAGGAGGCTTTTGCAACCTAAGGACAAAATTAGGACAACGCAATAATTTCATGGCAATACTGACAACTAAATGCAACCATTTAGTTTCCGTTGCAATATAGAGGAATCTTTTGCAACCTAAGAACACAATTAGGACAACACAATAATTTCATGGCAATACTGACAACTAAATGCAACCAAAATAATTTTTCGTTGCAGTATGGGTAGACCTGTTGCAACAAAATAAATTGTTATGACAACGTAAGACATTCGTGGCAAAACTATTCACTATCGCAACCATTTTGAAATTCATGGCTAAAAAACCTATCTCTTGCAACAAAACTCAATATTATCACAACCCAAAGAACTCGTGGCAATATTTTTATCTTATTGCAACCAATTTTGAAATGGTGGCAATAACATCGATCTGTTGCAATGATATTTGGAAGTGGTTGCAATAACACTTAACTATTGCAACCAAATTTGTGTCATTGCAATGCATTCCGTGGCATTAGGCCCAAAACCTTGTAGATAAGAAGTACAAGACTGAACTCTTAAACATACTGAGACTTCACCGGAAACCCTTCAGAAGCTCTACTACTAAAACTACTCCACTACTAGACCAAGCCTAACACTTACACAATTGGAGCTCTTTCTTCTGGTGTGTACTGAACAGAGGGCGCTAGCATCTATTTATAGCATCTTGAGGCAGTTCAGAGCCGGTACAAGGCGGTTGAGACTGAGTGGGCCTAGCTCCGGATCAGCCGATCCAGGGCTTCGCCCGACCCTCCGATCCACCGACTGAACTCATGCACGGTGCAGATGTCATCCTAGAGGCAGTGCAGATGCGTGTGCGAAGGCCGGGGTGAAACGGCTGCTAGACCAGGTTGGGCGACGGGCCAGGTGGGCCGACCTAGTCCTGGCTCGCCTCGTCCTGATCTTCCTCGGGGTGACTGGCCTGTGGACCCTGGTAGCTGGGGCAGATGGGTAGACCACCTTTGAGTAACTCTCAATTTGGTTGTGGTCCCATCGATCCATGCCATCTCTTTATCCTGTATTATCACCCCTTGGATTCACCCTGTGTTGATTCAACGACGTCTAGGATCACAAATTGTGCTTCCTCTCTTGGGCCGAAGATGAGGGCCAATGGGCCTGGGTCCAAGTCAACCGACCAGGGTAGGTCGGGTGATGGTCCGTTGAAGCATTCTGAGTCCAGATGTTCCTGTAAAACCCCTGCATACAAATAAACTCCAAGTACATGTGGAACGAAATTATTTGAAATAAAATACTAGAGATTTTTACTAATTTATTTTATTCCTGCATGTTGGCGATGCATGATATTTATGACTTAACTGACGCCAACAACTCCCCCAAGATAAGACTTTTGCTCATCCCGAGCAAAGACTTGGACTAGAGAGATTGGATCAAAAATTGCTTACTTCCCAAAAGATGATTTCAACAAGAAATCATTCCATGATTTGAATAGGTTGACAAAGATTAATTCATCCTTTTACCTTAGCACTTATGGGGCTTATAGCATTTCCATATCATGAGCGGTTGGGGGCTAGGACGACTTAGATCGGTTTAACTCTGAACCTGAACTAGGCGCATTGGGTCTGGTAGCTTTAACATCCCAAGCACCCATGGGTTAGGTTGCCTTAACTTGGCCCAGCCGCTATACCAAAACTGATGAGGACATCAACACATCCACGCCTGCTGGTCCTATTACTCGTGCCCGTGCTTGACAACTTAATCATCAGGTGAGTTCTCTCTTGAGTTCATGTCCATCATGTTTAGACCATGGAGATGCGTGTATTCTTGTTTTGCTTAGGAACCGTGGAGAGGACCGAAAGAGAGACGGATTCACGCAGGCTGGATTCGGACTGCAGCACAGCACCAACTTATTACGGATGCCACGATCGCATACGGACTCGGACTGGGGCATTCAAGTACTTCCTGGAACTGTGATGAAGTCAGCTTTCATATGGATCCGGACTCATGTCTATATCTATTCTGAGGTGTCGCAATCGTCAAATCATTGACTGGAGGTTTTGCTGTCCAGGTGCTGCGCCACCTTATTTTGGCCCATTGGGCCGTGTATCAAGTTGGGTCCAATAGGGATGTGTCCTAGGGTTGGAGCATGACCCCAGCCCCCTGTGGTCGACCTCTTCCCTGTCATATACCCCTTAGCCGCCATTGAGAACACTTGGGTTTTGTTTAGATCAAGTTTAGCCTTTGCTACTTGCTTGTAAGCGCGCGTGCTGGATCAGCCGCCCGTCTTCTTGTCTTCGGAACCCCGCCGTATTTGAGATTGAGTTTGAGATTGAAACCTATTCATTCACATCTAGTAATTTCAGTACTTGTTCGATACTTGTTCTTGCTAGTTCTTCGATTGCTTGCAGGACAGGTGCCATAGTGGCCGAGTGACACACTCCACAAGATCGCGGCAGCCATAGAAGGTGGTGTATCGGTTGCTAAGGCGCAACTTCCTTGGAAGGTTGTAGTCGGGCCGTGAACGTCGTCTCCTCCAATCGAATTATCTCCACGCCTCTCATCGAAAGATCGGGCGCAAACCCTAGCGGGTTCACATCAGTTGGTAATCAGAGCAAGGTTCTTTGGTGAGAGACTTCCAATCCCTTCACTTTTTTTTAATTTCCTATAGTCCAGAAAAGCCAAAAAAATAGTAGATCAATTTACCCGCAATCCTATAAACCCTTTGAGCCTTCACTAGTACTGCTTAGTTAGGGCTTGTTGAGTTTTTGGTTGCATCGGTTGTGTCGAGTTGCTGGTCTTAGTTTTAGTCCTTTAGAGTTTCGAGTTCTTGTCATGTTTCTGTCACAACCGTGTGCCTTATTGGTCTTGTGTTGGCCGAATCTGAGAACTCATTGTTGATCAAGTCTGACTAAGAATCAATTAACCACACGCTTCCTGGTGGGAAGGTTTGCCAGGACCGAGTCCCACACCGTATTGGAGTTTGAGTTGCTTTCGGGTTTGAAGTCCGAATTGCAGATTACGCTGTGTGGCTATATAGTGTTGCTGCTGTTGCGCTTATACCATCTATTTTGATGTATTCCAGAAAGGTAGCAGCAACTCATAACTCTACGTGATCTCTCCTCCTTTGTGCATATACATATCAGTTCACCCCAATGCTTTCGAAAAAAGTGTGTGTGCTTGTTGACACCAGATTTTGACTCGGCTGGAGATGTGCGACGGAATTGACGCAGAGGCCGAGTCCGATTCTGAGTCAGCCTCCGATTCCGATCGGAGTACGTCCGATAGGAGTCCTGATCGGACACGGGAAGGAGAAGGCCGGAGCACGTACGACTTCTGAAGGGAGGCGCGTCTGGAAGTTTCTTCAGGGCCTGATTGCGCGTCAAGATTTGTAGTAGATCTAGTAGTTTAAGATTAGATTGCTTTAAATAAATTAGAGATATTGTCGTAGCCGGCAAGTTTTAGTTAGATTTCCAGGGTATAAATATGAGCCCTGCGCCATTGTAAAGAACGTTCACACAACAAATCAATCAAACACAACTTTCGGCCTCACGTGCCAACAACCCTTTTCATCGAGTTCTTCAGCAAGCAGGGCTGCATCATCTTGACCTCCGGTTTGTCTGTAAGTCCGACACCCTATCGAATTAATCTAGGCTTTAGATTGAGACGTATCGCCCTTCTTCGTTTAGTTAATTCACCAATTTATCGAGTTGTTCTAGGCTTTAGATTGAGGCGTATCGCCCTTCTTCGTTTAGATCGCTCATCCTTTACCATATCTTGTTGATTTTATCCTATCGGCTTACATATATCAGAGAAGATCTATTTTGTTTTATTAATTATTCAAATTTTATAATAGATCTATTTATATTGTTTATATAGCTGATTTAGATTTAATAAGCAAGTTACAAATAGATCTAGTTTGAACGAGTTCTTTAATATATATTGATCTATCGGAGTAAGCAAGCAAATCGGTGCCCTGCTAGCAACGCTGTCTCGAAATCGATCCGATTGTTAGTGACATGATATTTGATTTGTTTATCACCTTTGGAAAGATGCATATTAAAGAATGAGTTTAAATTAGACCTATCTCCGATTCGGTTTTCATAGCCGATGATTTATTTCAATACACGTTATATTCTCACGAATCGGACTCAAGGCCGATGGTTCATGTAATCGAAATCGGACTTCTCTTTATGTTGATCCGATTTTTGGAACGAATCGGGGCCTTGGCCGATGAGTTCCTTGTTGTTTACTGATTAAACTCTACCTTGTCAATTTCAGGTCAAATTGACTGGCACGCCGCGAACCTCAAGATTTTTGGACCTGCACTGAAGTGAAGCAAATCTTCCAGGCCACAGTGTTAATTTCTGAGAGTCAACGCCTGACTTTTTGGACATCAACACATTTTGGCACGCTCGGTGGGACCGAAAAGGCTTCTGCGATGGCACCCCCTGAGATCCCTGCTGTCACGATGGAAGATCTCAGCGATGATCAGAAGAAACTCATAGAAGCACAACTTGAAGAATTCAAGAACCTGTGCCTCGACTCATTCAGCAAAACTCGCAATGCGGTGATCAAGAAAAATCAGTTTCCTGTTCCTCAGGAAGCGTTCGATCGGATCACTGCCGAGGAAAGAAAATTTATTCAAGAATACATAGATGCTGGAGTGAGTCATGCTTTGATTAACCAATCTGGAATATTGGTTAACACGGTGGTGGGATTGATCGCCAAGTTGCTGGATGGAGCTGTACTGAAGGATGTCCAGAAGGGACCTGCTTATTTTGATACTGATGCTTCTTCAGCAATTAAAGATCTTAAGAAGAAAATGGTGCAGATCAATTCGTCTACATCACCAAAAACACATCCTGAGTGCTATGAAACTCCCAAGGCCAAGAAGACAAAAGCCAAGATGGGGATTGAGGTGAAGAAAAGGAACAGGAAGAGGAATCGGAAGACAAGAGTTATGGCGGGACCCAACATATTGATCAGTTTGGTAGCCGAATTCCTGTAGTTGATGGCAAAATGGTTTATCCTGTTTTCTTCAACACTGAAGATCCACCAAAAAACAAGGGAGCTGACAATCGGGAGCCGTCGATCGGACCTACTGAGACACCAGTCATAATGACTCGTGCTCCGATTAGTCAGGGAAATTACACTCAGGAAGATTGGACAGATAAGATTGCTGACGTCATGAAAAATCAGTTTGGTTTGAAACCTAAGGGACAATCATATCTGTATTAGAAGCCGTATCCGGACTGGTTTGATACACTGCCTATGCCAGCCCGATTCAGGATTCCAGATTTCTACAAATTTTCTGGACAAGGAGATGTTACCACCATCGAGCATATCAGTCGCTATACAATTCAATGTGGTGAAGTAGCATCAATTGATCCATTGAAAGTTAAGCTGTTTCCCATGTCGCTTTCTGGATCGACCTTCTCATGGTTTTCATCATTGCTACCAAATTCCATCAGTAATTGGGCCGACTTGGAAAAGCAATTTCATGCCTATTTCTTCATGGGAGTACAAGAAACCAGGTTGTCCGATTTGACTGCGCTCCGACAGAGAAATGGAGAATCGGTTAGCGAATTTGTTCAGAGATTCAGAGATATACGCAGCCGATGCTATTCATTGAACTTATCGGAGGGACAACTGGTGGATTTGGCCTTTCAAGGATTGTTGCCTCAAGTCAAGGATCGTTATACAAGTCAAGATTTTGAAGGCTTGGGTCACATGATTCAAAAGCTCTTTCAGCATGAAGGACGTGGAAATGATTATCGGAGGGAGAAGTCTCAAAGAAAGATTGCAAATATTGAGTATGACTCCAATGGGGAAGAAGCTGAGATCGATTTGGCTGAATGGACCAAGAACAAGAATTCTGTTGCCTGTCCATGGGTGAAGGTCGAGCCAGAAAGGTACAGTTTCGATATTACAAAAGCCAATAAAATATTTGATTTATTGCTAGCAGAAAAACAAATCAGGCTTTCCACAAATCATACTGTTGACGCGGAAAATCGGCGGTCGTATCCTCCGCGTGCAGCACACGAAGACCAGGGAGATCTGCTTCGCTCCAGTGCCAGCCCACACTCCAGTTTAGGTTCGCAGCGTGCCAGTCAATTTGACCTGAAATTGACAAGGAGATAAAATAGTTAAATTACTCTTTGATTGTGCCGGCTCTATTTCAGACGATGGAGTAACGTCGAATTTTAGCCAAGACCCAATCAGACACGTGTCGGCCGATACCGATCGGACCTCAAAATCGGACCTCATTGATGACGTCAATCGGACCGAGTGATCGGACCTCAATCAGACACCAAATCGGACCTCAGAATCGGACCAATCAGGATCGGACCTTGATTGATATAACAGATCAGCCTTTGAATAATAAAGTAAAGCATAAAACAAGGCCGATATGTAAAGTAATGGATCAGCTGTGTCTTGAAACAAGATATCAAATAATCAAAGTGTAAGCCGATACATTGTCCATCTTGCCTATTTGCCAGTTTGACTCATCTTATCGGACCATCTAACCAACCGATCGGACTATGGCCTTTTCAGAGAAATCTAGCTCCGACGTAGGGAATCTAGATTTCTCCAGCTATGATCAGATCGGATAGCTAGACAGTCAAACTCAACTCATCAACCTGTCAATTAAACAAGATGCTCGCACAGGTGTTGACCAGATTAAGCAAATAAGCAGATAAAACATTAACAGGATCGTTCTGATTCTAAGATATGCTACCAAATAATCAAGCATGACCTAGCTCCGACGTAGGGAATCTAAACCACACTTAACATTCAAATAACAATAAGGCATAACCAAAGCTTCCTTTGACTAATCAAGATGAATCTAGCTCCGACGTAGGGAATCTAAACCAAGCATGACAATCAAAGATTAATCTAATCGTATTGCAAAGATCCAGCTCCGACGTAGGGAATCTACACCAGTGCAACACTCAAAGAACAACCAGATTAAACCACAAAGCAGGATCGGACGTAGAACGATGCTGTAAGATAAATATTGCTTAAATCAGACCAGGACCAATGCTCAAAGCCGGTGAAGAAGTAGAATTGATTCACATGGCGTAGATCTAAACCAATCTAGCAACTCCAAACAAACCGCAAAAACTGCCTTTAGTAACCAAGATTACTCTAGCTCCGACGTAGGGAATCTAGCCTAATCTTGATACCTAGCTCCGACGTAGGGAATCTAGACTTAAAGTGCAGTCCGATAAACGATAACCTGTTGGATAATCAATATTGATCTAGCTCCGACGTAGGGAATCTATATCAATCTTGCTTATCCAGAGATAAATCAGTTGAACAGTATAAACGAGAAAGGGCGATGCGCCTCAATTCAAAGCCTATACTAGTTCGATAAATTGACTAACTTACTGGTAAGCCGGAGATCAGAACTGATGCAGCCCGTCCACCAATGAGCTTCGTCGGTAACTGCTACTAGGGTTTTTGGCGTGAAGCTGGGTTGTATTGATTGTGAGAATAATTTTTACAATGGACGAGGGTTCATATTTATACCCTGGTCATGGAGAGTCCTGATCGGACCAGACTAACTTGCGAACAAAATAAACTAAGCTTAACATAAAACGGGACTCTCATATGCCTTCTGAAAAGGAAATAGTCCCCGCATCTGATACGCTTCCTTCTTAGCCGACGCGCCCTTCTTTTTTTATCCATCATCAGATCGGACTTCTTGCCTCATCAGACTCCTCTTCAGCATCGGCTTCCTTCTCTGTCATCTTCTGTTTGACCATTCAACGGGCCCACTGCACAGTCTCAACCTCACCACGTCACCATCTGACTCAGCATGTCAGGTGCGAAAATCTGGTGTCAACACATGCCCCCCAATTTTGGGATAAAATATATTTTATTCCAAAATTCGTATCTGTCATCATAACTCCACCGATTTTCGTGCCGAAACTTTCCATCCTTGTACTGTGCTGTTCCTCGATTCTCGAGCCATAGCCGTTTTCACCTTATAAAATCACCGCCGGTGGCCACGCTGTTCACTTCTCCTTCCTTGCCGAGAACTTACACTGCTCATCTTCTTCCTCCTCTCTCCCGAGCGACCATTCATATTCATTCAAACCTACATCAAAACTGATTCAAATGGCTCAATCATCCTCCATGGGCGCCCTCCAGTCTTCTACATCTGCTTTCATCTCCGCATCTGCTCCAGCGGGTTCTCCATCTGCTATGCCTTCCACTATGGCTGCAGTCACGACCTCAACAATGGCGGCGGTTATGACCTCGACAATGGCGGCAGCCTCAAGCTCGACAATGGCGGCAGCAGCAAATTCCTCAGCCTCCTCTTCATCGACTTTCTTCGCCTCAGGTTCTTCGACGCCCGCAGGACCATCAGTAGGAGAAGTGCGTCATCCAATCCCGGAGGTATTCTACTGAATCCGATTTTATTTTCCGCATCTTCTGGAACTCGGCTTTTAAATTTTGTCCTCATCTCGCAACCTTCTTCTAGGACATTCGTGCCCAAACCCTAATCCCTGTAGGTGATGTTCATGGGGTTTATTTTCTTGGTTCAATGGGAGATCCGGACCCCTCTGAGATTATCAATTTGGAAACCTTGCGCATTCCATTCAAAACTTCCGGATTCGATCTTGAAGATTGGAAGAATGCATTTCGTTCCTGGCCGACGGTTCTCCCCGGATGGAAAGACTGGTATCTAAGAGTATCGGCCTCCAAATCTGCAATCTGGGACAGATCAGACATCGCCCAATGTATTGGCCTC
>CM014270.1:29878931-29923300 GCA_004135705.1 Alloteropsis semialata
GCAAAGTATTCCGCAATGAGATTCAATCGGCAATTGAAAAAGGGATTATTAAAGTTGAAACTGGTAAGAAGCCAATGAAGCTCGATGGACACCCATTCGGCAATATGGTAGAGATCGGAGCACCTAACAAAAGAATGAAAGCTAAAGTTCTTACATCGGAAAATGCGAAGAAGACGGGAGCTGTTGATCTAGATTGCCAAGTAATGGCCGATGATGTACAAAATCGGAATCATCAGCAATATCGGGAAGACCACCGACGTAGGGAGAAGCCTAGGGTTACATCGGGACAGCTCATTGACAAATACATGCGTCAGCAGAAAAGGGATCGGAGTCCTCCGGCAAGAAGGTTTGACAAAGAAGAACATTGGGGATGTTCGTTCTTTAGGTTCTGCTGGAATGAAAAGTTAAGACTTCCATCGATCTACGATTGTCCGGAGTGCAGCGATCAGTATGAAAGTTACAGAGATTCAAAGAGGCAATGGCAATCTGTACATGACCGATTGGATTTTGGACGCCGATGCAGCTGGCATGATGAAGTAGCTTATCAACAAGAGCAAAGATTGGCGTGAATACCATGATCGGCGTGAGTATGAAAATTGGTGCTATGACCGATGGGATGATGATCGCCGAAGGTATAATGATCGCCAAAAATATAAAGGAGACCGTCTTTCTGTGTATGATCGTCTGGTTTATAGGAAAAAGGAAATTGTTCAAGAACCAGAAGATGCGCAGGAATCGGAGGAGGAGGTCAAATCGGACCTGCGTCCAGGAGTCAATCCGCAATGGTGTCCTGAAGGTTTGACCAAGACTCAAAAAAGGAGGGTTCAGCGTCTCCGATTCAAGGAATTGCTTAAGGAAAAGCGTCAAGGAGATGATAATTCTAAGATTTGGAGAGTTAAGCCCAAACATGGTGATGATGGGCCATTGGCATCGCTGAACATGGTTTTTGTGTTGCCTACAGAATACAATGTGAGTTCAACCGATGAAGAGGCCAATGATTTAGAAGAAGCCATGGCGCAGTTGGTTTTACAGCCTCAACAAGCTGTTTTTGACAAGCCAGTTGATGAAAAGTATCAGCATCTGAGGACTTTATATGTTAAAGGGTATGTTGATGGCAAGCCGATGACTAAAATGCTTGTTGATGGGGGAGCTGCTGTGAATTTGATGCCATACACTACATATCGGAAGCTTGGCAAAGGCCCTGATGATTTGATCAAGACTGATATGATGCTTAAAGATTTTGGCGGAAATCCATCACTGGCTCGGGGGGCATTAAATGTTGAATTGACGATCAGGAACAAGACATTGCCTATTACGTTCTTCATCATCGACAGTAAAGGATCTTACAGTTTGCTCCTTGGGCGTGATTGGATTCATGCTAATTGCTGTGTGCCGTCTACCATGCATCAATGTCTCATCCAATGGCATGGAGATCACATTGAGACTGTTCAAGCCGATGAATCGGTCAGCGTCGCTACCGCCGATTTGACGGTTTGGGAGTTTGAAGGGATTGAATGCTTATCGGGCAAGGTTTGGGAAGGAGATTTTATCCAAGTGTCTGATGATGGATTAAAACCGATCCAAGCAATCGGTTCTGAGAGCTTGTATTAATGGATGATTTCATTGAAGATGAGGGTAAACTTGGTCAAGGGTTTATGTCGGCTGATGAGCTAGAGGAAATAGATATAGGTTTAGGAGATAGACCTCGGCCGACATATGTAAGTGCAAAGTTGGATCCTGAGTTTAAACAAGAATTAATAAAGTTATTAAAAGAGTATCATGATTGTTTTGCTTGGGAATACTATGAAATGCCCGGTTTAAGCCGATCTATTGTTGAACATCAGCTCCCGATCAAGCCAGGGTATCGGCCTTTTGAACAAGCGTCGAGACGATTTAAACCTGAGTTAGATAAAGAAATAAAAGTTGAAATAACTCGGTTGTACAGCTAAGTTTATTCAACCTTGCCGATATGCTGAATGGATATCTAATATCGTTCCTGTTTTCAAGAAAAATGGGAAGTTGCGAGTTTGTGTTGATTTTAGGAATCTTAACAAGGCGACTCCGATGGATGGGTATCCGATGCCGATTGCTGATATGTTGGTCGATGCAGCTTCAGGACATAAGGTGATTAGTTTTATGGATGGTAATGCAGGATATAATCAAATTTTTATGGCAGAAGAAGATATTCCTAAGACTGCATTCCGATGTCCTGGTGCACTTGGATTATATGAGTGGGTCGTAATGACTTTTGGTTTAAAAAATACTGGCGCAACATATCAAAGGGCAATGAATTATATATTTCACAAGTTGATTAGCAGGATCGTTGAAATTTATATTGATGATGTGGTGGTGAAGTCCGATGGATACAAGCAGCATCTGGCCGATTTGCGAGAAACTCTTGAATGCACAAGGAAGCATGGTTTGAAGATGAATCCTAACAAGTGTGCATTTGGAGTATCGGCCGGACAGTTTTTGGGTTTCATGGTTCATGAAAAAGGGATTGAAGTCGGACAGAAGAGCATGAAGGCTATAAGAGATGCTAAGCCACCTACCGATAAGACGAGTCTCCAATCGTTAATCGGTAAGATTAATTTTGTCAGAAGATTTATTTCAAATTTATCTGGAAGAATTCGTCCTTTTTCCCGCTGCTGAAATTAAAAGCCGATGAAGAATTCGTCTGGGGAAAAGATCAACAAAAGGCATTTGATGAAATAAAGCAATATATGATGACACCGCCAGTTTTGATTCCACCTCAGAGAGATAAGCCATTCCGATTATATTTGTCGACCAATGAGTTGTCAATCGGGTCCGTTCTTATACAAGAATTTGAAGGGAAGAAAAGAGTGGTTTATTATTTGAGTCGGAAGTTAATTGATGCGGAAACAAGATATTTACCAGTTGAGAAATTATGCTTATGCCTATATTTTTCATGCACTAAGTTGAGACATTATTTATTATCTTCTGAGTGTACAATCGTTTGTAAAACCGATGTGGTCAAGTATATGTTGTCCATGCCGATGTTAAAAGGAAGAATCGGGAAGTGGAGTTTGATTTAAAATACGAATCGGCTAAAGCAGTTAAAGGACAGGTAATGGCTGATTTCGTGACACAACACATCGGAGACGAGGTAAAATTGTTTGAGCCGATGCCTTGGACATTATTCTTTGATGGATCTTCATGTGGGCAAGGATGTGGCATCGGAATCGTAATAGTTTCGCCTCGGGGGGCAAATTTTGAATTCAGTTATTCGATGGATCCAAGTTTTACCAACAATCGGGTTGAGTATGAAGCACTGCTTAAAGGATTGAAATTGTTATTGGAAATCGGAGCTGAAGCTGTTGAGATTTTTGGAGACTCCCAGTTGGTGATTTATCAATTAATCGGTAAATATGAATGTAAGGATGATGTTCTGATTCAATATTTTGATGAATGCCGATTATTGATGAAAGAATTTGTGATGGTTAACATTGAACATATCCCCAAGGCTCAAAATCAGGAAGCTAACAATTTGGCACAAGCTGCTTCTGGCTATCGGCATTTTCATGAGATCATGACGATTGAGCCAGAAATTGGAGATTAGAGATATGAGATTGTAAGTTATCTTAAGGATCCATCACAAAGGGTTTCTAGGAAATTAAGATTCATGGCTGTTAAATATGTGTTGCTTGATGATCAATTATATTATAAGACAATTGATGGTGTGTTGCTCCGATGTTTGAGTAAATCGGAATCCAAAGACATGATGGATGAAGTGCATGAGGGAGTTTGTGGTGCGCATCAATCGGCTTATAAGATGAAGTGGGTTATTCGTAAAACAGGTTGTTTTTGGCCAACGATTTTGGAAGATTGTTTTGAATATTATAAAGGTTGCCAAGAATGCCAGAAATTTGGGAATGTGCAGAAAGCGCCTGCGTCAGCCATGAATCCGATTATCAAGCCGTGTCCTTTTCGAGGATGGGGAATTGATTTGATCAGACAAATTTATCCATCATCAAGCAAGGGTCATAAATTTATATTGGTGGCAATAGATTATTTCACTAAGTGGGTTGAAGCGATTCCTTTAAAGGTTGCTGATTCCAAGAAGATGGTGGAGTTCGTTAAGGAGCATATTATATATCGGTTTGGTATTCCTCAAACTATCACGACCGATCAAGGAACTATGTTTATGTCTAACGAATTTCAAGATTTTGCTGCCAGTATGGGTATTAAGTTGTTAAATTCTTCTCCTTATTATGCACAAGCCAATGGTCAAGCAGAAGCATCAAATAAAAGTATTATCAAAATCATCAAGCGAAAGATTGATGAACAACCAAGGCGATGGCATCTAACATTGACCGAATCGTTATGGGCATATCGGATGGCCTGTCATGGATCTACTAAATTATCCCCGTATCATTTGGTTTATGGACATGAAGCTGTTTTGCCTTGGGAGATTAAAATCGGATCGAGACGAATATCGGAACAAGGAAACTTGACTGCCGATGAATATAGAAGTTTGATGAATTTTGAGTTGGACGATTTGGCTGAAACCCGATTGAGAGCGTTGGAGAATATTGAAAATAAGGCACGTGTTGCTAAGTATTATGATAAAAAGGTTAAGCCAAAGGAGTTCATCGAAGGAGAATTGGTTTGGAAGCTGATTTTGCCGATGGGAACTAAAAGTTCTAAGTTTGGAAAATGGTCGCCTAATTGGGAAGGTCCCTATCGGATAAATCGGATGCGTTCCAGGAAATGCGTATATTTTGGAAACATTGGAAGGAGAAGAGTTTTCAAAAGCGCTTAATGGAAAATATTTGAAGAAATATTATCCAAGTATTTGGGTAGATACATAGAGCCGATATTCTAAGTAATATCGTCTAAGATAGCGGATACGATATGTATCGCCTTAAGGGCAAATATATACAGAAAATAAATGTTTATCGACGGTCGACATCGTCGGAACCAACCAAGTTCATCGATGACCAATGTCATCAGAGCAATGCAGCTGAAGAGTCTAACTATTACAAGAATTTGCGGATCATCTCGATCGCGCCCAATCGGATGTTGTCTATTCTTTGGATCTCTTCCAGATCTTCCACATCGGAGCCCGGGATGTTCTTGATGCTTCTGTGAATTTGACGAACTTCCTCCAGGCATTTGTTCAAACTTTCCTGTGCCGATTTGATGGAAGCTGGAATCTGGTTGATTTCATCTTGAGTCTCCGACATCTCCTTACGGACTTCTTCGAGCCATTTGAGCAGTTCAGCTTCAACGCCTTGGAGATGCTTCATCCGATTCTCTAGCTGTGCTGGTCTGGCTTCCAAAGTCTTGATCTGGGCCTGCATAGTTTTCAGCTCATCTCTGCCGTCGTCGTGCTTCTTGGTTAAGTCTTGTTGAGCCAACCGATCTGATATTCTTTGGCGAGCGGCAGAGACTTGGGGTTGGTGCCCTTCAATAAAGGACGCAGGGATGATTGCGTTTTCTAGCTCCGATGGCAGCCGACCTTTCAGTTCCTTGAAGATTTGACGAACTGGTTCGGCATCTTCAACAAGGATGGCAATGCTCTTGTTCAAATGGTTCAACACTTCTTGAAGCTTTGTCTTGATCTCATCGGAGATGGTCGAAGACGATTGTGTGGAGCTAATTTCTTCTTCTCCGATGGCGGCGTCCAAATCAAATGATGCGAAACTCATTGCCGGAGAGTCGTGCGCCTGAGATGAAATATTAATGAACAAATGTTATTAAAATAATAATATTGACACAAGAGAATGAATCGGTACCAGTTTGAATTGTCCCTCTCGGACGAAATCGGGGATTACTTGAGGTTGAGCAATGCTTGTGTTGGGGGCAGCTATCTGAAGCGTTTGGGATGGTTCAATCGGAGAAGAAACCGGTGGGGTAGTTGTTGTTGGTTGCTCAGGGGTCGCCTCCGATTGAACATTTACAGCTTGTTCTCCAATTTCTTGCTCAGGAGTGGCCTCCGATTGAATATTTGCGGCCGGCTCTCCGATTTGCTCAGGGATAACTTCTGATTGAATGGTTGTGCTTGGCTTCTCGATGATGGGTTGCAGAGTAGCAGGAGTCTATGATTCGATCAGTCAGATCAAGTATATATATACGAAGATAATTTGGATCGGATTAAGTTTACCTGCTGCGCCGATTCTGCTTGTATGTCTTGGGCTGGAGCTAGTTGAAGATCGGGCAATGTGATATTTGTTTGCTGAAAAAAATTGTTATTGCCGATTTATTTTGCAAAGACATATGAGATAAATGAAATCGGATTGTTACCGATACTGCATCAAGAAGCATTCTTGCACCCTCAGCACCTTTTGTGCAGTTTCTTCGGCGGCCCTGGAAGTTGATTGGCCGAGAATTTTTCCGGGAGGCTGTATGGAAGAGGTATTTGCTTAAGGTAAGGATCGGAAGTGAGAATCGAAAATGAGAATCGGAAGAATGAGAATCGTACCGCGCGGCTTTTCTTCGGTTTCTTTGGTGCATTCATTGTAGTAGGGGCGGTTTTTCTCTTGCCTTTGCCATCCATAATGTCCTTCAAAGACGGGCGGAGGAGCCAATTCTTGGATACGGAGTTTTGACAAAGTATTGGATCGGCTTTCCGCTATTGCTCACCGATGGTGCGTTTTCTTCGACCGGCTGTTAAAAAGATGGGATTCAGATTATGGAGAGCTCGTTTAAGTAAAGATGAATGGAAGTGGGAAGATTTCAAAAGACTTACAGGATTTTCCATGGCCTCAAAATCGGAATCGATGAGTATGCAATAGGTGATGGCCGGAAGTCTAAACATATGAAGACAAAGCTCTTTCCACCAATTTCTGAAAAGCCTGGATGAGAAGCTTGTGCATAGCCATTCTGGTATTTCAAAATTGGCTTGGGGGGCAAGAGATAAAACCCTATCCATCTCCAAGGATGATGAGATCGATTCTCTGTGCTTGATTTTATCGGAGAAGTAAAGGCCGATCGGGAGTTGACCAAACCCCAATTGATAAGCAGCCACTGATGGATTGTAGAATTCATAGGACGTGGTCTTACGGCCGAATGCAATGTTGCTACCCAGAATAGCCGGTGTGATGAAAGACTTGAGGATCGGCATGATCGATGTCAGTTCATTTTGAATGTTGAATAAGGGCAGCTCATAGTCACGATCGGGATCACCGTAAGCGAAGAAACTGAAGCGCTCCGATGCGATCCCATGGTAAAAACTTTCAAAGTAGTTGGCCATATCCTTTGACTCAAGCCTTGACCCAGGGCAGACCGATGCTGCTTCTCCAAATGACATGCATCGGCGAGTGGTTACATCTTCCTCTTCTGCATAATAATTTGGAAATTGGTGTTCCTTGAAGTTATATTGGAAAGCGGATCGGAACTGATAGCTGGATAAACCACCAGGGGCCTCCGATATGTCCGACTGCTTGGCCGTCCAATAGTCTGGCCGATACCTAGTGGAGAAGATGATAGACAGCTCCGAGAAGAAGACGACCAAGGGGGACCGATTCTCCATGAGATAGTGCTTCTGCAATTGCTTGCATATTGGAGGTAGCACCAAGGGTTGATCCGCAAAATACAAATCTTTCCAACCACATGTTGAGGAAGGTTGCATGTTCTCTATCTCCGATAGTGCCGGTTTTGCAGTGATCGGCAACGTATTTCTTCCAACCTTTGGAGCCTGTGCCTACTAATTTGTGGTTCAGTGTGTTGGAAAGCCTTCTTGGGTTCATGGCGTTGATGGTATTGAGGCCGGTCAGCATGTGCACATCCATGAGTGTTGGCGTCATCGGACCATGACCAAATATGTAAGCATTTAAGGCATCGGACCAAAAGAGGGAGGTAGCGGCCAGTAAATTCTCGTCCTTGACCATATCAGCAAGAGAGAGCGTGAGACATTGGCCTATATCTTTTTCATCCCAAAAGGGGGATTTGGCAGTTTGCATTCTGAGGAACCAGTTCCTCCATCCTGGGACGCTGCCAGGCCATGATCAGAAGGAGCCGGCCCAATCGGCAACTTGCAGGTCCGATCCTTTAAAAGGGAGTCTCTCCGATTCCATGTTTATCAGGTTCGTCGGATCGGGATCACCCATTGGGCCAAGATAGTACCCGGCTTCGACATGAGAGACGGGAATGACCAGACTGTTCTTAAGATGCTACAATCAGAAAAATAAAACAATAAATGCAGAGATGGAGGCTCGTAAATAGTTCTGGAAAGGAAATGCAGACATTAAAATGGAGATTTTGAGTGATTTTTTACCTCAGGAACTTGATCAGTATCCGCCTTATCAAGGGAGCCGCCATTGATGGAAGGAAATGGATCTACAATGAACAGTAATATAAAGAGGGGAAGACCTAAGGGATTGCAGAAGAATGCAGTAAATCGCAGATGTGTGGTATGGATCATATGCGAAAGAGTTCCTTACTTGATTCGCAGCGAAAAATTGAAACTTGAAGATCACAGAGTCGCCGGATGAAAGCTTGCGGAGGTGACAATGGCGGACGAGGAGACGCAATAGCAGATGCGAGTTGGGGACGACGGTTCGGATCTACATTTATAGGGCTTATGGAGAAGAAACTGCCCGAAGGCCATGGCGCCGAATCCGCAAGGGATTCGAGAATTACAACAGTGAAGGGTGCGGGTTTCCATATACTGTTCGCTGCCAGGGTCATCATTGCTTGGAGAATTTTGGAGCAAAATAATATTTTATCCCAAAATTGGGGGGCATGTGTTGACACCAGATTTTGACTCGGCTGGAGTTGTGCGACGGAATTGACGCAGAGGCCGAGTCCGATTCTGAGTCAGCCTCCGATTCCGATCGGAGTACGTCCGATAGGAGTCCTGATCGAACACGGGAAGGAGAAGGCCGGAGCATGTACGACTTCTGAAGGGAGGCACATCTGGAAGTTTCTTCAGGGCCTGATTGTGCGTCAAGATTTGTAGTAGATCTAGTAGTTTAAGATTAGATTGCTTTAAATAAATTAGAGATATTGTCGTAGCCGGCAAGTTTTAGTTAGATTTTCAGGGTATAAATATGAGCCCTGCGCCATTGTAAAGAACGTTCACACAACCAATCAATCAAACACAACTTTCGCCCTGACGTGCCAACAACCCTTTTCATCGAGTTCTTCAGCAAGCAGGGCTGCATCATCTTGACCTTCGGTTTGTCTGTAAGTCCGACACCCTATCGAATTAATCTAGGCTTTAGATTGAGGCGTATCGCCCTTCTTCGTTTAGTTAATTCACCAATTTATCGAGTTGATTCTAGGCTTTAGATTGAGGCGTATCGCCCTTCTTCGTTTAGATCGCTCATCCTTTTACTGTATCTTGTTGATTTTATCCTATCGGTTTACATCTATCAGAGAAGATCTATTTTGTTTTATTAATTATTCAAATTTCATAATAGATCTGTTTATATTATTTATATAGCTGATTTAGATTTAATAAGCAAGTTACAAATAGATCTAGTTTGAACGAGTTCTTTAATATATATTGATCTATCGGAGTAAGCAAGCAAATCGGTGCCCTGCTAGCAACGCTGTCTCAAAATCGATCCGATTGTTAGTGGCATGAGATTTGATTTGTTTATCGCCTTTGGAAAGATGCATATTAAAGAATGAGTTTAAATTAGACCTATCTCTGATTCGGTTTTCATAGCCAATGATTTATTTCAATACACGTTATATTCTCACGAATCGGACTCAAGGCCGATGGTTCATGTCATCGAAATCGGACTTCTCTTTATGCTGATCCGATTTCTGGAACGAATCGGGGCCTTGGCCGATGAGTTCCTTATTGTTTACTGATTAAACTCTACCTTTGTCAATTTCAGGTCAAATTGACTGGCACGCCGCGAACCTCAAGATTTTTGGACCTGCACTGAAGTGAAGCAAATCTTTCAGGCCACAGTGTTAATTTTTGAGAGTCAACGCCTGACTTTTTGGACGTCAACAGTGCTGATTGGACATTTGGGATCTCCTGTGTTCATATATTTAGTTTTGAGTACCCCTAAAAAAAATTCAGAAAACATCAGAAAAAAGAATCAAAAAAAGAAAAAAAAGAGGAGCAAAAGAAAAGAAGAAAGAAAGGGGTTGTTCATTGTGCTCACTTATTGTTTCCGGTGGTGTGTTGTGACTTCCTTTGTGTCTAGGCTCGCGCCTCTAGCAAGGTCTAGGCTAGGACCAGCACAGTATCGCCGTTGAACCATTATTCAGCTTGCTTTTATAACTAACGTGGTGCTACTTCCTCCTTGTTTCAGCCGACCTATAGCTCCACATATTCGACTACAGCTTGACAGGTTTCATGGCTGCACCACTCATACACTTCATTCTAGGCTTGTAGACTTGTTGGTGGCTGTCCCCTCCTGTTGAACAAGGTAAGAATTGGTAAGAGCTTGTATAACAGGTTGAGAGTGAGCGCCTTGCACTAGCTACATCCTAATAGCGTTAGGGCCTTTATCTCATCATTTGTTTCTTTGTTGTCTCTGTTAGCCTAACCATGATAGGATCAGAAGATGGTGATACGTCAGCACAACATATGCCACAGTCTCCTCGCACCAAGGGGATCATACAACATTTTGAAAAGTTGGTGAGGGAGCACAACGAAGGAATTGATAATGACTTGCTGGTGATGAATGACAAGATTGGGTAATTGGAGACCACACAGCTCGCCACCAACACCATGCTTTCAGGGGTGGAGGTGTCACTTGCTCGCATGGACAAGAGTCTTGCTGCTCTTTTGCACAGGTTTGATGATATGCATGCTAAAACCACTGGTGGGCGTGATGAGGATGACAAGAAGGAGGATGGCAACAAGGAAACAAGAAGAATGAGAGTTTCGAGGATAATTGCGATGCATATGTTGCTGATACTGAACTAGATAATGGAGAAGCTCCTGAACGCCGACGGCTACATCATAATCATAGAGGTATGGGGGTTTTCGCCGACGTGAGGTACATGGTAACAATGATGCTTTTAGTAAGATTAAATTTAAGATACCTCCTTTTGATGGTAAATATGATCTTGATGCGTACATTACTTGGGAGATTGTTGTTGATCAAAAGTTTGCATGTCATGAATTTCCTGAGAATACACGTGTTAGGGCTGCTACTAGTGAATTTACTGATTTTGCTTCTGTTTGGTGGATAGAACATGGTAAGAAAAATCCTAATAATGTTCCACAAACATGGGATGCTTTGAAACGGGTCATGAGAATTAGATTTGTTCCTTCTTACTATGCATGTGATCCGTTACATAAGTTGCAACTTTTTGAGACAGGGTACTAAAAGTGTAGAAGAATATTATCAAGAATTACAAATGGGTATGCTGCGTTGTAACTTAGAGGAGAGTGAGAAACCTGCTATTGCTAGATTTGTGGGTGGTTTGAATAGAGAAATTCGGGATATCCTTGAGTATAAAGATTATAATACCATGACAAAATGTTTTCATCTTGCTTGTAAAGCTGAAAGGGAAGTACAGGGACGACGCATTGGTGCAAGGTCTAATATTTCTGCAGGAAAGTCTACATCATGGTAGCAACGCACTACTACTTCCTTGACTGGGCGTACACCTTCCTCCAGCGACAAACCACGTGCTACTCCAACAAATTCAGCAACCAAATCTGCTCCAAAACCAGCCGGTAGTGCCTCTTCAGTTGCCTCCATAGGTAGAACAAGGGATGTTCAGTGCCATCGATGCAAGGGCTATGGACACGTGCAGTGTGACTGTCCTAGCAAGCGTGTTTTGGTTGTAAAGGATGACGGTAGGCATTCCTCTACTAGTGATTTTGATGAACAAACACTTGCTTTGCTTGCGGCTGACGATGCAGGTAGCGAGAGGCAACCAGATGAACAGATTGGTACAGAGGATGTTGAGCATTATGAGAGCCTGATTGTGCAGCGTGTGCTCAGTGTACAGATGGAGAAGGCAAAGCAAAATCAGCGGCATATTTTGTTTCAAACAAAGTGTGTCATTAAAGAGCGTTCTTGCCGCTTGATCATTGATGGAGGTAGCTGCAACAACTTGGCTAGCAGCGACATGGTGGAGAAGCTTGCACTTACAACCAAACCCCATCCACATCCATATCACATTCGATGGCTGAACAACAGTGGTAAGGTAAAGGTAACAAAGCTGGTACACATTAATTTTGCTATTGGTTCATATCATGGTGTTGTTGAATGCGATGTTGTGCCTATGGAAGCTTGTCATATTCTGCTAGGTAGACCTTGGCAATTTGATACAGATTGTATGCATCATGGTAGATCAAATCAATATTCTCTCATACACCATGATAAGAAAATTGTTTTGCTTCCTATGTCTCTCGAGGCTATTGTGCGTGATGATGTTGCTAAAGCTGCAAAAGCTAAAACTGAGAACAATAAAAATATGAAATCTGGTGGTAATAAGAAAGAGGGGATACAATTAAAAGGACATTGCTTGCTTGCTACTAAATCCGACCTTAATGAATTAGTTGCTTCCACTTGTGTTTCCTATGCTTTGGTATGCAAAGATGCTTTGATTTCAATTCAAGATGTGCAGCAATCTTTGCCTCCTGCTAACATTTTGCAGGAATACTCTGATGTTTTTCTAAGTGTGATACCAGCGGGGCTGCCACCTGTACAAGGGATTGAGCACCAAATTGGTCTTATTCCAGGTGCTTCCTTGCCCAACCATGCACAATACAGGACAAACCCGGAGGAAACAAAAGAAATTGAGCGGCAAGTGCAAGAACTACTTGACAAAGGTTATGTGCGTGAGTCTCTTAGCCCTTGTGCTGTTCTGGTTATTTTGGTGCCTAAGAAAGATGGAACATGGTGTATGTGTGTTGATTGTAGAGCTATTAATAATATCACAATTCAATATCGACATCATATTCCACACTTAGATGATATGCTTGATGAACTGAGTGGTGCTATTGTGTTTTCTAAAGTTGATTTGCGTAGTGGGTACCACCAGATTCGTATGAAATTGGGAGATGAATGGAAAACTGCTTTCAAAACTAAGTTCGGTTTATATGAGTGGTTAGTCATGCCTTTTGGGTTAACTAATGCACCTAGCACTTTCATGAGATTAATGAACGAGGTTTTGCGAGCCTTCATTGGGAAATTTGTTGTAGTCTACTTTGATGATATATTGATCTACAGCAAGTCTATGGATGAACATCTTGATCATTTACGTGATGTTTTTAATGCTTCAAGAGATGCACGTTTGTTTGGTAACCTTGAGAAGTGCACTTTGTGCACCGATCGAGTGTCTTTTCTTGGCTATGTTGTGACTCCACAGGGAATTGAGGTTGATCAAGCCAAGGTTCAAGCAATACAGGGCTGGCCTGTACCAAATACTATCACACAGGTGCGGAGTTTCCTAGGACTTGCTGGTTTCTATCGACGTTTTGTGAAGGACTTTAGTACCATTGCTGCACCTTTGAATGAGCTTACAAAGAAGGGAGTGCCTTTTAGTTGGGGGATTAAATAAGAGAACTCCTTCAACATGCTGAAACATAAGTTGACACATGCACCTCTCCTCCAACTTCCTGATTTTAATAAGACTTTTGAACTTGAATGTGATGCTAGTGTGTTGGTTTGGGTGTTTTTTTTTGCAAGAAGGCAAACCTGTGGCATACTTTAGTGAAAAAATAAGCGGGCCTGTTTTGAATTATTCCACTTATGATAAAGAATTATATGCTCTTGTTCGAACATTAGAAACCTGGCAGCATTATTTGTGGCCCAAAGAGTTTGTTATTCATTCTGATCATGAATCTTTGAAGCATATTCATAGTCAAGGAAAACTAAATCGTAGACATGCTAAGTGGGTTGAATTTATTGAATCTTTTTCTTATGTTATGAAGCACAAGAAAGGGAGAGAAAATGTGATTCCTGATGCATTGTCTAGAAGGTATACTTTGCTGAACCAACTTGATTACAAAATCTTTGGATTAGAAACAATTAAAGACCAATATGTTAATGATGTTGATTTTAAAGATGTGTTGCTGCATTGTAAAGATGGGAAAGGGTGGAACAAATTCATCGTTAGTGATGGGTTTGTGTTTAGAGCTAACAAGCTATGCATTCCAGCTAGCTCCGTTCGTTTGTTGTTGTTGCAGGAAGCACATGGAGGTGGCTTGATGGGACATTTTGGAGCCAAAAAGATGGAGGACATACTTGCTGTTCATTTCTTTTGGCCAAAAATGAGAAGAGATGTGGAGAGATTTGTTGCCCAATGCACTACATGTCAAAAGGCTAAGTCACGATTAAATCCACATGGTTTGTATTTGCCTTTACCTGTTCCTAGTACTCCTTGGGAAGATATCTCTATGGATTTTGTGTTGGGTTTGCCAAGGACTAGGAAGGGTCATGATAGTATGTTTGTGGTTGTTGATAGATTTTCTAAGATGGCACACTTCATACCATGTCATAAAACTAATGATGCTATTCATATTGCAGATTTGTTCTTTAGAGAAATTGTTCGCTTGCATGGAGTGCCCAATACAATTGTTTCTGATCATGATGCTAAATTTCTTAGTCATTTTTGGAAGACTTTATGGGCTAAATTGGGGACTAAGCTTCTGTTCTCTACTGCATGTCATCCCCAAACTGATGGTCAAACTGAAGTTGTGAATAGAACTTTGTCTACTATGTTAAGGGCTGTTTTAAAAAAGAACATTAAGATGTGGGAAGAATGTTTGCCTCATATTGAATTTGTTTATAATCATTCATTGCATTCTACTACAAAGATGCCCATTTCAGATTCTATACGGGTTCTTGCTTCGTGCTCCTATTGATTTAATGCCTTTGCCATCTTCTGAGAAACTAAATTTTGATGCTACTACACGTGCTGAATTGATGTTAAAGCTGCATGAAACAACTAAAGAAAACATAGAGTGCATGAATGCTAAATACAATTTTGCAGATGATAAAGGTAGAAGGGAATTAAAATTTGAACCGAGAGATTTAGTTTGGTTGCATTTGAGGAAGGACAGGTTTCCTGAATTGCGTAAATCTAAATTATTACCTCGGGCTGATGGACCATTTAAAGTGCTAGAAAAGATTAATGATAATGCATATAAGCTAGGTCTGCCTGCAGGTTTTGGGGTTAGTCCCACATTTAACATCACAGATTTGAAGCCATACTTGGGAGAAGAAGATGAGCTTGAGTCGAGGACGACTCAAATGCTAGAAGGGGAGGATGATGAGGACATCAACACATCCATGCCTGCTGGTCCTATTACTCGTGCCCGTGCTCGACAACTTAATCATCAGGTGAGTTCTCTCTTGAGTTTATGTCCATCATGTTTAGACCAAGTAGACACGTGTATTTTTGTTTTGCTTAGGAACCATGGAGAGGACCGAAAGGGAGACGGATTCACGCAGGCTAGATTTGGACTGCAGCACAGCACCAACTTATGATGGACGCCACAGTCGCATACGGACTCAGATTGGGGCATTCAAGTACTTCCTGGAACCGTGATGAAGTCAGATTTCATATGGATCTAGACTCATGTCCATATCTGTTCTGAGGCGTCCGCAATCATCAAATCATTGAATGGAGGTTTTGCTGTCCAGGTGCTGCGCCACCTTATTTTGGCCCATTGGGCCGCGTATCAAGTTGGGTCCAATAGGGACGCGTCCTAGGGTTGGAGCACGACACCAGCCCCCTGTGGTCTACCTCTTCCCTGTCATATACCCCTTAGCCGCCATTGAGAACACTTGGGTTTTGTTTAGATCAAGTTTAGCCTTCGCTACTTGCTTGTAAGCGCGCGTGCTGGATCAGCCGCCCGTCTTCTTGTCTTCGGAACCCCACCATATTTGAGATTGAGTTTGAGATTGAGACCTATTCATTCACATCTAGTAATTTCAGTACTTGTTCGATACTTGTTCTTGTTAGTTCTTTGATTGCTCACAGGACAGGTGCCCTAGTGGCCGGGTGACGCACTACACAAGATCGCGGCAGCCATAGGAGGTGGTGCATCGGTTGCTAAGGCGCAACTTCCTTGGAAGGTTGTAATCGGGCCGTGAACGTCGTCTCCTCCAATCGAATTATCTCCATGCCTCTCATCGAATGATCGGGCGCAAACCCTAGCGGGTTCACATCAAAAATGTCCTATCATTTGTTTCTGACTTGACTACTTGCCAGGAAGAGAAAAAATCATGCTTGATTTAATCTAGCCAGGCGCAACTTCCTTGGAAGGTTGTAATCGGGCCGTGAACGTCGTCTCCTCCAATCGAATTATCTCCATGCCTCTCATCGAATGATCGGGCGCAAACCCTAGCGGGTTCACATCAAAAATGTCCTATCATTTGTTTCTGACTTGACTACTTGCCAGGAAGAGAAAAAATCATGCTTGATTTAATCTAGCCAGGTTAAGACCCTAGTGTTTGAATAAATTGTACTCTTGATTGTTTCGGTGTTCAAGTAGATTTCTGTTATACACATGCTAAGGAAAAAATATACCTTCCATTTTGAAACTAGATATGTGGAAGGGCTACAAGATTTGTATAGTTGTAAGGTGTTGAATTTCGACAATTTCTGCCGCAGCCGATATTGCAAATTAAAATACATGTGTACATGAATCTAAATGCAATAAGAGATATGAACAATACAAGTAATTACATCCGTGCATATACATATGATTCTCTTGATTTCTGTATCCGCTTGCTTCTATCTCTGCTGAATTATTACTTGAGTCCTGGCGGCCGTTAATTTTTACTTCATTGCAACAAAATGCCACATTATTTGCCTAAATTGTACTCTTGAGTGTTGGTCCAGATTTCTTGATACTGTTAGTTACCTGAATTTGTGACAGCTAGAGTGCTCTTGTTCCTTTCTGAAATAATTGTTGTCCCTTGTTGCTAAAGCTTTTCATTTGCATACATCCTTTAGATGCCTGACAACACAGTAGCATTGGTTAATCTAAACATGGAGGAATTGCGAGCGAAACATAGGAAGAAGAGAAAGAGAGTGGTTGTTTTATTTGTTAGTGCTGTTATGGGCATGATGGCCCACTGGTATAAGCTGAAAATGCCTAGACATATCGTTGATCCTGATGAAGTGGATGATAGAGATGTAGCTAAACAGAAACAAATGCTTAGAAATCTATTCCAAGGATCAAATTTCTATTACTATGACGGTTTACGCCTAACTAAGAGATCATTTTATGATCTATGCGCCATCTTACATGAGAGATGTGGTGTGTGTGATAACTTGAATGTGTCGATAGAAGAAAATGTGGCAATTTTTTTCTTGTAGTGGGTCATGGCACTAAGATGAGGATGCATCGTAGCACATATGGGTGGTCACTTGAGAGAATCAGCCATCATTTCAATGAGGTGTTGAGAGGTATTCTGTCATTATGCCATGAATTTATCAAGCTTCCTGACCCATTAGCTATACAGCCAAAGGTGGAAGTGGTTCGAAGAGTGCCTTGGAGCACTAGATGGTACACATGTCGATGTTATTGTGCCTTTGGCTGACGCGGGAGGTATAGGAATAGGAAACAACAGATCACAATCAACATTTTGGGGTTTGTGATCGAAATATGAAGTTTGTTTATGTCTTAGCTGGATGGGAAGGATCGGCATTAGATTCGCGTGTGCTATGTGATGCAATGTCTCGTGATGATGCTTTTGTTGTTCCAACTGGAAGTACTATCCAGTAGATGTTGGCTACACCAATGGCCAGAGTTTTCTTGCTCCTTATCCATCCACCCGCTACCATTTGAACGAGTAGGGTACTCAAGGGTGTAATCCATCTACTGCCAAAAGAATTATTTAATTTGCGCCATTCATAGGCTAGAAATGTGACTGAGAGGACAGTTGGGTTGTTGAAGATGAGATGGGCTATACTAAGGAGCAACTCATATTTTGACCTAGAAAATCATGTACACCGTAGTTAGTAATCTAACTTGAAATTCAACTCTGAATGAGCCTAGCAGGTACCCATTTCTTCTGAATTCATGCAGATTAGAATAATTAATGCATGTTGCATATTGCACAACTTCGTAAGTGATAGACAAAGGGATATGGACGACTTGCTTATACAGCAAGTTGATCAAGTGATCTTCTGAATCTGCTGAAGTTCAAAGTGAAGTGGGTGTGATTACCAATGTTCAATCGTCAAGTGAATGGAGCAATTTTAGGTACACCAAAGCGAACCAAATGTATGTTGACTATCAATCACGATGTGGCCAATTTATGATAAATGATATCATCAATATTTTCTGAAAGTTGTGCCAATGAATCTGCTTTGTAGATTTGATGTTGCTCCCCAATACTAATAACCTTTGTGAACTTTTCTTTGCGTAGGACATGGAGAAGGACAAGAAGTCAGGCAGGGGTTACATTGCATGGAATGATGACATGGACAAGGCCCTGCTTGACACATTTGTGGAGTACTACAACAAGGGTGACAGATGCTAACACTACAACAAATATCACCTTTCATAACATTTAATTTTTGTCATAGAAACCTATTTTTATATCATATTTCACAATCTATGACACTCATGTGACGAAAATTCATTCATCATCTATACCCCGTAATAAAGGGTATTCAATGACGAAACACCTTTTTTCGTCATAAATTTTGTGACGAATCTTCCATCGTCACTAATTTATGACGACCGTTTTACCTCATTAAAGACCTATAAAACGTCACAATCCATTGTACGTGGATGACATGGTACTGACGTGGCACCACAATCATGACGATTTGATTCGTCATAAAACCTTATAAGGATGATGTGGCACTGACGTGACAACACTATCATGACGATTTGGTCTGTCATAAAATAATTAATGGCCCCGTAAGGCCCATATTGTACAGTCTATTCACGGGCTAAGCCCAATTGTTTATTTACCCACCTTAAAGCCCTGTTGAGGCCATAATACCCGGGTGCTCGATCACGAGGATTGCCGACTACCGATTCCAAGCGAAGAAGACTCCGAACAAGACACGACAGCTGGATCGCAGAAGGAAAGCCCGATGATAGTTAGAGTCCTACTAGGTTTAGGTCTGTTTTGTCTTGTAAGGCATGTCTCCCTAGATATAAATAGTGGGGGGTCCTGCACGTAGAGGGTATTTCCAATCTTAGCCAATCCACCCGAGAGTATTTGTTACACCATTGTAATCTGTACTCGCCGAGATAATATAAGCAAGCAACTGGACATAGGGTTATTACTCGATCTCGAGGGCCTGAACCAGTATAAAATCCCGAGTCTCTTTGTTCATCTACTGTGATCAGTCTTTACACGAAGTGGGGTGCCAGCCGGACAAATATCTGCCGAGTACAATCTCGACAGAGGCGCGCCAGGTAAGGGCCCTTGCGTGAAGAAAGATCATGCCGTTCATCAACGGAGTCTGGTTCACCGACGTGTCGAGTTCATCGATGCCCTACATGCCCAGTTCCGTCAAGTCAAAAGCCATCGGAAGTTCTACCTCCGCTTCCAATCTCTACGCTCCAAGCCATCTAGTGCCTGCACGGGAGATCCGATTTGGGGATCTCGTGTTTGAGCACCAAGGCGATTACGAGCTCAAGCTGACAGGGATCCATGATCCCAGTCTCGTATGTGCCGGTCGGGAAGTTTTCACCCCCTTCGCGGATCTGACTGCCGAAGACATTGTTGATCGCACTACGCAGTTAGATCTTGACTACAGTGGGTCAAGCAATGGGCCGGAACAGCCCGAAGGCCGCTGCGTCCACGTGCTCACTAGGAACGAGGCAAGCGCTGCCGCTGAGTCGTCCAGCTTGCGCAGACCCCAGGGACCTCCGCATCTCAGCAACGCACCAACACTTCAGACGGCTACGTCCCGTACTCTGATAGCTCCATCCTCGTTGACTCCCCAGAATCTCAACAATGACTTCTGGGCGATCGAACAGGACAACCTGCAGATTCGAACCCTCTTGGAGACAATGGAAGCGATGGTCGAGGGAACCCCGATGGCCACCATTGCCAAGAAGGCTCGAGAAGCGGCGGACAAGGCCAAGGAACAACTAGAGGCCTCCGCTGCCGCACCACTAGCTCTGTTCAACAGGCGTGGTGAACCTCAGTCGGTTCGCTCCGGATCTAGACATCCTCGGTATTGCCCGCAGGAGGGGCGTGATATGAGGCCGCAGCTTGAACACAATTGCAGAAATCACGATGCTCGGGAAACTCTCAACTACAATAAAGATTACCGAGCACGTGAGGGCTACTATCGGTCCCATCCAGATTCACCGCCACGTGACTCCCGAACAGGCACTGGGGGGTGCCTCATGTACTCCCCCAGCCTGCGGAAGTTCAGGTGGCCAGATAAGTTCTGAACTACTAACATCGAGAAGTATGATGGAACAACCAACCCCCGCGAGTGGATCCAGATCTATTCCACGATCATCGACACCACCGGGGGAGACGATTACGTCAAGGCCAACTACTTGCCGGCATCGCTGTAGGGATCAGACTGAAGATGGCTTATGAACCTGCCCGAGGCTAGTATCAAGTCATGGGCCCATCTCCAGGAGACGTTTGAAGCCAACTTCTAAGGCACCTAGAAATACCCCGGACATGAAGGAGATCTACTCAACTGTGTGCAGAAGCCTAGAGAGTCCCTCCAGGACTACATCCGCCGATTCAGCGACACCCGTAATATCATCCCAGACATGGTGCATGATTGGGTGATTGTGGCCTTTGATCAGGGCTGCAGGGACAAGTGGACGGTGGAGGAACTTGACAAGAAGAACCTGAAGATGGTGGCCGAACTCTACGGGATCCTCGAGGAGACTGCCAAGATGGCGGATGCCCGAGCACGGGTCCAAGAGAAGCCCGAATAGAGCAAGCCACCTAGGGAAGGCAAGAAGAAAGACAAGCATAAGAACAAGAAGTGCAAGACCGAGAGAGAAGAAGTCATGGCCGTGGACAGGAAGCCCCATACCGGCGTCAGCGGAAACCTGAAGATCTCCCGATGTACTGCCCTATTCACCGGTCAATAAAGCATCACTTTGTGGACTGCACGGTGTACAAGAAGCAGAAGCAGGAGGAGGAGAGCCAACAACAAGGGGGACCACATGACATGGCCGCTCAAAACCCTCGGCGGGCGAACTACATGGATTGTGACGATGAGCCACAACTTCCCGAAGACTTGGAGATCGCCACAATATTCGGTGGTTGCTCGACTCGAACCTCCAAATCCCAGCTAAAGCTGGTCGAGAGGCAGATAGCAAGCACCGAACCCTACAAGCAGCCATTGAGGTGGTCTGAGGTCCCGATCACTTTCGATCAAAAGGACCACCCCGACACGCTGTACGACGGGCCATTGCTACCACTGTGCATCAAGCCCTGGATCGGGTCGCGCAACATCGGGCGAACCCTGATTGACAGTGGGAGCACCCTCAACATGTTGTTCATCAATGCCTCTGACGAACTTGGTATCCCGAGGAGGTCATTGTCCCCAGTGGAGAAGCCTTTCTATGGGGTTATACCGGGCATCCAAGCCCTGCCGTTGGGAAGGATTGATCTGCAGGTGACCCTCGTGGAGGGGAAAAGCATCTGATCAGAGTTCCTCACCTTCGAGGTGGCTGACATCACATCAGCATACAACTGCATCTTGGGCAGGCCGTTCCTGAAAAAATTCATGGCGGTTGCCCACTTTGCCTACTCCATGATCAAGATCCCAGGACTGTTGGGCCCACTCACCGTTTGCGAAGACCGCAAGGGTGCGGTTCAATGCGACATGAAGACTGTGGACATGATCAAGGGAGGAGAGCAGGAGCCAGCCAAGGCTGCCGAACCTGCCAAGAAAAAGTCCAAAAACTTACCCCAAAAACTTACCGACCACTGCTGCACAGGCAACAATCGCTGAAACTTCCCGAGCAGCCGAAGCTCCATCAAAGGCCAAGGCAAAGCAGATGCTCGCGGAGGACAAAAACACCGATGACGATGCCGCAGAAAAGCAAACCTTGGTGGACCAGACCCCGCTCAAAGGGACGCCACCTCAGGAAGCCGGCGAGTCACCAGCTGACACCTCTCTGATCACGCCAACAACGAAGCGTGTCGAGCCAGGTGCGAAACCAGTGATCCTGGACGAATCAGACCCGACCAAGACCACCCAGGTGGGCACTGGTCTGGGTAACGAAATTACTTTCCTCTAGGCAAATGTAGATGTGTTCGCTTGGTAGCCATCTGATATGTTCGGGATCCCCAGGGAGGTGATCGAGCACAAGCTCGGCATACGAACTGGCATCCAACTAGTCAAGCAGAAGCAAAGAAGATATACCCCGGAGAAACGAGATGCAATCAATGAAGAAATCAACCAACTACTCAAAGCCGGCTTTGTTCGAGAAGTCCCTTTTCTGGAGTGGCTGGCAAACCCAGTCATGGTGAAGAAGCCCAATGGAACGTGGCAGATGTGCATGGATTACACCGATCTGAATAAAGCGTGCCCGAAGGACGAGTATCCATTACCTAGGATAGATTAAATTGTAGATTTAACCTCAGGATGCGAGCTGCTTTGTTTTCTAGATGCCTATTCAGGGTATCACCAAATCAGCCTGTGCATTGACGATGAGAAGAAAACTGCATTTGTAACTCCCTTTGGTGTTCATTGTTATATAAAGATGCCTTTTGGTCTGAAAAACACAGTTTGCACTTACCAAGAATGTGTTCACATTGTTCTTCAAGGCCAAATCGGCCATAATGTGGAAGCATACATAGATGATATCATTATGAAAAGTAAGTTAAAAGGCGACTTGATCGCCGATTTGACTGAAACATTCGACAACTTGCGCAAAAACAGGATGATGCTCAACCCCGAATGCACCTTCGGTGTATCATCGGGCAGCCTCCTCGGTTATCTCGTATCCCAATGAGGTATAGAGGCAAATCCACACAAGATCAAGGCAACCGACGACACAAAGTCTCCATGCAGCCGCCACGAGGTCCAGAAGCTAGCAGGAATGATGGCATCCCTGAGTCGATTCGTGTCCAGGTCAGGCGAACGAGGTATGCTATTTTATAAACTGTTACGTAAGACTGGTCGTTTTGAATGGTCGGCAGAGGCAAAAGAGGCATTCCAGGCATTTAAACAATACCTGCAAAAAATGCCCGTGTTGGTCCCGCCACAACCCAAAAAAGAGATGTTATTATACGTAGCAACGACACCCATGGTTGTTAGTACTGTTCTGGTGGTCAAAAGACCCACAAAAAAGTCAACAACGCAACACCCCGTCTACTTTGTGAGCGAGGTGCTGCACGACGCAAAAACAAGGTACCCTCAGATTCAGAAATTATTATATGCTGTGCTAATGACTTCCAGGAAGCTCAAGCATTATTTTCTGAGCCACAAGATCAAGGTTGTGTCAACCTACCCTCTAGGCAACATTTTACATAATCGAGATGCCGTGGGTAGGATCGCACAATGGTCTGTGGAGCTGGGGGCTTACGACATCGAATTCATACCCAAAACTGCTGTCAAGTCACAGGCTCTGGCAGAATTCATCACAGAGTGGACTAATCCCGAACCCGGAGAAAGCGCCCAAAATCCCGAACATTGGGCCATGTTCTATGATGGAGCATTTTGTAGAGGTGGCGCGGGTGCTGTGGTGGTCCTAATCTCTCCACACAATGACATCATCAGGTATGCATTACAAATCAATTTTGTTGATCCAACCCCTACTAACAATGTTGCCGAGTATGAAGGGCTTTTAACAGGACTTCGCATAGCTGCATCTCTGGGTGTTAAGAGGCTGCTCGTGAAAGGGGATTCCGAGTTAGCTGCCAAACAGGTCGCAAAGGAGTGCAGTGTGTGGAGCGACGTCATGGCCAAATACTTGGAAGCATATAGGAGGATGGAAAGCAAATTTGATGGGCTTGAAGTGCGACACGTCAAAAGGGAGTACAATAGCGATGCAGACAAGCTAGCAAAAGCAGCTGCCGAATGCACACAGCTTCCAGGTAATGTTACTTGAAGTTCTTACTAAACCATCTGTGTCGGTATCTATACCGAACCAAAAAACTGCGCCTGTCAAAGGCACAGTCTCCACAACCAACGAATCCATCAAGAAGTCTCATGTTGGTCAATACGGCTCGAGCCACCGCACTAGTTGGAAACAAGGAGAACTGGATGGACCCAATCTGGGCGTACCTCACAAACTAAGCTATACCCAACGAGGATGCGACGCTGGAGAAAATCCATCGTAAGGCCAAGAATTATCAATTGGTTGACGGACGACTATACAAAATAGCACGCAATGGATTACTCCTCAAATGCATCACAATGGCCGAGGGCATTAGTTTGCTCCACAATATTCATGAAGGAATCTGTGGATCTCACGCTTCTCCCCGATATCTAGTAGGGAAAGATTTTGACAGAGCTTCTACTAGCCTACAGCTCTTCAAGACGCAAGCGAGTTAGTTAAGAAGTGCAAGGCATGCCAATTCTTCGCATGGAAACAGACTAAACCTGCACAAGCGTTAAACACTAATCCCCTATCATGGCCCTTTGCCACATGAGGAATAGACATCCTTGGTCCTTTTCCAAGGGCCATCGGGGGTTACAGATTTCTATTTGTTGGCATCGACACATTCACAAAATGGGTTGAGACCGAACCGATTCAGAAAATAACAAAAGAGGCAGCTGTCAAATTCCTGTGGAGTATTGTCATACGATTTGGTGTCCTGAACAGGATAATTTGGGATTAAACATGATGGGTCATCGGTGAATCACCCAAAAACAAATGGGCAAGTAGAGCGTGCTAATGGCATTGTACTCCAAGGCATTAAGAAGAGGATTTTTAACAGATTGCAAGCTTATGACAAGCGATGGATTCATGAAGTTCCTACAGTACTATAGTCGATGAGGACCACCATGAACCGTGCAACCGGCGAAACCCCCTTTTTCTTGGTGTATGGAGCCGAGGCAAATCTACCATCCGATATCCGGTTGCAAGCCCCACGCATAGCGATGTTTTCAGAAACTAAAGAGCCTGATAGACGCACCGATGAGCTACTCCTCTTAGAGGAGGCTCGCGATGCAGCTGCTTCCAGAGTGGCTCAATATCAACAAAAATTGCGACAATATTATGATGCTAATGTTTGCAAAAGAAGCCTCTGCATTGGTGACATTGTGCTCAAATTAGACCAACGCACCAAGGACAAAAATAAGTTGTCCTCTCCATGGCAAGGGCCTTACATCGTAGTAGACATCGCAAGACCAGGAGCCTATAGGATCGCGGAGATAGATGGAGATATACTGCCGAACACGTGGAACATGGATCAACTACGCAGATTTTACGCTTAAACCAAGGTAATCAAGCAAGTTCAAGCCTATCCAACAGTTTGGCAGGAATAGTCATCATCCGTGTCACTTCTGGCACCAACAAAAACAAAAAGTTAAGTTCTATACACTTCACTCACCCTCGCAATTATGCTTGGGGGCTGGGTGTTATTTTTCTACTCTATTTCTGCTCTTTGTTACCATACTGCATATACTAACAAAGAGCCGGGGACTACTACGCTGAAAGTTTTTTCAGACCTATCCTATGCATCCCAAGTGCAACACTCGGGGGCTCCTCAAATGATTGGGAAATTTTTGTGGTTAGTACTTCTAGACTCTTTTCTAGCATGTTCACATGCTACAAAAGAGCCCGGGGGCTACTATGGTACTACTACCTTGCAAGAATTGGGCTTTTTAAATCAAGAAAGCTAGACTGCGCTAAAATACCGAACACCATGACTACAAGGAGTTACACAGTTCAGAAGACCGCTCGCGTCTCAGCAACTAAACAATTCCAAAATAGCTTATGGTAACGGGACGTTTGGCTGTGTTAAAGCAATCAGTTAAAAAGTTTCACAAAGGGCCGATCAGCTCTATGACTTACGCAAAAACATGCAAGCATATGTTTCGCAAAATAAAAGTCACGGACTAAAACCATCAAGTTTTTGCCCTATTACAGGATTCCATCACAGAGTTCAAGACAAGTCTTCCAAATCACTCAAATGGAGGCCAAGTTTCTTAACAAAGGGTTCCACCAATGGGGCAAGATCATCAAACAATACCTGAGCGTCTCCGGCCGAGCACTTGAAACCTTGAGAGAGCAATGCAGCGTCAAGATCTGGAACATGGCTCTTCAAGGCCCCAACGGTGTGTGTTGCAACGACGCATGCACCCTCCATGAGCCAGCTTTCCAGGGACAAGCTGCGTTTCTCTGAACTTTCAAGGCGGGCTGTGAGATCGGCAACCTCCTTGTCCCGGGCAGCAAGCTGGCCTTCTAGATCCGAGCTCTTCTTCTCGAGCACCTCAATGCTCTTGGAGTTAGCTATAGAATCAGAGGCATCGTGTTAGCAACAGTTTGCGGGACAAGAACTAGAAACAGACATGGTTATACAAGTCAAGTACCTTCTTTCTCGGACTGGAGAACGGCAACTTGGGCCTGCAGTCTGATCATCGATGCTACCGCAATAGAGGCTCGAGCGTCTAGCAAACACCACTGCTCCTCATATACAGAAAGCGAAGCAATGATCGGGGCCCAAGGGTGTAGGGACAGGTCTGGTAACCTCTACAGTTTTCTCCGCACCATCGGGCTGGGCTGCCGTGACAGGCTCGGGAGTTTTCTCTTTCTCCGATGGCTTGGTGGGAGGGGAAGCTACAGGTTTGGAGGGCCTATATTTCCTGAACAAAGGAAACAATTAAAAAACCTTCTCCCTGTGAGAAGTAATCAAGCAAAAACCAAACAAGTCGAGGCCTTTACTCGGATGTCGGGAGAGTGACTTTAAACTTCTTCAGGGCAACAGAGGGAGGCTTTGATGGTGGTGGCGTAGGATGAGTTTCCTGACAAGAAATCTCCCGAACACACTTAAGTTTGGTTATACGGTCGAAAGCTGCAAATAAACGCCCGAATACGATCATGCTTGGTACCTGGTGCTCAAGACGAGGCGGATCACGACCGGCGGGCAGCTCTGTGGCGTCGGGCACACCAAGAGATCCCGACCTGGAGTCATCCTCTCTGCGCTGGCGCTGCGAGAGCGCTTGCAGGTTCGAGGAATGAAGACTTTGGTGCTGCTCGGGTTCTTTTTCTCCTTGGCAGGTGACTGCTTGGGTAGTTCAGCAGTCGGGGTCCCGGTACCTTGACCTGCTGTTGGCTTAGCCTCATCCTCTACATTGATGACTCTGTTTTGAACGGGAGCATCGACGGCAAAAGGGGCCTGCTCAGGAAGAAGGAATCATGACAAATGAACATTAATCAAGTAGTATTTTCTGAGAACAAGTTTACCTCTGGAGCAAGGTTGTCGGCGCTATAGGGAGCTAGGATGCCTGTCCAATCTGGGATATCGGCATTCAACATCTTCTTTAGGCGAGCAGCCACTTCAAGGTCTAGGACAACTGTTGGTTAAGAGTCATGACGTCTCAAATGACCGAAAGATTTCAGAAATACTACCGAACAGAAGGAAAAAGGCTTACCATCTAGCTTCATTCTGTTCGGGTCTTTGTCGCCCATGAAAGACCAGGCATAGCGATCATGAGTCATGAGTGCAATAAATCTCCATCGAATAAAGACCTCCGCTACATGAATCGCTGTCAAACCTGCTTCACGGAGCGCCAGGATCCGATCAATATGCTTTTGCATTTCAGGGGTGACCCTTGGTAGGGCTTTGGTTTCTTCCTTGAGATAAGGCATCAGACGTTTCCCTTTTGCCACTGAGGCTTGGGGAAGGGTGATGTAGAACCAGTGGCGTCGATAACCTTTCCAGGAATCTTTCACTGGAAAGGGGATATAAATTTCCCAGTCTCTCAAGAAAAATCCAATCGACCCGATCATGAGCTGGTCCTTGTAAAATGAGGGAGTATAAAAGTATCTCCATAGGAGCAATGACGGCTTAATTCCTAACTAGGCTTCACACAAAAAAGCGAAAACGCTAAGCATGGCTATAGTGCCGGGCTTGAGGTGCACGAGCTCTATCTGGTAGAAGTCACAAATGCTGTGGAAGAAATCTGACGGATAGACCCCAAACCCGCAATGGAAGAACTCAAGGAATGCCACCAGTTCAAGGGTGTCGGGCGTCGAGTAAAGCTGACCTTTCGCGTGACGGTGAGGGAAGGTGGTAGTATCTAAAAGCAGACCAAGATTCTCCAGTTGCTGCAACTGTTTCGCCATGGTGGTGGATTTGTCCCAGTGCTTGTCGGTGGTGCAGATCGTAGATCCGCTGCGCAGCTTCCTTCCAGAGGCAGCAGCGCTACTTTGCTCTCCAGATGATTCATCCCCGGATGAGGACTGGTGGGAGGAAACCATGGCGGCGAGAGAATGGCTGGATTGATTGGAGGAGCGAGAGGATGAGAAGCAAAAAGCAAATGCGGAATGGCGAACGGTAGCAGATGCAAGTAAGGAAGACGAAGGCCTAAATGGAGACTAGGCGGCTGCGCCTGAGGGCTTTATGGTTTCAAAGAGGGTGCACGGACCCCGAGAAAACTGGCCTCGATCCGTGTAATCCGCAGTCACTGTTAGGTCAAAAGATTCTTTCCTTTATCTACGACAGGTGTCATTTTGAAATCCAATGCATTTGGGATTGCTAGCTTACTGAGGAAGTTAACAATTTTAAAAGGACCGAATATATAATGTGTTCCCAGGAAATAGCCCGATCATATATGACTGGGAACAAATTTCCCGATCATGTTAAAAGAGTTGGTTTGTTCAGGGAGAGGTCTTGTTCGGGGAATTCTATTCTCTCAACATATAGTTTCACAAACTGATCAACACAAAAGGTTTCGAACACAGAAAGGGGACTATTGTTACATCTTTCAAGTGAAATTACTTCATTGGTTCGTGTTGACGGTCCTTAAACGCGCCAATTGTTAACCGCAAGCACACGGATCGTTGGTAGCTTTTCCCTTAGAGTATTCCCCAAGGTTTATCAATCCGTGGATCAACAATGAACTACCTAGGGTTTTCCATCTAATCTAACGGATCTAATCCTAGCATTAGGCATAGATTGCATATGAGGGTGACCATGAATTTGATATGAATATTATGAATGAATCTCATCCACCCGACATGAGGTAACACGACCAAAGGTAGCACAAGCCTACCATCTTCTAGTTGCAACTCCGGCCAAAACGGTAACCAATCTAATCTTGTACAATGATAAAGAGTCATCTACTCAACATTACACGTTTGTTCGGCCTTTTCCCTCCCGCATGCTATCACCACACGAGGATAATCACGTCGACTTCCCGTGTACTACAAAGATGTATCCGCAGGGCATAGACTAATCACCACGATTAGATCTATTCCTACTAAGAACATATGCTAGCTAGACATATGAGAGAAAGCATGCATCTTAGAAGATCAAAGTAAACAAGACAAGTAGATTGATATCACCATCGAATGTACATACGCCTTGATGAGTTCAAGGCATGGCTCCGGAACTCCGCCATGGCTTCACCACGCAGGGCCAACCATGGCGGCTAGGGCATGGCCTAAGCCATCTCCTAGGCAACCTCGAGGACATGCGGCGGCCGTCGGCTTCCTTTGGTGTGTGTCCCTCTTTTCGCTGACTTCTAGTGGATGGACGTGCGTGGCTCCTGGCATTGGGGCTATAATTAGTCCGAGGAAACCCTAGCTCGAAGGGAAGATCGAGGCGGCGCAGAAACAACCCAGGCCGGCCGGCCTGGGCCCCTCTGGCCGGCCAGCCCAGGGCTTTTTTGTGGCCCCTCGGCCCCATCTTTCGCGTGCAAGCTTCTAGATCCTCCAGGAATTGATTTGCCAATGCATGTGGGTATTTGACATCGGTTGCTTCGGGATAAGATCAGGTCTTGATGTCTTTCCATATGTCTGCCTGATTCGCCTTGATCCTGAAGTCATCCGACCTTCTCTTCGAGTCTTTGCCCTTCCTTATTCTTGGAGGTTGGTTCACCATATATGAGAGCGAATGAAATCCGGGTCACATGGCCTTCATTCCTCCACACTACGCATGATCTCAGTCTTTGTCCAAAAGTGCTCATTTATAGCTCAAAAACCTGCGTAAACCAAAATCCTCCAAAAATACATGCATATGCAAAAACAGGGTTATTTCAAGTGCCAAGTGGCGGGTTAGTATATGAATTGGTCCCAAAACACCACTTAAATAGCACTAAAAGTGTGTCGCTAACGAGCGTCAACAATCCCCCCATGCTTAAACCTTGCTCGTCCTCGAGTAAGTCCAAGATCTTTGTTTAACAAGGAAATCAGCATTGCCCTTCAATGTTTTCCCTGCACTTAGTCATACACAACAAGACACATTGCTCTCAAGTGTTTAGCATTTAAAGTTCAAGTTGTGACCGGCTTCTTTTCATTATGGAAGATAGACTAGCAATAAAGAACAAGCCACAATAATAATAAATGCAATGCTCTTGAACTTAAGCGAACTTTAGACCTTTACCTTGTTCCATCATGAAGAGTTTTCAAAAAGATGCATATCCAACATAAGTGAGATTCTCTTGCAAAATCTCATGGAAACACTTATCTCATCAAATCGCTCAAGCCTATACTAGATTATTTTCAACCTATTCTACTCATATATGAAAGTGGAAGGCTTATGTGGAGCTTGGTAGGTAAAAACAATCCTAGCAACACATTATATTTGAAATACTATCAAACTAAGAGAAAGATCTATTGGAATTACCGAGACTAGTCAAAAAGGCCATGGAGAATAAATGTTGGAAAGGGAGAGGGATGGAACACACACATTTAGATAGGTGAACATGTGCAAATGGCAAGTGGATGATCCCGAGGCATAAATGAAGTCCTCGTTATCGGATTGCACATGGTTGGAAAATTGAGTATGGAATTGTCTTGAAAGCACTTGGAATTTGATGAAGCTAAAAGAACTAAGGAGCATTATTTCTCTTTTTTTCTTTCTTTCTTTCATTTTTTCCTTTCATCTTTGTTTCTTTTCTTTCTTTTTTTTTACATTTTTCTTTCTTTTTGCTCCTTAGAACCTTTGGTAACATAGTACTTACTCAGCATCCTCCCCCATGCTTAAATGATTGCTCGTCCTCGAGCATAGAAGTGAGGGTTGATAATTGCTGAAGTAAGTACACAAAGTCCATCTTGATCTTGTAGAAAAGCACTTGAATCTTCAGGGAGTTTCTTCGATGCCTCCCAAATTGATGTTCTCTAAATTAAGCTCTCGATTCTTGTGGATTTCCATCGAGGAAAATGATCCATACTCAATTGTGGGTTGTGGTCATGGAGGGTAATCACAAAAAGATAATTTGGGTTTAGGGTGGATATCCAGCGAAGTTTGTGAAGTTTTCGATGTAGAAACTCACAATGCATGGATAGATAGGCTAGCAAAAGGAAGGTACGCAAAAACGGAATGGCCAGCTTCCTAGTCTCGAACCATAGAAATCAATCTTAATCCAACTCATCAAAATNCATCTTGATCTTGTAGAAAAGCACTTGAATCTTCAGGGAGTTTCTTTGATGCCTCCCAAATTGATGTTCTCTAAATTAAGCTCTCGATTCTTGTGGAGTTCCATCGGGAAAATGATCCATACTCAATTGTGGGTTGTGGTCATGGAGGGTAATCACAAAAAGATAATTTGGGTTTAGGGTGGATATCCAGCGAAGTTTGTGAAGTTTTCGATGTAGAAACTCACAATGCATGGATAGATAGGCTAGCAAAAGGAAGGTACGCAAAAACGGAATGGCCAGCTTCCTAGTCTCGAACCATAGAAATCAATCTTAATCCAACTCATCAAAATATAAGTTTGCAAATCTAAGGGTTTCATCATGAAAGATCATGTATATGTAAAGGCTTTGGTAGGTAAAACTTTGCAAGAGATTCACGAATGTAGATAGCATAAGAATCAAGTTTTAAATAAAACAATACAAGGCATAAGGTCATCGGTAAACTTAAATCAAAGAGCAACATAAGGAATATGTGGGTCTAGAATTTAGTTATTTAACCTCCACAAATAAAAGAGCCGGTATTTAGTAAATTTAAGATCATTTAATAGAGAGCAAATGGTCAAGTCATATACAACATCGTGTAGGTAGAACAAAGCGGCAACTTTCATCACTTTTCCATAAGCAAAGGCATTCAAAATATTGCATCGTGGTGAGCACAAAGTGATGGTGATCATTTTTTATTGAAAACAAAAACAAAACTAGGTTGTCCTCCTAGTAGCCATGTTATTAACGAGATAGATATACAAAGGTTTCTAACCTATGGTCGATGGCATATATATATACCAGCATTAAGAAGTAGATAAACAAAGAGGAGGTTGAGGAAGAGTTACCGTCCTTTTCGATGCTTGTAGTGGAGTGCAGCGCAGCTTCCCCCATGCTTAAGCATTGTGCTTAGCATGGAAGAAGAATCTTGAGCATCTTGTGGTGAACACGATCATTGTACTCCATATGGCCTTTTCCTTTTTGTCCAACAAGCCCTCCCCCATGCTTAGCATGTTGCTAGGCGTGGAAAAAGATGGTGAACCGTCATGTGATTCTTGAAGCCCTTCCACCATGTGTTTGGAGATTATCTTTATGCTTCTTCACCTTTGTTGCCTTAATTCTCCTTCAACCTCTTCTTGTCATCAAGCCATGGTCCCAATTATTCTTCGCACCGTTATCACCTCCTTGCTTGTTGCCTTCGTTGTTGCCCCATCTTCCATGAATTTTTCCTCTAAGTCCAGAAAATAACATGCTCTGAATCCTTACTCCATTGCAAAGTGCACAAATTTCTCTTTCCAACAAGTCATCATTTGCCCAAAATGGGTTCTGAACAAAAGAGTTATGGCTATTTTATTCGAGCTCTGCAATCTGTCCCGAGCTGATTTCAGAACGCGCAGCGCCCAATATTTTTGTCATATCTCCTTGTACGGGTCTTCAAATTTGTTGATCTCAGATGCGTTGGAATGAGAATTTGATGGAGATTCTGAATATCTACTTTTCCTTTCTTGTACATCTCAGAACATGTGCAGATGTTTGACGAAAACAGCAGCGTCCCTTTCAATCTTCGGAGATGTTGACGATCTTGGTTGCAACTTTGATTACGAATTCATGGGATTCCTTCGTCATGCCTGCAAAACACTTGAAACGCACAAACTACCCCCGGGGTGACGGTTGGGAGTATAAGCAAATGCCAACAACCAATGACATCCCTAAGACCTTAACTTGTGGCATAATTAACCTAGTAAAAGAGAAAAATAAAAACCTAATGGGTGCGCGTGTGTGCAAAGTGAGTATGCAAATGAGAGGAAAGCATATAAACAAAGACAACGTTTACACCTAGTTCTAAACACCATGTTTACAATTAGATTGCCAAATTTCTCCATAGTCATAAAGATTTGTGAACCAAGGTTAAAACACCATGTCTATCCCAAGGTCAATAATTGCTTATAGCACAAGAAAAATAAGGCGCATTGCAAAGCTTATAAACCAACCAATGCAACATAAATGCTAACAAGGCTCATAAAACTAAATGATGATGATCCGCGATCATGTCTAAACACCACGCTTAAACAAGATTGCAAAGGGGAATGCCGTATACAAGCATTAACATGGATATGAAAGCATTCATCATGAAATTTTGTGAGAGTGCCAAGCTAACAAATGCATGATGGAACAATAGAATGGATGCAAAATGCAAATGCAAAAAGTTAGCAAAAACAAGGGTTAGCAAGGTTTAAAAGGTCCTTCAATGTTGTTCTGCAATCAATTCACTCAAAAAGTAATTGCTTAGAGAAACAAAGCTTGGCCAAAAGAAGCGAAGCTTTGTCGACAAGAAAATCATTCATTGAAAAGAACCGAACAACCTAGCTAACGAGGTTTAGGGGAAGGTTCATGGGTATCCTATATTTTTGGCTTAAAACAAGAATTTTGAAGAGAGAAGTCAAGTTTAGAAAATCTACCTAAGGTGGTTGAAAACAAAAAGAAAAACAAAGGTTATTTCATTTGGTTGAAAACAAAACCTATGGTTTTAGGATGACTATAGGTATGAGAGAATTTCCTAAGGGTTTAGGATCTCGTGGGAGGGCTAGTCAAAGTTTTCAGTTAGAACAAAGAATAGAGATAGACTTGGCTAATCCGAATGGTGAGACAAGCAAATCAACACAAGTCGATCCTATCCTTATTGGCTCCGTTTTATGGCGGGGGTGACAGGAAGGCTTAGGTGGGTTTAACAAAAGGTTAGATCAAAACAAAACATACAATGCAATGCAAGGGTGAAAATGACATGGCATGAAGTGGACCATGAGGTGGATAAACACAATGATATGACATGATGTGGTGATCTAAAAATAAAACAAAACTTAGCCTAAGTCAACTAGCCACAAGTTTAGAATCAAAGGGGCTGCCATACTTCATATTTCTCTCTAAAAAGACAAAAAGAAAAAGACTCTAAACACTAATAGGCACACAAAAGGGTCTACAAGTTTTCCAAGATCAAATAACAAAGTGCTCCCTCAATAACATTTAGATCATACAACATAAAGTTGTGGCATTTATTAGAGCAATGGTACAATGTTACTTGATGATTCGATTAAATAGCACAATATAGACCGTCATATTATATAGATAATAGATAAAAAGATCGGGTTGCCTCCTACAAAGCGCTTCATTTAAAGTCATAGAGCTAGACTTTTCATGTACCTTCTCATTGTTGTGAAGCCATGGTCCTTCGTGCGAGAATCCAAAGTGTCCATGCAGCTTGATGTCACCTTTTGTAATTCATCGTGGTTTGCTTTGAACATCTTCATGAATTGAATGTCGCCTTTTTGTGTCTTCATATGCCAATGTTCTTGGAGATCTTTCTTTTGTTCTAAGCTTATGAATTTGTTCTTGTACGCTTGATGAATGCATTGCCCAAGCTCCTCTTCATTTTTGTCATCGTTATCTCCTCTACCTTGTTCTCATCAAGTCGCTCCTACCTCTTCTTCATGGATTTTCTCCTGCATGAAGAATAGAAAATATACCAAAATATATCTCAATTAAAAATTTTACGAAATTACCTTTCCAACGAGTGGTCATTCATCTTAAACGGAGTTCAAACGAGAGAGTTATGCCCAATTTACTTTAGCGCTGCGTGCTGTCCAGAAAATTTCAGAATGCACGACCTTTGATGTTTTGATCATAACCACTTGTAGGAATCTCCGATTGAATTGGTTCTTGATTCGTTGGAACCAGAAATTCATGGAGCTTTTAAATATTCAAAAATATTCTCACTTTCTTTAGAGGTTGCACAGACTTTTGATGCAAACAGTAACTTCTTGCGAATTGATCCTGAGATGTCGATGATCTTGATCTTGTAGTCTTTGGAGCGTCGTGTTGTGCATCCTTAGGCTTCAAGGTCATCACCATTGATTTACCAGCAAGTAGTATTCCAATGATGTGTCTTCTCCATAGTTCTTGCTCTACCCAAGGTGCCGGGATCGTAGGGGGCTCTCATGCTTTGTGTTGATGATCTGAGCGGTTTCCTTCGTTGGTAGCATCACTCAATTAGAAACTTCTTGAGCATCCCACTGGAGAAGATTGGTGGTGACATGATGCTTCTAATCTTGTTGCCTCCAGTTTTGATCAACTTCAAACCATCATCTTTTGTGCTCAAGGACCTCCAATCATCCCTTGACATCATCATCAGCTTCTCCATTGCTTGCTGCTGCCTCTTCTTCGTTGAATTCTTCTTCGTCCAGTGTAGAACATGTACCAAACTTCTACTCCATTGCAATGTGCATCAGACTATGTTTCCAATGAGTGCTCATTCACTTCAAATAGACTCCAGATGAAAGAGTTATTCTTGTTTTACTCTGGCACTACGTTTTGTCCCGAACAAATTTTAGAACCAGTAGTGTTGAAAGATTTTACCATAACTCCTTGCACCGATCTCCAAAAATTACGATTCTTGATGTGTTGGAAAGAAGACTTGATGGAGCTTTATATTTTCTAATTTTCCTCAATGGTACCTCTCTGATCAAGGGTGAAAAATTGGTCTCAACAGCAACCTTCCGGAGATGTTGACGATCGGATCTCACGACTTTTTTGGGGCATGATTCATCACCTATAGCTTGAACAAACAATTCTCCAAAACATTAGTCTTTTAAAAATCAATTGACATGGCGGCATACCTTGTTCATCTTTACTTGTTTTGGGTGTGGACTCGATAGTGGATGATGGGCCACTAACAAAAGTTAACTCCTACCACTAAGGAGCGGATCTTAATGTAGCCATCAATCTTGTTTGAACGACATTGGACTTGCCAAAGTCCGGATGTCGAGAACTTCTCGATCATCATGTGTCTAGGGTTTCCACCTGCTTTCAAGGACACAAACTAGAAAACAAGGGTATATGCAATAATAAAAATTAGGGTTAGTCCAAAAAATTAGATAGATCTCCCTAGGGTTCAAGTTGCCAATCCCCGGCAACGGCACCAGAAAAGCTTGTTGACGGTCCTTAAATGTGCCAATTGTTAACCGCAAGCGCACGAATCGTTGGTAGCTTTTCCCTTATAGTATTCCCCCAAGGTTTATCAATCCGTGGATCGACAATGAACTACCTAGGGTTTTCCATCTAATCTAACGTACCTAATCCTAGCATTAGGCATAGATTGCATATGAGGGTGACCATGAATTTGATATGAATATTATGAACCTCATCCACCCAACATGAGGTACCATGACCAAAGGTAGCACAAGCCTAACGTCTTCTAGTTGCAACTTCGGCCAAAACGGTAACCAATCTAATCTTGTACCATAATAAAGAGTCGTCTACTCAACATTTCACGTTTGTTCGGCCTTTTCCCTCCCGCATGCTATCACCACATGAGGATAATCACGCTGACTTCCCGTGCACTACTAAGATGTATCCGCAGGGCATAGACTAATCACCACGATTAGATCTATTCCTACTAAGAACATATGCTAGCTAGACATATGAGAGAGAGAGCATGCATCTTAGAAGATCAAAGTAAACAAGACAAGTAGATTGTTATCACCATCGAATGTACATATGCCTTGATGAATTCAAGGCATGGCTCTGGAACTCCGCCATGGCTTCACCACGCAGGGCCAACCATGGCGGCTAGGGCATGGCCTAAGCCATCTCCTAGGCAACCTTGAGGACTTGCAGCGGCCGTCGGCTTCCTTCGGTGTGTGTCCCTCTTTGCATCGACTTCTGGTGGATGGATGTGCGTGGCTCCTGGCATCGGGGCTATAAATAGTCTGAGGAAACCCTAGCTCGAAGGGGAGGTCGAGGCGGCGCAGAAACAACCCAGGCCGGCCGGCCCAGGGCTTTTTTGTGGCCCCTCGGCCCCATCTTTCGCGTGCAAGCTTCTAGATCCTCCAGGAATTGATTTGCCAATGCATGTGGGTATTTGACGTCGGTTGCTTCGGGATAAAATCGGGTCTTGATGTCTTACCATATGTCTGCCTGATTCGCCTTGATCCCGAAGTCATCCGACCTTCTCTTCAAGTCTTTGCCCTTCCTTATTCTTGGAGGTTGGTTCACCATAAATGAGAGCGAACGAAATCCGGGTCACATGGCTTTCATTCCTCCGCGCTACGCATGATCTCGGTCTTTGTCCAAAAGTGCTCATTTATAGCTCAAAAACCTGCGTAAACCAAAATCCTCCAAAAATACATGCATATGCAAAAACAGGGTTATTTGAAGTGCCAAGTGGCAGGTTAGTATATGAATTGGTCCCAAAACACCACTTAAATAGCACTAAAAGTGTGTCGCTAACGAGCGTCAACAGTTCAAAAGGAGTACATTTCACAGAAGATTGATAACTATACTGAAACTAAAAATTTAAAACAATGATCCTGGCACAAGCGAACATCATCGGCCAGGATCAAGGCGGTGTGGCGCCAGGCGGTGAAGCCTCCTTCCCGTTTTCCTCCTCAGAGTCACTGACGAGGTCCACGAGCACTCTGTCTCCTGGGATCCCGATCAGCTCGCGGTTCGGGAAGACGAAGAGGCGCCGGGCGAGTTTCTCATCGCCGCAGCTGTCGACCGGAGCAGAGGATGAAGATGCGCCTGCGCGTGAGGACTCCGGCCTCAGTCGAGCTCCACTGGCTCCTTGTTCCGGCTCATCGTCGGAGGAGATGGAGATGGGGGACGCCGGGGCTGGAGAAGGCGATGCAGGTCTTTTCCCGGCGGCGATGCTTGACGCAGCAGCCTCGAGAGCCAGAGACGCCATCGTCGGAGCTTCTCCTTGCGGCTCGGCCTTGACTCCTTCATCCCCGTACCAGGGGAGAGCTAGGAAGGGAGCCTGAGGGGAGCAGGGGTGGTGCAGCTACTGGCGGACTCTCCGGCGCGTCGGGCGGCGGCTCGGCAGAGCTACGAGGGGAGTCTCCAAAAAGGAGACGAGGCAGCTTGAACTTACGGCCGAGTCTTTTCTTTCCCATGGTGTGGAGAGGAGGATGGCTTAGTGGGGAAGGTTCAACTGCGGATCTATCCAAGGGATTCTATATTTAAAGACCCTGGGGTGATGCTTCACACGTGGATCGAGAAACCAGAACAGTGCCGTAATTTACGACGTGTGCTGCTAGAGTTTCGGGAGACATGCGTGGTTGATTTTAAATGCATGGGGCAGGCTTCATCAACCCTTGGCGTTTCAGTTTTCAAGATGGAATATTCTTTGTTCGCTATGATTATGGCTGATCTTTTTCTCTGACCTTATCATTCAGATGCAGGTTTCTCCATTCAGAGTTCAAGATTTTTTTCCAGCTCTCATATAAAGGTGATTATCGAGATATCTGCATATCCTAAAAATCACCCGAAGAGTAAAAAGACCCAAGGCTATTCAAGGAACAACCTTATCTGAACAAGATAGCTCGGGGGCTACTGTTGAGGCCATAATACCCGGGTGCCCGATCACGAGGATTGCCGACTACTGATTTCCAGCGAAGAAGACTCAGAACAAGACACGACAGCTAGATCGCAGAAGTAAAGCCCGATGATAGATAGAGTTCTGCTAGGTTTAGGTCTGTTTTGTCTTGTAAGGCACGTCTCCCTGGATATAAATAGTGGGGGTCCTGCACGTAGAGGGTATTCCCAATCTTAGCCAATCCACCCGAGAGTATTTGTTACACCATTGTAATCTGTACTCATCGAGATAATACAAGCAAGCAACTGGACGTAGGGTTATTACTCGATCTCGAGGGCCCGAACCAATATAAAATCTCGAGTCTCTTTGTTCATCTACTGTGATCAATCTTTGCACAAATCGGGGTGCCAGCCGGACAAATATCTGCCGAGTACAACCTGGACAAGCCCATTTTTCCTTTTCAGCCCATTTTGGAGTTGGGCAATATTACATTTTGGCCGAACCATGTGACAATTTCAGCCCATTTTGAGTAAGCCCAACCCATTATACAATTTCAGCGTGTTATACAACTTCAACCCATTATACAATTTCAACCCAATTTGGAGTTAGCTCATTCCATTTTTAGGTTAGCCCAACCCATGTACATACGACAGCCCATATTATAATTCTTGCCCATTCATCAACACATCGCATTCAGCCCATTCATCACTGTAGATCTAGCCCATTCATCACAACAATCCAGCCCAGAACCAATTCATCAATAGCAACAAAATAGGACAGATTGAAACTCAAAATGATACATTGATATGTAGCACATCCAGAATTACATCCAGAACCATTCAACAACAGGGTAGCAAAAGATGACAAGTCCAAAATCATGACAGTTCCAAGTCCAGAAATCATGACAAGTCCTGAAATTATGACAAGTCCAAAATCAAAATATGACAGGTCCAATAATCATATGATAGGTCCAGAAATCATGATACTTCCAGTTAGAAATCACTCCCAGTTGAGGCTAAGCAGATGACGAAGTAGAGCATTTGTCTCCTCCCCTTGCTTCTTCAGGATCTCCGGTTCTTCTTCATGCTTCTGCTTTGCTGCTTCACATTCTGCAAACTTTGAGTTCAAGCATTCCAATTGATTGCGCTGATACTCAACCTGGCATCTCAGTGCTGAAGCATCTTGCCTCTCTGCCTGAACTTCTTCTTCAAGTTCTTGTACTCTTGCAACAGTTGCAAAAGTCTTCTTCGGGGCTGCTGTCTTAAGACCGGCATTCTCAAGAAACTTTGATGATGGCAAGACTTGTTCAACAGCTTTAGTAGGAGTCTTTGGAACTTGCCCTTCTTCTATAGGTTGAGCCACGATAGCTTCCATTTGTTCCTAACATGATCAAACAAGTTTTCATTAGAATCTAGAATAATGCAGCTACACACCCAGGACTATATATCATATATGCAAACATAAATGCCAAGTTCAAGTTTGTTGTGATAGGTTATCCATTTCATCAGCATGGACAGCAACCTTTCATTTTCAGAATTGGTTTAGCTAAGTGGATGTGCTTGTGTAGCACTAGCTACTTCTAGCAGCTGCAATAAGTATAGATTGGTTCCTTTTCAAATGCAAGGATGGAAAAGGCTAAAAGCATGCAGCTACAAACCTAGAACAAGAATCAGCATGGAGAAAGTAATAGTTGAGTAGTCAATTTAGTTTTGAGCAAACTTACAATTGCTTCTCTGACAGGCTCACTGAGACCTGTCTTGCTGTTGTAGTGCAGATCTCTGAAGAGGTCAATTGCAGTGGGTGGCGCATCTTTGTACTTGTCTTCTTTCGTCTAAAATAAGAGGCAAACTTTGAGTTAGTTGGTCATATATTAGCAAGCATTCCAGATTGTAGTATCAACACTAACACAAGCATGTCTTACAACAAAAAAAGAATGTGCCCGGCTGCTGCAATGTGCTAACCTCATGGATGTAATCAATAGAAAAATGGTTGAATTTATGCATATGCATATGGGTGGTGGATTGTGCCCAGCTGCTGCATTGTACCTGCTAATCAATAGTTCTAGTGCATGATCGGGAACAGATTACAACTGATCTATACTACAGCAAAAATTGAATTGCCAAAACAAATAATTTATCCACAGCCATGCAAATGAGACTAAAAAATGGCCATAAAAACAACTAATACAAGATATTGCAAAAAATGAGGCTCAAAATGAGAGCATGCTTACCACAACATAAGTTTGTGCAATGTAACAGTGGGAGCCTGTCTTGTTGTTGACGATCCTTATAACATAAAATCCGACCGTCAATAGGCTCAGAAACCAATAAAGATCAAGGCATAACTTAGGCATTAGTATTCAAATAATAGTATACCATGCATATCTGGAATATATTTGAGTATAGGGACTACGGTGCAGAAGATGGACAAAACTGGGCATAGGCCCAGGTCGGCCGACCTGGCTAGGTCGGGCGACCTGGTCTAGATCCCAATCGAGCCCAAACTCCACACAGGTCAAGAAGCACACAATGTAAGGATCTTGAACGTTGATTCATGGTCGGTGGAAGCCAAGGGTGGAGGATGAGCCACATGTCCATCACATGGATTGAAGGGCCCACAACCAGAGACAAATGTACCCAAACCGACGACCCAGCTGGAACCGACCTTAGGACCCACATGTAAGCCTCCCAGAGGAAGGTGGGCCCTAATGGCGGTTATGGGAAGTCGGCCGACCTGGCCAGGTCGGCCGATCCTCCCGTGCGCCCGACTCGGCCCTCCTTTGACCTGAAGCTGTAAACCGCCATGGAGAAGACATCTGCGCCGTGGAGAGTTGAAGACGGTGGATCCAAGGGTCGGCCGATCCTTGGACGTCGGCCGACCTAGGCCCACCTCCAACCGGCCTCAACCGCCTCTGGCCGTCTCCAACCGTCCTTGTGATGCTATAAATACCTGCAAGGGGGCACCGTACTCAACACACACCAGAAGAAGAGCTCTCTTTGCTACAAGCTTAGTCTTAGTCTTAGTTGTGATAGTCATAGTGTTAGATCTGCTGAAGGGCTTCTGAAGGAGTCTTGGTAAGTTCTGGAGTTCATCTCTTGTATTCTCTTACTTACTTCTTGTACTCTGATCTTAATGGAAATACCTTCATACTTATGTCATGTGCCTCAGCTATGCTATATTTATTTAGTATATGCTACTTATGTCTTACACCTTAATCAAGTGAATGTATGCAATGTCATTGGCTCAATGTGCCTCTTGGTTGCTCTATTTATTAACGTGATAGATAGAGTTATATCTTGTGTTGCAAACATGGTGTTTGGGATACGGTATACTGTTGAGGGTACCGCTGCCCCACGGATTAGTAGAGGTAGGCGGCAGGTGGTGACAGCCCTGTCCGTCCTTTGTAATCCTCCACGTACGGGAGTGGGTATTAGGCCTTTATGATAAGACGTCCTACTGTCTTCCCTTGATGAGGGAACCATTGGATACCTCGATATGTCCTCTTGCATATGATCATTGAATGAGCTTGTATAGGGTATTGTGGTATAACTAAGTCACATTTCTATGATGCTTACGAAACCTTGGTGATCTTCACTAATGTATTATTACTAACTAAAACTACCATAATGATGAGCAATGAACTTCTGTGTGTCACTCTACCCATTCATTTCTATATTCTTTACCCCTGTTTAGATTATGATATATTAACGCTGTTGTAAGTAATTACATGGGATGACATCTCTCTCTTAACTAAACGCTTTCCCTGCGGATAAACAAATAACGATACTCTGGAATACTCCCGGGTGAAATGCTACAACGTACTTTTGTGCGCTTGCAGAATATCTATAACGTCTAGATTTACGATGAAGTATCTCTAGTACCATCACTACTCTAAGTGGTGATGCTAAGAAATACCAACAAGCATTTCTGGCGCCGTTGCTGGGGAAAGCATTGGTTAAAGAGATTTGATCATCCATGTATTTAATACAACAAGATTAATTGCCAGTAATCTAGCAGGTTTACCCTTTTGCTCTGTTTCTCTGTGATGTGAAACAGGGTAGTGCATGACTGGTTTCCACCTACCATCCAACTACGTCGAGAACCCAAATACCATAGGAAGGAGGGTACGCACTCGTGTCGTAATCCCTCAGGTGTTCTTGTCGGAAACCGAACCAGTCATCGGAGAATCCTCCAACCAAGGAGAACAACCCGTTCCCGTAGCACCCCAACCAGAAGAAGCCATGGCCGACAGAACCATCCGTGACTACTCCGCCCCGTCCGCTGCTCAGATCCCTACGGGACCAGCAGTGGAGGTGGGGGATCATGCTTTTGAGCTGAAGGCCCCGCTGATCAACATGGTGCAGGCTAGCCCCTTCTGTGGGAAAGCCAATGAAGACGCCAGTGCTCACCTGCAGCACTTCCTGGAGGTGTGCAGTACCATCACCATCCGAGGGGTGGATCAAGAGGCCATCAGGCTCCGTCTATTCCCGTTCTCACTGCTGGGTAGAGCCAAACAATGGTTCTATTCCAACCGTGAGGCGGTGAATACATGGACCAAGTGCTCCAACGCCTTCTTGGCAAAATTCTTCCCCATTGGGAAAACCAATGCCCTTCGGGGAAGAATTTTCAGCTTCCAGCAAGAGTCCGGGGAGACGGTTCCGGAAGCGTGGGATCGCTTCCAGGACTACATTCTGGCATGCCCCCACCATGGCATGCAAGAATGGCTCCTGCTTCAGAACTTCTATCATGGGTTGTCCCAGACAGCCCGTGAACACATGGATGCTGCTGCTGGAGGAGCATTCCTTTCCTTGACCGTGGCCGCCGCCAAGCTTCTCATTGAGAAGATGGTGTCAAACAATCTTGGAATGACGACCGTCTTCAGGGACATAAACGCGGTATGCACACCGTGAAGGAGGTGGACATGCTGGCTGCCAAGATGGATCTCATCATGAAGTGCCTCGAGGACCGCACCAAGGATGGAGGCACCGACAATGAAGGGCCACTGGACTCACACATGACGTGTGAAGTCTGTGGAGAAACTGGCCACTCGGGGAACAACTGCCTCGAGACACAAGAGGAGGTACAGTTCGTAAATGGCAACAACGTGTACCGGCCTCAAGGGAACTGGAATCAGCAACGCCCATTCTACCAGGGAGGTAACAATAATAATTCTTTCTCTAACCAACCTTCCCTCAAAGATCTTGTCCTTGGTCAATCCAGGATTAATGAATCTATCTCTAAGAGGCTTGCTGCTAATGATAAGGCTCTAGAGGGCATAAATTCTAAGATAGAAAGTTTGTCCTCGACCTTCCAGAGCCAGTTAAGCTTTAACAAAATGTTAGAAACTCAATTAGCTCAGCTAGCGGCTGCTGTCCCTTCTGGTGACAAGGGGCGAATTCCTGGGCAACTGGAATCATCTTTTGAAAATGTGAAAGTTGTTTCTACGAGAAGCGGTAAGGCTACTCGGGATCCAGTCCCACTTAACCATGTAGGGAAGGCAGCAACACCAAGGAAGGAAACCCCAGAAGTGGAGAAAGAGCCTGAAGCCGAGCTGGCACCAGCTGGACAAAGTGCACCACATGAGTTCTACGACAGCAACGTGCTGCCATTCCCGCAACGTCAGAA
>CM014270.1:29935414-29950803 GCA_004135705.1 Alloteropsis semialata
GGTGCTATCTTACCACCTGGTGCGTAAATGTCTTTCCTTTGCTTTACTCCAGATCAGGGCCTGTTCTGGTGCGTAAATGTGTTTGCTTTATAGTTCCATATTGTCTGTTTTAGCGTGTCTGGCAGCTGCTTAGCACCTGTGATCAAATTTTTCTTTGTTCACCAGCTGGTCTATCAGCGATATTAATTGTGATTTATAGGTGTTGTGTGAGATAAATGTGGTCAGAATGGAAAAATATTTGTCTTGTAGTTTCAGCAAGAGTGATGCCTTAACTATTTGCTTGCATTGATTATTATTAGCTCAGTTTTTTGTCTTTGCTAATATTGTGTTATCATTATTGTGCAGAAAAACAATAAGGCATCTGGGTACAGACAAGTACTGGGATTCAATTAGCTTGGTGTATGGTAAAGATCATGCAACCGGTGACGCTATAAGGATCGTAGCTGAGGGTGCAAAGGAGATGGGTAATAAAAACAGTGGCAATAAAATCCTACCTCATCGACTACTTTAGGAAGCTTAAAGAGGCAGCGGTCTAGTGATTCTTTCACCTCCATGATGGCTGCGAAGTTTGACAAGTTCACTGATGCTCTTAGAGATGAAGCACCTAAAGGCCGAACATCTAAAGAAATACTTGCTGCATTGGAAGAGATTGATGGGTTAGATGAAGACACTCTACTAGACCTATTCAATAAACTAACTGTTGATGCAAGAAAGTTTGAGTCTTTATTGGCCCTTCCAATGGTGATGAGAAAGAAGCAGCTGCTTAAACAACTGAAGAAATGAGTGACGACAATCATATGAAGAAGTGAAGCAACTCTAGTTTTCTATCTATAAATTATGTTAACTTGGATTAGGCGAGTCTTTCTGGTTTTCTATCAATAAATTATATCAACTTGGATTTGTCGAGTATTTCTACCGAAACTTGGGTTAGTTTTTGTAATAATCAGTGGGAGCCCTTGCTCTTGCTGCTTGCTCCCCTGCGCACCAATTCTAAACTATTTGTTGAGGCCATAATACCAGGGTGCCCGATCACGAGGATTGCCGACTACAGACTCCGAACGATGAAGACTCCGAACAAGACACGATGGCCAGATCGCAGAAGAAAACCCGATGATAGTTAGAGTCCTGTTAGATTTTGGTCTGTTTTGTCTTGTAAGGCACGTCTCCCTGGATATAAATAGCGGGGGTCCTGTGCGTAGAGGGTATCTCCAATCTTAGCCAATACACCCGAGGGTACTTGTTACACCATTGTAATCTGTACTTGCCAAGATAATACAAGCAGCAACTGGACGTAGGGTTATTACTCGATCTCGAGGGCCCAAACCAGTATTTGTTCATCCACCGTGATCAATCTTCGCACAAGGCGGGGTGCTTGCCGGACAAATATCTGTCGAGTACAACCTCGACAGAGGCGCGCCAGGTAGGGGCCCTCGCGTGAAGAAAGATCATACCGATCGTCAACGGAGTCTGGATCGCCGACGCGTCGAGTTCATCGATGCCCTACATGCCCAGTTCCGTCAAGTCGGAGGCCATCGGGAGTTCTACTTCCGCTTTCGATCTCTACGCTCACAGCCATCTAGTGCCTACACGGGAGATCCACTTCGGGGATCTCGTGTTCGAGCACCAAGGCGATTACGAGCTCAAGCTGACAGGGATCCATGATCCCAATCTCACATGCGTCGGTTGGGAAGTTTTCGCCACCTTCACGGAGCCAACTCCCGAGGACATTGCTGATCGCACTGCACGGTTGGATCTCGACTACAGTGGATCTAGCGATGGGTCGGAACAGCTCGATGACCATCGCATTCATGTGCTGGCTACAAACGGGAGCGAGGCCGCCACTGAGTCTTCCAACTCGCGTAGATCCATACCTCCTCCGCGTTTCAGCAACGCACCAACTCTTCAGACGGCTAAAACCCGTACACAACAGGTCGCGTCCTCACTGGCTCCCCGAAATCTTAACAACGATTTTTGGGCAGTCGAGCAGGACAACCTGCAGATCCGAACTCTCTTGGAGACGATGGAAGCAATGGCCGAGGGAACCCCAATGGCCATCATCGCCAAGAAGGCTCGGGAAGCAGCAGACAAGGCCAAGGAGCGCCTCGAGGCCGCCGCTGCCGCACCACAGGCTCTATCAAACAGGCCTGGTGAACCACAACCGGTTCGCTCCCGATCTGTTAACAGATGACCCCGCTATCGCCCGCACGAAGGGCGTGACATGATGGCCGCAGCTCGAACGCAACCGTCGCACCCGCGACGCTCGGGAAACTCTCAATTACAATTGAGATTACCGAGCACGTGAGGGCTACTACCGGTCCCATCCAGATTCGCCGCCACGTGACTCCCGACCAGGCACAGGAGGATGTCTCGCATACTCCCCGGGCCTGCGCAAGGTCAGGTGGCCGGAAAAGTTTCGTCCTACCAACATTGAGAAGTATGATGGAACAACCAACCCCCGCGAGTGGATTCAGATCTACTCCACGATCATCGACGCCACCGGGGGTGACGACTACGTCAAAGCCAACTACTTGCCGACTGCCCTGCAGGGATCAGCCCGAACATGGCTCATGAACCTGCCCGAGGCCAGCATCAAGTCTTGGAACCATCTCCGGGAGACGTTTGAAGCCAACTTCCAAGGCACCTACAAATGCCCCGGACACAAAGGAGATCTGCTCAATTGTGTGCTGAAACCTGGAGAGTCCCTTCGGGACTATATCCGTCGCTTTAGCGACACCCGTAACACCATCCCTGATATGGTGGATGATCGGGTGATTGTGGCCTTTAATCAGGGCTGCAAGGATGAGCGAACGGCGGAGGAGCTTGCCAAGAAAAACCCGAAGACGGTGGCCGAGCTCTGCGGGATCCTGGAAAAGACCGCCAAGATCAATCTTCGCACAAGGCGGGTGCTTGCCGGACAAATATCTGCCGAGTACAATCTCGACACTATTCATATGCTCTCTCTTTCTTGTTGTAAATTGGATAGCGATTCTGATTTTTGTATGAGCGTGCTATATAAGCAAACTGCTGCATCACTTGATCAAGTGTGCATGACTTGGTTCTGTGAAAGAGATGCAATTTCTGCTATATGTGGTGTTCCATTTGAATGTCTGGTTGTAAGGAAAATGGACGTAGTGATAGGCCATTTGTGATTTTGGTGATTGTATGACAACATAACCATTGGGACTAATGAAGTTTTTCAAGTGCACATTTGAAGGTATTTTAGGCCCCAAGGATGGAATTCAAACCACGGTATTCAAATCATGGAATCTAAGACATGGAATCCAAGTGACAGCTGAAAAACTGACTTAGAATATTTCTAAGATATCCAAGACATGGTATTGACAAGCCATGAGAAAAACCCACGAAGAAATGAAGCAAAACACAAAGAATCAGGAGCACCACAACAATCGGTGCATAAGCACCGCAACTGTTAGTGACCATAGGATCTCGGCGGGAAATTCAAATAGAAGCACAACAAGTTGCGGTCCATGAAGATAGTTATCACCACAACAATCGGTGCTGAGGCAAAAGTTGAAAAAGGCTACTGGTTTGACTGACTATTGCGGTCGTTGCCATGGATGAAAGACCGCAACAGTCGGTGGTGGCCAAGAAGATGAAGATTGGCTCTGGTTTGACAGACTATTGCGGTGGTCTAACAATGACCAGCACCAAAACAGTCGGTGGTCGCAGTGGACCCACTGTCAGCCTCACAACAGCTATGTGTATGGTGGAGACAGGATGTTGCAGTGGTGCACCAAGAGGGCACCGCAATAGTTGGTCATGTGCAAAGAGAAGCACCAACGGCTACATAACGGCTAGTTCCTTTGGTTGGGTCTATAAATACCCCTCCACCCAGCCATTTGAAGGGTGTTAGAGCTATGGGTGTTGAAGTTCACCAATTCATGTGCTCTATCCACCAAATTTCTTAAGAGAAGATTATGCAATTAGCAACAAGCTTTAAAGTTTGATTAGTGCTAGTTAAGGCCGCTTAGTGTCGGTTTTTTATACCGGCTAGCTTACCATAGGGGGGTCCCTGAGTAGTCGAGTTGTTCGCAAGGGCCTCGCCGGAACCAGAAGCACGATGGTGAACACGAGACGATTTAGACAGGTTCAGGCCGCCTCGAGAGAGTGTGTAATACTCTACGTCATGTTTGATGGATCACTTCGTATTGATGGTTATGATTTTACAAGGGCTCCCTGCCTCACCTTATGTACTCGGGAGACAGGGTCTACAAGGCAAGAAATACAGACTCCTAGTCGGATACTAAACACAGAGTCCTAACATGATTAGACCGGGTTGTTTCCTAGTAGCCGACTAGTTCCCTTAACCTGTACGTCTCTTCCTTGTATCTGTCAGAGTTAGTGGCCCAATCTCATTGTGGGTCTGCAGCCCATAAGGACTCCCATGGATCTTGGTCCACCAAGCCCCCGAGCGTCTTCATGTCTTCACGCCTGCCGAGTTGTTTCTCAACAATTTGAGCATCAGCCGAGTTGTTTCCTCGTGATCTTGCTCTTTAGTTGAAAACCTTCAGAAGTGAACATGATGTGCTCTCTGCCAACTTCTTTTGCAATCAGCCCTCGGGCTTTGATTTTTAAATCAAAGATGATGCAAAAACTTCCCCATTTAATATAATGGTGTCCAGCTTTTGAAAAAAGATGGACCCATTATGGGTCAGCCTCCGAGCCTAGAAATATTTTTAAGGATTAAAAATAATTCCAGGGTCTTTAATGAAAAATCTTTCAAAAGAATTATACTATTCCCCCCAGCCCCCAAGCTTAAAGCAAATGACAATAGGCTTAAAGACTTTTCAAGAAATAAGTATATTCTTTGAATCGAAAAAAAACTTATCCCATTAAGCATTAGCCCCCGAGTATGAAAATGCCTCGGTAAGTGACTTAGCCCTTTAGGAAACTACCGCACAGATATGCATCTGGTAAAAACCGCGAATACACAACTGTTGGTGTATTTAATGAAAACGGCTTCCATGAAATACGTTTAGGGTTACCGCTTCATTAATAAAAACATAGGGAGGACTGCTTCGTATTCACATCTACTCCAGCCACCATTCCCAAATCTCAAATCCTCCATACTCGCACGTGCCCTTGAATCCATTCCAGCCCCGCTCAAGATCTCCATCCCAGAAGACCCCGGCTGGCAAGATGGGCAAGAAACCGGTGCCAAGCAAACCCGCAGCGAGCAAATCCACGGCGAGCAAGCCTGCAGCAAGTAAGAAAACCCCCAAGGTTCCAATCACAGGCATGCCCGTCTTCGAGATAGCCCCCACACCCGCTCTAGTCTGGAAGCCATCCAAGGCAACAGACCAGATGGTGCAAGATCTCATCAATCAGGGCTACCTTCTTGACAAGTCCATCTCCTGCTGGCGCACGGATGTCGGTAAGCCGTGGCCCTTTGATGAAGTTCATGAGATCGTAGTGTTCATGCCTTTCTATGAGTGAGGATTTGCCACTCCTGCTCATGATTTTCTCTACGGCCTGCTTGCTTTCTACAATCTAGAGCTAGTGCACCTTAATCCAAACTCCATTCTTCAAATCTCTCTCTTCATCCATCTCTGTGAGGTCTTCTTAGGAATCGACCCCCATTTCAATCTTTTTCGCCTTCTTTTCCGAGTCAAATCGAGCCAAGACAAAGTGATGGAGGGGCTGGAATCCAACTTCGTCAAGGGATGAAGAGCATATATTTCGATTTCAGAGTTGAATGATTCCATCAAGGACTGGGCGGACAAATGGTTCTATGTAGAGAACTAGCCCCCAAGGCTGAATAAGCACTCGGGCCATCTATCACAGGCTCAGCCCAATTGGAATGAAGCACTCGGCGAGGATGAGGTTAGTGGGCTCGCTGGGTTGTTGAAGATGATTGACGATCTGAAGAAGAAGGCCTGACCGGAATCGGGATAGCCAGTTCATTCTTTCGCCGTCGCGTGTAACCCTGCCAGAAGCGGGTGCACGCTGGCTATGATTATACTGGACCCAACGACCCGACCAGAGTCTCCTCCACCGAGTTGTCATCTGATGAAGGTGCGGTCCGCATCCAAGCTCTGTTCATGGATGCGCTGCCATGCCGGGTACCTGAGTACTCGGTCAGTCATCCTCCACCGGTGGTAAGCTTGAAGTCATTCTGAATACTTTTACCTGTTATCCAGATTCCTTTTGAACATGTTACTAACAATTCTTTTTGCACCCATTTGTAGGAGTTGCGCACACGGTTTGCCTCCGCTCCTCCTGCCGTGGAGGAGACGCAAACTGGACTGCCTGAACCACCCCTCTCCTCACCGCCCAAACAAGCTGCTGGTGGCTCGGGAAAAGGGAAGAAACTGGCAGAACCAGCTGCTGAAGAGGAGGTGTTGGTTGAGGACACCTCATCAAATGAAGAAATGACATCGCAGCACCGTCCTGGTGATCTTGGCCAAGGGGGATCAAGCCTTAAAAGGCCCTTCACCGACGACACGCCTAACCCCCAAGTCCCCAAGAAGAGACGGGCAATACAGAAGAAAGTCAAATCCTCTATCGAGAAGCCTGCTGATACCAACCTGCCCGACGCGGAAGAGGTCGGCACCGAAGCTGAGAGGGACGCAAAAATACCGATGGGTATCCCTCTGCATACGTCCCCACCCAATGTATGCCTATCTTGTATTTTAATAGTACTCAAAATTCTACTTCTTGAACTGATCTGAGTTCTTTTTTTGTGCGGCAAACTCAAGAGAGAGTGCCCTCACCAAAGGAGAGAACTCCCGAGCTTCAAGATATCCCATCTGGAGGGATCTCCTTCGATCTGGACGAACCGGAGTTTGACATGGACTTCGCTAGGTAAGTGGACTTTCTTGTTGGTCACAACATTCTGTCATCCATTATATCCAGTATACTGATCTTCTGTTCTTATATCTTGTACAGTCGGCTGCCTACTCCCCAGTCTGCTCAGTCGCCTGAGGTCCCAGAGGGCAACCTGCCCATGGATACTCAAACCAACGAGGCAGAGGTGGAGCCAGAGCCAAGCCCCCGGGTAGTACCGTAGTCGCAGCATCAATCAGTAAGGACCGAGGCGTCGTCATCTGCCCAAGTACCAGAGCAAGCTGCTCCAGGTACTTCTGCACGAGGCGCATGGCCCAAATCTGCAAAAAGTACTCGGATGGTGAAACGACCCGAATTCTTACTTCTAAGAATCTGACTCCCTGTACCATTGTGTTAGTCCCAGAATCAATAGCTAACACATACAGAACTCATTCCAGCGGAATATCACATCCATACTTTGAATTTAAGCATTTAAACTTTACATAAATGTCTTACATAAGTGGATAACTCTGGAAGTACGATTATTACAAGCCCCTTGGGCTAAATGCGACAATATGAAATACTAAACGAGACGGTAGCTAGTCTTCTGTCTTGGCGATCATCCCCCACAGGCTCTTTAGCTCGAGCGCAGCAGCAACCTAAATTGTACCATCCATCAACATTGTTATCATACTCGCTTTCATAGCCTGTTTCATCATAAGCTGTTCCCAAGGAATGCAAGCTTTAAGTGGCCTAATTCTAGTATAAGAAATATCAAGGATAGGCTTAAGGTTATTCCTATGCAAGCAGCATCATCATCCCAAAACCATTCTCACAACACCTACGAGCACTCCTGGCGCACCAGGCACCCGTCACCAAGCATCTTCTACTCTTCACTCTCTAGGCGATGCGAAAGCTTCCACCCTTCGCATCTCAACTGCTCGAGGCAGGCCCTACTCTAGAGGGGAGGTAGAAATCCCTAAAACAATGGCGGATTGTGTGAAATTCATTGGAGCATCCATTGACCGCGGACGGCGGCTATATATAGATTAGACTCTGCAGAGTTTGTACACCTAGACCCACTCGGGCTGCAAAGCCGGCCGTCGCCAACTTGAGACACAACCCACAGCACAGACCCTAGCCAGTGAACGGTACCCTCCTGCTTTTCCCGGCTTAGGATACACTAAAGACGCAACTCGGTGTCCGAGAACTGTGATGGCCTCCCCCGCGGTGACCAAGTCCCAGGGTATGAGCCTCCTTCGGGGGACAAAAGGCTACCGCCAGTTCCCCCATACACTTTCGCTAACTCCTTACAGTCCGGGTACCGCACTTAACTAGGCTGGCTGGAACACCCCCCAGTAGATGTAAGTGGTGTGTACGAAGTTCAATGAACCAGGCAATCCAACTCAGTTTTTGGTGCCGGGGTGAGCGTCACCGTCAATTAGCGTCTCCACATCCAGTGGTCCGCTCGCGCACCCATTACGGGTATTGTCGCCAATCTCCTCAAGTAACACAAAGAACATGTACCCGCCATAGGTACTCCGTAGGATGTGCCCAAGTTCACACCCCAGCCCTCGATACAAAGATCGAGTTAATCTGCTCACCCCGGCAAAGTTCCCAAAACCCCTTACTCCTTTCCCGGGTTTTTGCCCCACACACGCCAAGAATCCTATCACATCCATCCCAAAACACATGCAAGCATAGCATCAAGTGTAGCAAGTTTATCAAGGATTACGGTAATTAAACAAGGCCATGCAATATGTCATAATAATCATCATCATGCGATAAAGTAAAACACTAGCATACTAGTTGCAATGCCTAAATAGGATTCAAAGTGGATGGGCGTGAACCTTGCATCTGGTAGAAGTCCTCTTCTGCTTGTTCTTCAGAGTGGTGGTAGTAGTAGCCGTCTCCTCCTTGTTCCTCCTCTGCTGGTCTTAATCACGAGAACAGAAATACATCGGAACCTATATTCAAATAAACTCCAAAAGAGAAGCAAGAAGAGCCAAAAAGCACTCAACTCCTGTTCTAACGTGTAGATCATGATTTTAGAAAATTATAGAAACTGGTTTCATAATTTTCTGAGCTAGGATGAATTTATTATGAATTTTCTTAGATAAAACCATTTTCTGAAATTCCCTAATATTCTGAAAATGCATTTAACACAGGGCCTACATGTGGCAGCACCAGGATGTGCCACATGGCATGCTGACGTCAGCATGACGTCATCAGTGGGGTCGGCCACTGCTGACGTCATGATGACGTCAGTGTTGACCGGTCAACGGGTCAACGGTCAGATGGGTCCACATGTCAGCGAGCCAAGGTGGATGACAGGTGGGGCCGGACTGTCAGCGACACAGAGAGACAGACATGTGGGGCCGGGCTGTCAGGTTGGAAAAGGAAGAAAAGGCCAGGCGGACGGGCTATTGTTGGGCCGATTTCTTCCATGGGCCTGAAGAGTTGAAGGGGCTTTTCTAGACTTTTGGTTCAGGAAAAGGATTCATGAGCCGCCGCTGTTACGGCCCATGGCCGGTTTGCTGCTGTGTGGAGAGGAAGGCGAGGCCGAGCCCACGAGTCAGTGACTCGGGCGCCTGGGCCCACCGGTCAGTGACACAGAAAGGGTGTGGGATCCGGTGTGGCTCGTGCGGCTTGGCTTGCGTGTGGGCCGGCGTGTGCCTTTTCCGCAGTGCACCAGAGCGCGAGCGCGGCGTGCTTGCGCACGCGACAGCGGCGCTCCAGAGCACGGTCGTGTTCACGACGGCGGCGTCCTCCTGGCGTTTCTCACGGCACGGTGGTGCGGGCCTCCTGCCCGTGGCCTTGCGTAAGATGAAAGGGGGGTCGAAGGGCAAGGCAAAGGGGAAAAGAACGTGGCGACCATGGCGAGCGCCATGGCGGCGAGATCGGAGCAGGGTAGCATTGATGAGACTCACGAGCACGGCCTGGACCTCCTGTCCATGGTGTGCGGCGTGAGTAGGACAAGGGAGTAAGCAGAGGAAATTTTGGAGGGGACGGACTTGCCAGAACCGAGAGCGATGGTGTGCGGCCGGTTCATGGCGAGCACACGATGGCGAGCGGGGAAAACACAGAGAGAAGGAAGGCTCGGCTTGGGTTCCTGCAGGGAAAGGGGTAGCGGCGCGAAGGCCGGCCTGGCATAGGGTTCAAGGGCGGGCTCGAAGCCGGCAACACCACACAGAGCAAGGCGGGGCTCGACATGTCGGCCATGGCGAGCGCCACGGCGAGAGAGGGGACGAGGTACTCACGGTGGGTTTGGAAGAAGAACGTGAGGCCGAGCGTGTTGCGGGGCTTGCGGAACGGCTTGCGGTTCTCCTCGTCGGCTTCCCTTCCTCCTAGGCGCGGTGGCGTCGGACGGCGACGTGCAGCTCCCGCGGACGGCGCCCTCCGAGCAGGTTCCTCCTCCACGCACCCGCGCCTCCACTTCTCTTCTTCCTCCTCCTTCTTCTCTTCCTCGGAAACGGGTCGGGGTGGATGGGATTTGAGCAGGGCTCCGCCCTGGATGGATTGGAATGGCCAGAGCCGAGGGGATTGGGGTTTTGTAGACGACCGGCTTGGGCGAGGGGAAAGGATAGGGACGGGGCTTCCTTGGCAGGCCAAGGGAAGCGGGGAACAGGGGCACGTGCTAGTGGGGCCGGCGGTTGCGCGCTCGGCGCGAGTCGCGGCGAAAAGCTGAAGGGGAGGAGCGGGCTGGCGCGCGCGTGGAGCGGAAAGCAGAGCGAGGCGGCGTCACGGGGGGATGAGGCGAGGAAGACGACAGACTGTAGCAGCGGGGCCCACGCGTCAACGAGAGAGGAGCGGTGAGCGGGGAGCGTCTGCGCGGGGCAGGTCGGGCCGGCGCGGCTATTGGGCCTGGTGGGCCGCGTGCGGGAGGAAGAGAGAAGGGAGAGGCATTCGAGATAGCTGGGCCAAGAGGAAAAGGGGAAGATAGGGTGTGGGCTGGGTTTGTTTGGGCTGGGCTAGGTTTAGATGGTTAAGTTAGTTTTGAATTTGTATTTGAATGGTTTGAGTTCAAATACAAATTCTACACAAGCACACACTTAAAACCATTAAGAATCAAATCACTCTAGCATTTAAACTTTCCTAATGCAATGCACATGATTTAATTATTAAGAATTTTTAGAGAGAGAAGTGTTTCACTTTAGGGTTCTCACACATGTTTACACAAAAATTTTTAAATTCACCAAATTTGAACTAGGGATGTTACAGACTCCCCCCTCACAGGAATCTCGTCCTCGAGATTAAGGCTTACCTAGGGTTCAAAGAGATGCGGGTACTTCTCACGCAGATCAGCTTCCTTTTCCCATGTGGCTTCTCTTTCGGTATGATTGCTCCACTGAACCTTGCAATATGGAATTGAGGTCCTTCTGGTTTCCTTGACTGCGGTGTCTAAGATCTTTATCGGATACTCCATATATTCTAGTGTATCCTGGAGATCCATTGCTTCCATAGGTACTTGCTCTTCTGGAACCCGTAAGCACTTCTTTAATTGCGATATGTGAAACATGGGATGTACTCCCGCAAGATCCGGGGGTAGCTTCAACTCATAAGCCAAGTTTCCAATCTTCTGGATAATCTCATAAGGGCCCACATACCTTGGTGCTAGCTTTCCTTTTATGTGAAACCTCTTGGTGCCTCGTAAGGGTGATACCTTGATGTAGACAAAATCTCCAACTTCAAAGCTTAAGTCTCTTCTTCTTTTATCGGCATAGCTTTTCTGACGGTTCTGAGCGGCCTTTAGGTTCTCTTTGACTTTCTCGACATGCTCTTCTGCTTCTTTGATGTCGTCAGGTCCAAAGAAAGTTTTTTCTCCTACTTCTGACCATAACAGTGGGGTACGACATTTGCGACCATAGAGTGCCTCAAATGGTGACATTTTCAAACTTGCTTGGTAGCTGTTGTTGTATGAGAACTCAGCATAAGACAAACTTTTCTCCCAATCTGCCTTGTAATTTAACACACATGCCCTGAGCAAATCCTCCAGAATCTGATTAACCCTTTCTGTTTGTCCGTCAGTTTGTGGATGAAAGGCGGAGCTGTACTCCAAGCTTGTTCCCATGGTCTCATGTAAGTGCTTCCAAAACTTAGCTGTGAATTGCGAGCCTCTATCGGATACAATGCTTCGGGGTGCCCCATGCAATCTAACGATGTGACCAATATATAGTTCTGTGAGCTTATCCACTCGGTATTCTGCTTTCACCGGTATAAAGTGTGCCACCTTGGTTAATCTATCAACAATCACCCAAATTGAATCATTTCCTTTCTGTGTTCGAGGTAGACCCACTATGAAGTCCATGCTGATATCATCCCATTTCCAAACGGGTATGTCAAGTGGTTTCAGTAGTCCTGTAGGCCTTTGGTGCTCAGCCTTGACTCTTTGACAAGTATCACAGTTGGCTACATGCCCAGCAATGTCAACTTTCATGTCCTTCCACCAAAATCGTTGTTTCAAGTCTTGATACATCTTGGTACATCCGGCATGTATAGAGTACCTGGAATTGTGAGCTTCATGGGAATAACCTATCGTAACCCTTCCTTCTCGGGCACACAAATTCTGTCTTTCTTCCACACTGTTCCCTTATCATCAATTCTGAAGGTCGGAAGATGCCCATCCTGAATCGACTCTATTATTTCCTTTATTTCTTCACTATCCTTTTGAGCTTCATGAATCCGGTCTTCCAGATCATATTGCACTCTCATCTTATTCAGCTGGCTGGTGGTGACAATTTCTAGACCCAACTTTTCCATTTCCTTGTACAGCTGTTGGCATTTCTTAGCATCACCACTACTGGAGTGATGGTACTAGAGATGCCTTAATATAGATCTTAGCGTTATACAAGTTCTGCAAGCGCACAGAAGTATATTGTAGCATTTCACCCGGGAGTATTCCAGAGTATCGTATTTATTTCCTCAGGGAAAGCGTATGGCAAAGTAATATATTTTCCAATGTATCAACTATATCATAATCAATATGCCAGGACTAGGCCAGGGGATAATATGATATGAACGATTGAGTATGTTGACACACAGAAGATTTCACTGCTCATTATATAAGTCTAGTTAGTATGAAGGTCCTAAGAGAGAACTAGGGATTCTATGTACTTCTTACATATGGGTTACATTCATTACAAGTGTATACTATACAAGCTCAGCAAGGGACACATGTTAGAGGGCAAATCGAGGAGTCGTGGGATCCCCTCATCCAAGGGTACTGTCACGATGTTTATCACTAAGGCCTGCAAACGCCCAAACCCGAACGGCGAGGATTACAAAGGACGGACAGGGCTGTCACCACCTGCCGCCTACCTCTGAATACGTGGAGTAGGGTATCCCCAACGGTATTCCATAACCCAAACACCATGTTTGTAATATGAAATACATCTTTACCAATTGTACGAAAGGTAAAGAACAATCATAGAGATTCATTGGGCCATTGCCATAACATGCACCAACCAAACTAAGGTGTAAGACATACAGCTCATATGATGAACACACAAGACCAAAAGTCAAGTAACAAAAGCAAGACAGTAATTCCATTAAGGCTCTAAGTCTTACAAATAAGCAAAGGATACAAGATAACTGAGCTCTAGGCTTACCAAGACTCCTTCGGAAACCCGTAGAAGCTCAACTCCTAGAACTACTTCTCTACTAACTAAGACTATGACTTGTAGCAATTGGAGCTCTTCCTTCTAGTGTGTGTTGTACAGGAGGCGTTGGCACCTATTTATAGCACTTGGAGGCGGTTCAGGGCCGGTACAAGGTGGTTGAGGGCGAGTGGGCCCACCCCCACGTCGGCCGATGTGGAGACGTCGCCCGACCGTCAGATGAACCGACTGAACTCATCCATGGTGTAGCTTTGGTCCTGAAGGCGGTGTGGATACACTCGAGAAAGAAGGACCGCAACGGCCGCAAGACTGGGTCGGCCGACCTGGTCCAGGCACGGTTTGCCTCGATCTTCTTTTGACTCGCTGGAATGTGGACCCTGGTACACGTGGAAGATAGGTATGGATCCTCAGAGTAACTGTTGATCCTCATGTGGGCCCATCAATCCATGTAATCCTCCTTATCCTTCTTGTCATCCCTTGGATATAACCGTCATTGATTCAACGTTCTGGATGACACGAACTTGTGCTTCTTCTGCATGGCCAAACTTGGGCTTGGTTGGACACTAGGCCAGGTCGGCCGACCTGATGAGGTCGGGCGACCTAGGGTCTGGCCCTGTTTTCCTTCATCTTTTTGGCCCATATCTCCTGCAATCAAATAATCTCCATGTATAAGTGGAACTACGTTATTTGAAATAAAATCCTACTGATCATTACTAATTTATTTCATTTTATAATGTTGGCATTACAAAATAATCATGACTTAACAAGCGCCAACAAACTCCCCCAAGCTAAGACCTTTGCTCATCCCGAGCAAAACTTGGAGAGTTTAGGAACTTAGGATCAGAATTGCTTACTTCCCATAAGAGATATCTTCAATAAGAAAGCAATTCATGACTTGATTAAGTTGGCAAAGATCAAATTATCCTTTTTTACCTTATCACTCATGGGGCTTTTTAGCTTTTTCTTCATCTTGTGTGGTTGAAAGCTAGAACAACTTAGCAAGAACGCCCCCCACACCTTAGTTCCACCTTTTCACCGGAGGTTTTTAAAGAAACTTTTGTAAAAGAAAACAAGGCTCCTAAAGTGACTCTCTCAAGTCTCTCATAAGTATATGAATCCTCTCCATCACTCCTCTCAAATTTCTCTTCAATAACATAACAAGTGGAGCTCATGAACGGTAAACTTTTGTTTCACACATGCATTGCTTCTTTTGTTGAGTCAAATCCAGGATCAACGAAGAATTAAATCATACACTCAAATCGAAGTGTGCAAGTGTGGATATGTGGTAGTGGAAATAAACTCTTTTAGGAAATTTCTCTTCTTTAGTAAATTTGTTATAAAGCTTGGCTCCTTTATTTCCCCCCCCCTTTTTTTCATAGACTACATATGTCCATTTTTTTTCATGGACTACATACATGTCCATTTTCTTTCTCTCTCTCTTTTTTTTAACAAGCATAGGGAGGCCAGCCTTACACCTAGAAATATTTTTGGAGAGAAGTCCCTTTCCTTTGGAGTGTTTTATTTTGTTGGGCAAAAAATATAGGCAGGGGATGCCGTACTTCCAGAGTAGAAGTTTAGCATATATGTGGCGTGTACGTGACTCTGACTTTAAGAGCATGAAATAACTCTTGCAAAGATCATAATGAACTTGACAAAACTCAAAACAACTGCACATGCTTTTTTCTGTAAGTGGTTGGAACGTGAGGCTGTGGTAAGAGTTTACTCTTCACTGAGGAGCCTAGAATTTTGTCCTTTTTGAAACAAATACTCCGGGATCAAGTTTCACTTAGATAAGTAAAGCAATCCTAGCTTATTATATCATAGCTCCCAACAACCTAGAATCAGATTTAGCATTTGCTACCCACAAGTTTTAAGTTTCCAAGGAAGTCATTAATTTAAGCCAACAAATTCAGACACAAATGACTGCCTTATTGAGACTTGCATAACAGGGGAAGGTCATAGCAAAAATTCATCATTTCCATAAAG
>CM014270.1:29957677-30016342 GCA_004135705.1 Alloteropsis semialata
GCGCGGGCCTAGGCGGCCAGGCGGCCCACTGAGCAGGCGCGAGCGCACGTCCGCTCTCCTGCGCGGGAGCTGGATCGGGCATACGTGGCGGCCAGGGAGAGGTCGCGGCGGTTTTGACGCACGCGCGGTGCGGGAGGACGCGGTCCGCCGGCCTGGGGCACGTGGCACCGCCTGACAGGGTGGTTGCCGGCCCAGTGCGGGTCGCGCGGGGGAAAAGGCCGAGCCGGCCGGTTCTGGGCCGATTTCCTTCTGGTTTTCTCCACCAACTTGCGCAGCAGAGACAGACGTCCGGTTTTCCTTTGGTTCTCCATGGTTCATGACCGGTTCACGCCCCTAGGATCCGGTTCTTGACCGGTTTTGTGGACCTGGGCGTAGGAAACGTCGTGGAGAGGCTGGGGGCGCGATTCTTCGGCACAACCGACGTCCGTAGTCGGTTCTGAGGGACAGGTGGAAGAGAGGGAAGTTTGGAGGAGGAATATTCTTTGGAACCTTTGAAGCATCTTTACTCCCCCAAGGCAACTTCTCCACTATAAATAGAGGGACTCTCTCCCTCATTCAAGACAAAGAAGTGAAGCAAGAGCTCCAAGATCAAATCCAATGTAGTGTTAGAATAGGTGAGAGGTGAGACGAGAGTCCGGGAGAAGCCGGGGATGTCGGCTCCTCTCTTCTTCTTGTTCCTCGCGGGTGCGGCTCAGGTTCGAGTTTCATCCGGGTATTCTCTTTGTATTTCTGAATTAATATTTAATTAAGTTCAAGCTTTACTTTATTTACTTGTGGGCTCCTCGCTGTGCTAGGTGTCTTAGTACTTGCAAAGCTAAGATAGTATTCAATAGAACAGATGAATGTCTAATTATGTTGAATACCTTGGAGTGCGCCTAGTGCCACGGATTTGTAGTGGTAGCCCCAGGTGGTGACAGCCCTGACGGCCTACGTAGTCCACCACGTGAGCAGCACTAGAGAGTAGTAGGACCATTGCCTGGCTTGCCTTGCCCCCTTCTCATCCCTTTCCGGGCTTGGACGGTTGGGCGTCCCGAAGCAAGTAATACAGTAAATGACTTGAGCTATCTTTTGATTATCCAGAATACCTAGAAATAACCCTCTCTACCTTCTACACATTCATCACTTCTTTTGTCCTTGGTCGTTCTTAAATCGTCACTAGTACACACATGTTCCCTGTGGATTCGATACCCTGGAATACTCTCGGGTGAAAGCTACATCGGTATCCGTACGCTTGCGGATTTATCTGTGATCGTTAAAAATACCAACAAGCTTTCTGGCGCCGTTGCCGGGGAACGGTTGCTGTACTAGTGTCGAACCGAGTTCGCCCATGTATCCCCATTCCATACCATCACATCATTCCTTTTATTTTTATTGATCCATATTCATCTTCACTACCCATCCATCTTTCACATGAAAAAAAACCTAGCAAGAGCATGTTCTTTGGTTAAATTTCCCCTCGGGTATTTTTGGTCGCTAACCATTACAGGTTGACATTGAAAAGAATGATGGATCTACGATGCTTAGTAACATGAGAGCTACATCATCTGCAACACCATGGTAAGTTTTGGTAATGGAACAAAACTTGAAGGAGGCCGACACACACTTGATTTTGTTGTCCCGCGACACGAAAATCCAAGTCTGGGGGAGGTTTGTACTTATCTAATTGCAAGTTCCATTAATTACCAAATCTCTATCTTTGGTTTATAGATGATACTAGTTCATGTATCCTTTCTTGCTATTAAAATAAAGGAAAAATTAAAAAAATCCCAAATGCCTGCCTGGAGGTAACCAGGCATTATCCCTTGCATTTCAACGCATTCATGTTGCGCATCATTTGCAAGCAAACTCTTGTGCCTTCTTTTTGAACGGGTGGCTCCTCGGCTTTGAACTGTATTCGGGCTCTGTGCCTAGTCTAGGTGGGTGGCGAAATCTTTCATCACCTATCTATTCGGGTTCCTAGTCCAACTCATGCAGTCCCTACGGTCGGTTAATTGCCAGAACATGGTTGGTAGACCGATCAATAGGGTTAAATGGAACTGGATCCCACCAAGTCATTTAGATCTAAGGGTTGATCAGTTCGCGCTTTGAGAAACGCCAGGCCTCGAGTTTCTTACAAATTGCATATCATGTTTTGTTTTGCCCTCATTTGGATTTCCAATCTCACAGCATATTTGTTTTGTTCATGCATTTTAAATTAGTTGCATGTTTATTTCCCAACCATGATTGCATTTAAAAAAACAAAAAAAATTAGTCGGCAAGTCTCAGTGGGATTAGTACATCCGGTGGTACATGTCATTGTGGCGTTGCACCTCGGCTGTCCCCATATGCCTCCCGATTTCACGTTGCCTTGCATCCTTGGTTCTTGCGCACGCTTTCATGAAAAAGGTGTTTGTTGCATGCTCGTGTTTTGCATTTGTGTCAACTATTTGTTGGGAGCATCCCAACATTTAGTGCGCTCTTGTAATCCACAAGCGACACGTCACCATTAATAATGTCATCAAGATCCAAGGAACTACCGCGAGGGAAATTCTCAACTCATCATCTAACGCCAGCGGTGAGTATGCTAAGGTAAGTGGAATGTCTTGCTTTTAACATAAAACAAAGTCCTTCCGGGAGGTAACCCGAAGTTCCGGGAGGTAACCTGAAGTTCACCTTTCATATACTCATGTTTATCTCCATTTGAAAAATGCTTGGTCATGTTCTCATGCTTCATTTATCTATTCTAGTATGCTCTTGGTTGAATGTTCATGCGCAATGCATTCATAGACCTTTTAAATTAAGCGTGGTGCTTAGGTTAAAATGGTCTTCTTTAATCAAACCAGACATGGTGTCAAGTTTGATTAATGACATTCGAGTAATGCTTTTATAGATATTGGTTGTATCTATGGACTAACCCCTACAGGAAAGATTTCAAATTTGAATGGGTAAGTCATCAAGCTTGATTCAAATTGGAGACAAAGCAAGGCATTTGATACACTACAACAAATTCTGCACAACATGCAATGAGGACATCACCTTTCAAAGGTTCACTGTGAGTATATTGTAAAACCCCTTGTGATCATGTTGATGCAATTTAAATTCAGTCTTGTTTGAGTTATGTGGTGAAAATAACGTTTGAAAAAAGAGAACTTTCGAAAATAAATATCAAAAAAAATAATAATGGCAAACAGGATCTACGCTTAATACGTTAAAGACCAATCTGTTTTTAAGTGTGGATGTGAACAACTAACCCTTTGGCAATAATGATATCTATTCAAATGGTCCTTCGGGTATTTGTTGTCTACTAACTTTTTGCAGGGATAAAGTGGTGACTAAAGGGTGGTGAGCATAACTCCAACATCCGAAACCCTTAATCACATGGAAGAAAATTGCACGATGAAGCAGGATGAACAGTGGACAAATCTTTTAGCACTCTCAAGCTCAAATCTTGCATCTACTTGCAAGATCACAGCTTGGAGGAATTCCACCAAGGAAGTATCCAAAACTCGTTGTCCATTTATTCTCCCTTAATCTCCCTGTTAAGTTACCTTGAAAGAGTTGCTTGCCATGAAAAAAATTCAATAAAAATTTGCATAACATAAAAACACCAAAAATATTCGAATTCAAATAAAGATCAGACTCCCTGATTTGTAAGGCCAGTAGAGCCGTTGTTTCGTTTCCACCTTGTTTTGAATAAACACAGGTACAAGATCAAGTGTGGGGGTCTCTCAGGCTTCTTCACGTTCACACATTCGAGACCAACCACAACTATGCCTCACAACATCGCATGGACCGACATAAAAAAAAGATCACGATAATCGGGCACCAGAGGGGCTCGAACGAATTCTTCATCAATTGAAGGCCCTCTGGCATGCCACGTCTCCCACTTCGTCCAATGTGATGGTTTGCATGCCAATCCCTCACTCTCTCTAATTCATGGGTTTAAAATAATCTTGAGATAATCCTTAAAATTAAACTCAAATAAAACTTGGTGCTCCTTTGGTTTATATGCTCATCCTTGATTGGCTTGCATATTCTTTATTCCTTGCTCTATATCTATTGCTTGTGAAAATATATCTTTAGGAAAACATGCTATCTAAATGGTTGATGAATGAGATATGGTATGATAAGATGAATCTTGCTCTTTCTGTATAAAGTACTTGGGATGTTTTCTTACAAAAAGTTTAAAACCATTAGCTTTACAAAGCTCCTCAATGATATATCATTCCTACCAAAGCCATATGTTGCTCACATTGAAAACCTTATACATATGCTGCTTGTTATTGCATTGAGCTTTGTCAAATTGTTGTGACCCTTGTAAGATGCTCTTCATGCTTTCTTGATCAAGATCACGTACACTCCACATACACATGCTAAACTTCTACACTGGAAGTTAGCAATATCCATTCACCCACCAAATAAATGCTCCATATGTTTTATGAATCTCTCTCCAAATATCCTTTGCAAAAGAGACATGGGCTATAGAAAATATTTTGGACACATGAAGGTCTAAAGAAAAAAAGAAGAAGAAAGAAAAAATATTTGCTCATAAAAACATTGAGCATAAAAAAAAGAGGAAAGAGAAAAAAAAGAGATAGCCATGTTCTCAAAATAAATTCAAAGGAGAGAGATCATACTAATAGGGAGTTCTCATACACTTTTCATTTTCCCACACACATGCACTTCTTGATAAGATTGTATGAATAGTTTTCTTTTTGGATCCACTCTTTGATTTTGCAACATATGTGANGCGAGCCAGCCGGCCTCTGACGCGTGGCGGCGGCGCTGCAGGCGCCCGTGCGCGGGAGCGGATCTGGACGGGCCACGTGGCGGACGCGGAACGGGAGGAGGCGTGGGTCTGGCACGGTTTTGCGTCCAGTCAATCGGTTTATTCTTCGGTCTTTTGGTTTTGTTTGATTTTCTTCCACCGACGTTCACAGCATAGATCAAGGCGCGGTCTGCGACCGGTTTTCCTCCGGTTCACCCACGTGGAGGCCGGTTTTGGGCTGGTTCTTCGCCCACCGACCTCCAGAAGCCTTGTTGCGTGAGTCTTGGGGCCAAACTGACCTCGTGGAGTCGGTTGTGAGGACAGGTGGTGGGAGGAGAGGAATTGGGGGAGAATATTCCCCTAGAATCCATGGAGCATCTCCACATCCCCAAGTCACTTTCTCCACTATAAATAGAAGGCCTCTCTCCCTCATTCAACACACAAGGAAGTGAAACAAAGCTCAAGGTCCAAATCCAATGTAGTGTTAGAATAGGTGAGAGGTGAGGCGAGAGTCCGGGAGAAGCCGGGGATGTCGGCTCCTCTCCTCTTCTTGTACCTCGGCGGATGCGGCTCAGGTTCGAGTATCATCCGGGTATTTTCTTTGTATTTCTGGATTATTATTTAATTAAGTTCAAGCTTTACTTTATTTACTTGTGGGCTCCTCGCTGTGATAGGTGTCTTAGTAGTTGCAAAGCTAAGATAGTATTCAATTAATTAGATGGATGTCTATGTCTGTTGAATACCTTGGAGTGCTTCTAGTGCCACGGATTTGTAGTGTTAGCCCCAGGTGGTGACAGCCCTGACGGCCTTCGTAGTCCACCACGTGAGAAGCACTAGAGAGTAGTAGGACTATTGCTTGGCTTGGCTATTCTTTGATTATCCAGAATACCTAGAGATAACCCTCTCTACCTTCTACACATCTATCACTTCTTTTGTCCTTGGTCGTTCTCAACTCTGCACTAGTACACACACGTTCCATGTGGATTCGATACCCTGGAATACTCTCGGGTGAAAGCTACATCGGTATCCGTACGCTTGCGGATTTATCTGTGATCGTTAAAAATACCAACAATTATGATGGTTGGTTTTATGACATTCTGTATGAGTAGCATAACTTAGTGACGAAAACCTCATTTTCGTCACTAAGACTATCTAGAAAATCGTCGTAAACTAGTTCGATGCCAAAATCGTAACGAATTTTATTTTGTCATTAAGGCCAACACTTAAACATCTCAAAATTATTTTAAAGAAAAAGTAAATAAATAAATAAAAGAACCAAAATAGATAAAAAAATCATGCACACACAAAAGTCAAACTTGGGATCTACCAATTAACAATTAATGCATGCTTACCATTGAGCTAAGGCATTGTGCTATTCTCTAGCGTTTGTCTCTTTAAATGCTAAGGCATGTGTCAGCAAGTGTTGGAAAAAATAACAAAAAAAATGCTGAATGTAGGAGAATCGAATTCAGAACCTTTGACTAAGAGGCAGAGCACACCAACCACCAGACCACAACCAAATCTATGCAACAATTTGTTGTTTAATTTAACTAAACTTTCTGCACGGCATGTGAGCGCGGGTAAAATGCGAAAATTTGAAAAAAAAATTATGGCACACGGGATTCGAACCCAGGCCGTTGCATAAGACAAGTGGTTGCCTTACCATTACACCAGCAGTGTGGTTGTGTTATAGCTGTGAAATTCAGATTTAATATACTAAATGTTCGATCAAACTACATTGATACATGCAGCAAGTTCAGCCAATTCCGTCACGCCACGTGTTTGCGTCCAACTCAATTGCTGAAGAACAAACAAATGATCCGTTTTTTCTTTCTAATCCAGAACTAAAACCTGTAATTGGTATTTCTTCCTCATAAAAACTCCAAATTTGATGGTTCTTTTTTCATTATTTTTGTAAAATCACGCTCTTCACTTTAGTGCCATTTGTTTATATGTAAATTGTCATTTCTTAAATTTGTTTATATTAATTATTTTCTTACACTTAAGTAGAGAATAGAAAGACAGTTTTTTTTACAACAATTGGTAATGTAACTTCGTATTTTCTAATATTATGGTAAACAAATGATGATGTCCAAATTTGTGGTGTATACGAGTTCAAAAATATTGTGAGGTATTCAAATCTCAAACTTTGACTTGAGTTATATGAAACAATGTGATTGATGTATCCATTTGTGAACAATATATGATCCTAGTTTAGTAAAGTCATTTCAATTTTTCAAGTCAAGTTTGTAAACCAAAGTTATGTTGCCACGCTAATATGTAGAATTTTTTGACAAAATTGAGGTATTATTTTAATTATTATGTGGTAATTTAAAGGTACCGGTTTGAATTGTCCCTAGAAGACAATAGATTTTTTCATCTATCTCTAGGATATGGGCTAAAATGGAACGAGTTAGCCTAAATATATTTTTATTGCAATTTTCTAAATTTATAGCAGGTACACATGGTTCAACTTGGATTTATTTTATGTAAGCATGCAAAAATTCATTTAAACTTTTAAAAATATTAAATGAGTTAAAAAATTAGTAAACCTTCTACAAGACAACTTATATGCAGTCTATTATATACAAAAAATGTATTGGTATATATAAGGTAATTATTTGTATATGTTTCTTCAGAAAGGACAATAAAAAGAAAAAGAAAAAACAAAAACTTTAAGCAGAGATGCAATGAACATGGCCCATTTCAGCCCAATGGCCCAACTATTTGTAGCCATAGATCGTCGATTGGATGGTTCCAATCGTGCCTCTACGGTATAAAAGACCCCAGAAACCCTAGACTTCTCTTCCTCCCCATCTCCACCTCCGCCTCCGCCTCCACCTCTCCTCTGCCTCTTCCCCTGATGTCAAGCATGCTGATACATAGGCGTTGGCGAGGAGGCGTACATGTGTGGAATACGTTTTGTAAGAGAGTTGGCATTTCTCTTTGTTGAGTCGTGTGTGTGTTGGTGGGCCCATGGGGTCAGTGGCCCAGTCGGCTTATAAGCCCTGGTGCTTGTATCGAACAGATCATCGTTATTATCAGAAAGGTAATAGTCCCAAGGGAGTCAAGCTTCCTCGCCCGCTCCACCCAAATTCTATCTCCTCTTGCATGATCTCACATCGACGGCTTCCCGCCGGCCAAGGGTATTACAAGTGGTATCAGATTCAGTTATCCTTGGCGCACGCTCGCTGTTGCAATCCACAAATTTTGTCGGTTTTGAGGCTGCAAATGACCTAGGCTTGGGTGAATTTGGATTGTGTGCTGCGCAGAACCGGCCACGATCCGCTGGATCCCTATGATTCCTAGTCATGGGGTTTTGATTTGCGGGTGGTTGTACGCGACGTCGTTGAGATTTGGCGGCGATTGGAGGGGGAGGTGCACGGTAGTGCGGATCTGACGGGCGCGGCGGCGAACTCTTCGTTGCACGTGCGTGGGTTTCCGATGGGTGACTGCTTTATTCCTTCGGCTGCTGCTTTGCGTCATGAGCCTTAGTTTGCGAGGTTCCTTCAAATCGCACGTAGTGCTCAGCTTGAGGCGCGATCATCACGGCTCCACCTAAGCCTTCAATCCAGATGCAGTTTGTTTTGTCTTGGATGGAGGAGCAGGCCCAAACAGTTGCGAAACGTTGGGAGCAGATCAATGAGAGTTTGGATTTGTTGTTTGCTCAAGTTGGCAAGATTGATACAAACCAGCAGAATATGGCGGCGCAAGTTGGGTTGACCAGTAAAGTGCTTGAGCAAGTGTTGAAGAACTAGCAGCTTCTCTCCAAACAAATTGCAGACATAGGGGAGGCGGTGGCCAAACTCACACTGAATCAGAAAGACAAAGCGCAGGAAGATCAGGACAATCCTACAGATTCAGATTTCTCAGCTGAGGAACACCCTTTTCAACAGAAGAGACAATTTACCTCTAGGGAGAACAGAGGTGGTTGGTCTATGCATGGAAATCATCGGCCTACACAGGAAAGTGCTTCTGGGGGTCGGCAGCAAAATACCCAAGATAGCTTTTTCAAGGTTTGATGGATCTCACCCATGTATTTGGAAGGACAAGTGCACAGAATACTTCAAGTTGTTCAGTATTCCTGAAGGGTTGTGGACAGCAACTGCTTCCTTGCACATGGACACCAGAGCTTCTCAATGGTACAATGTATTCAAGAGAAAACATGGTGTTGTGGACTGGACAAAGTTTATAGCTGCAGTTGAGCAGAAGTTTGGGGCAAATGATTACATGGAGGCAATTGGAGGTCTGTTGGAGCTCAAACAAACAACCACTGTGGAGGAATATGTTACTGCATTTGAAACACTGCATTTTCAAGTGGCAATGCACAGTGAAGGTTTGGATGACATGTTGCTGATTCAACAATTTATTAAGGGACTTCAACCTGAGATTGGTGCAGTGGTTCAGCCTGAAATTCCTACTACTCTAGACCATGCTGTGTTACTGGCCAAAGTGCAGGGGCAAGTGTTGTCCAAAAGTAAAACCAAATTTCAGAAGGGAGAAACAGGGTTCAAGGTGCAGGGGAACACTGCCAAGCCTGAGAGCAAACCTGGTGCAGCTGGTCAATCCCTGTGGAAAGAAAGACAGGTCATGAATTATAGAAGAGCCAATAATCATCACTATCAATGTGGGGAGCCTTACAGTCCTACTCATGTAGAGGTTTGCACACAAAGAACAAGAGTTCAGGCAAATGCACTTGTGGTGAATGAATTGGACATGCCTCTCTCTGAGGAAGTCCTTACTCAACTGGCTGTGGAAGATTCATTAGCTTCTGAGTTTTGCCAACTATCTCTTAATGCACTAGCTGGTACAGAAAGTGGGGATGCCATGAAGGTCAGAGCTTTGGTCAGAAACAAAGTAATGCTGACATTGGTGGATTCTGGAAGTTCACATAGCTTTGTGAGTACAACTTTCCTACAGGCAGTAGGGATTACACCTATACCTACTGCACCTAAGCAAGTGAGGTTGGCCAATGGGTAGGTGTTAATCACTGATCACTGGGTTCCTCAACTAGCCTACTAGAAATCGTTTGATCTATGACGATTGTGGAATGACGAATCTAAATTTAGTCATTGAATATGGTTCATTAATGACGTTTTTTTCTAGATCGTCACGGTTGCTGGTTTTGGGCTTCAACCCCCATTTACATCTGTGACAATTAAAATAATATCGTCATATAACTGGTATGTGCTTTGTCATAGAAGTTAACCCATGCATTTTTAGTGGTTAGGGCCCACCTGTCAGCCCAGATTTTTGTCATAAATGTTAGAAAAAAAGTGCAATTTCAGTACAGTGGTTAGGGCCCACCTGTCAGCTAGGATTTTTGTCACAAATGTGAGAAACCAAAAAAAATTGTGGTGACTGGGAATCGAACCCAACACCTCCTGGTTCGGCACCAGGTGGGCATACCATCAGGCTACAAGTTTCAACGTGCTCATTGATAGGAACTTTTTTTCTTATTCCTTTCTAAATCATTCATATGACCCACCCCAATCATTCCCCCAATCCTGCCCCAGATCCAATCATGCTCCGCCTCAATCAGAGCAGCAGGGAGCTCCGGCAGTCCTCCCGTCGGCCAGCTCCGGCAAATCGCTCGGGCGCGCATCTCCGACGGGCCGCTCCTGCTCGAAGATCCGGCTACAAGCTTCTCCGGCCTAGCTGCTCCAGCGGTCCGCTACTGCGAGATGAGCTGGCGAGCAGCTGCTCCGGCATAGCGCAGTGCTTCGGCATCGTCTAGTTGCGGGTGCCTACCCCGATGACGAGATGGTGTGCTAGGGCACCTGCTCCTGCTCCGGCTCCAAGCTCCGTCGCCAGCGGCGGCCAACTTCCAGCTGCGGGTCCCTGCATAAGTATTGTCCTCTCCCATTGCCTGCAATTCATAGCATTTCATAGATGGACAGTGAATTCAGTTTAGACATGGCTAATTAGAGGTATTTGTTGCATTCATTAGATGGACAGAACGTGGATTCATGCTACTCGGTTCAGTAATGACTTCAACAACGGCGTTGATCAGTTTATGGATTATGTTTGAGATAGATTCAATGCGGATGATGCCATACCTTGCCCATGTCGCAATTGTCTGAATCAGTCTTCATTGAGTCAAAAAGACGTGCATAACCATGTCTATATCTATGGATGGTCAGCTACATAAACTGGGTGGGTACACCATGGAGAAGCCTTTGATGCTGAGATTGTGGAATATGTAGGGGATGATGCAAATGGACTTGACCATGTAGGTGATGTTGTGGATGTGGACGAGCCCAACACTGAAGATGACTTGTGTACGACAGAGATGCTTGCAAACTTGTACACGGCTATAGAAGAAGATGGAGAACAGCCTATGTTTGTGAAAGTTCTTCAAGATGCAAAAAATGCTCTTTGTTCAGGTTCTGTTCAGTCTAGGTTGTCTTTTCTAGTCAGAATGCTACATATCAAGTCATTCTATAGGACCAGCAACACAGCATTCAGTGCAATTTTGAAGTTATTGTCACAGTCATTCCCTAATACTAGTCTTCCAGATTCATATGACAAAGCAAAGAGGTATCTCAAAGAATTGGGCCTTGGATATGAGTTAATCCATGTTTGTGAGAATAATTGTGTGCTCTTTTGCAAAGGTCTTGCCAAGCATGACAACTGCCCAAAATGCAAGGAATCTAGGTGGGTAGATGCAGATGGTGCCAAACGGGTTCCTAAGAAGGTTTTGAGATATTTTCCTCTTATACCTAGGCTGAAGAGGATGTTTGCAAACAAAGCAACATCGGAGGAGACCCGATGGCACAAGGATAAGCGGGTTCCTGTGGAAAATGAAATGAGCCATCCAGCCAATGGCGAAGCCTGGAGAGACTTTGATAATGTGTTTCCAAGCTTCACTGATGATGCAAGAAACCTAAGGCTTGGTTTAGCTACAGATGGGTTCAATCCATTTGGGAAAATGAACACTAATTATAGCATGTGGCCTATGCTTGTAAAGGTTTACAATCTACCTCCTTGCTCATGCACCGATGCATCCAACTGCATCATGGCATTGCTCATCCCAGGACCAAAGTCTCCAGGCAAGGACTTTGACATATTCATAGAACCTCTTATTAAGGATTTATTAAAACTCTGGAACGGTGTCAAGACTTATGATGCATTCACTGGAAGAATGTTTGTCCTTCGCGCTGTTGTACTATTGTGCATCCATGATTATCCAGCTTTGGGTGTTATGTCAGGGCGAGTTACTAAAGGTTACTATGCATGTACCTATTGCCACAAAGATCCATTGTCAAGGATGCTTAGGAGAAAGATATGTTACATTGGACACCGTCGCTACCTTCCAAAAACTCACAAGTGGCGAAGAAGCTTGGCCTTTGATGGACAACGTGAGAACTGGGTTCAGCCAGGAAGGTTGAGTATGGAGGAGACATTGGAGTGTCTAGAGAACAATGGCATGCTAAAAGTTGTGAACACTGGTAAGGATGAAGGTACGAAGAAAAGGAAGCGTGGACAAAAGGACAAAGAGCCTAAGTTGTTTAACCGCAGGTCCGGTCTGTGGAAACTATCTTATTGGAATTCTTGAAGCTGCCACATAATCTTGATGTGATGCATATAGAGAAAAATATATGTGATGCCCTTCTAGGCATAATACTCCGTCTTGAGGGCAAGAATAAGGATACAGTTAATGTGAGACTTGATTTGCAGGATATGGGCATACGACCTGACTTGCATTTAGAACAAGATGATGACAATTCAGTTTCCATGCCAGCAGCATGGTATGCCTTGGAGAAAGAAGAAAGGCTTGCACTTTGTGGATTTCTGAAAAGTATTCGATTTCCATATGGATATGCTTCCAACCTGTCAAGATGCATTAGTGCTGATGGTAATAAGGTGCAGGGCCTGAAAACCCATGATTGCCACATCCTGCTTCAAAGAATATTACCTGTNCTGCGTGCTACGGTCAAGCATGGCTCTGATACCAACTGAAACGACCCGGATTCTTATTTCTAAGAATCCGACTCCCTGTACCATTGTGTTAGTCCCAGAATCAACAGCTATCACGTACAGAACTCATTCCAGCAGAATACCACATCCATACTTCGAATTTAAGCATTTAAACATTACATAAATGACTTACATAAGTGGATAACTCTGGAAGTACGATTATTACAAGCCCCTTGGGCTAAATGCGACAATATGAAATACTAAACGAGACGGTAGCTAGTCTTCTATCTTGGCGATCATCCCCCACAGGCTCTTTAGCTCGAGCGCAGCAGCAACCTCAATTGTACCATCCATCAGCATTGTTATCATACTCGCTCTCATAACCTGTTTCATCATAAGCTGTTCCCAAGGAATGGAACAGTTCCACGTCACCATCCGTAATGCAAGCTTTAAGTGGCCTAATTCTAGTATAAGAAATATCAAGGATAGGATTAAAGTTATTCCTATGCAAGCAGCATCATCATCCCAAAACCATTCTCACAACACCTACGAGCACTCCTGGCGCACAACGCACCCGTCACCAAGCATCTTCCACTCTTCAGTCTCTAGGCGATGCGAAAGCTCCCACCCTTCGCATCTAAACTGCCCGAGGCAGGCCCTACTCTAGAGGGGAGGTAGAAATCCCTAAAACAATGGCGGATTGTGTGAAATTCATTGGAGCATCCATTGACCGTGGACGGCGGCGATATATAGATTAGACTCTGCAGAGTTTGTACACCTGGACCCACTCGGGCTGCAAAGCCGGCCGTCGCCAACTTGAGACACAACCCACAGCACAGACCCTAGCCAGTGAACGGTACCCTCCTACTTTTCCCGGCTTAGGATACACTGAAGACGCAACTCGGTGTCCGAGAACTGTGATGGCCTCCCCCGCGGTGGCCAAGTCCCAGGGTATGAGCCTCCTTCGGGGGACAAAAGGCTACCGCCAGTTCCCCCATACACTTCTGCTAACTCCATACAGTCCAGGTACCGTACTTAACTAGGCTGGCTGGAGCACCCCCCAGTAGATGTAAGTGGTGTGTACGAAGTTCAATGAACCAGGCAATCCAACTCGGTTTTTGGTGCCGGGGTGAGCGTCATCGTCAATTAGCGTCTCCACATCCAGTGGTCCGCTCGTGCACCCATTACAGGTATTGCTGCCAATCTCCTCAAGTAACACAAAGAACATGTACCCACCACAGGTACTCCATAGGATGTGCCCAAGTTCACACCCAGCCCTCGATACGAAGATCGAGTTAATCTGCTCACCCCAGCAAAGTTCCCAAAACCCCTTACTCCTTTCCCGGGTTTTTGCCCCCACACGCCAAGAATCCTATCACATCCATCCCAAAACACATGCAAGCATAGCATCAAGTGTAGCAGGTTTATCAAGGATTACGGTAATTAAACAAGGCCATGCAATAGGTCATAATAATCATCATCATGCGATAAAGTAAAGCGCTAGCATACTAGTTGCAATGCCTAAATAGGATTCAAAGTGGATGGACGTGAACCTTGCGTCTGGTAGGAGTCCTCTTCTGCTTGTTCTTCAGAGTGGTGGTAGTAGTAGTCGTCTCCTCCTTGTTCCTCCTCAGCTGGTCCTAATCACGAGAAAAGAAATACATCAGAACCTATATTCAAATAAACTCGAAAAGAGAATCAAGTAGAGCCAAAAAGCACTCAACTCCTGTTCTAACATGTAGATCATGATTTTAGAAAATTATAGAAACTGGTTTCATAATTTTCTGAGCTAGAATGAATTTATTATGAATTTTCTTAGATAAAACCATTTTTTGAAATTCCCTAATATTCCAAAAATGCATTTAACACAGGGCCGACACGTGGCAGCACCAGGATGTGCCACGTGGCATGCTGATGTTAGCATGACATCATCAGTGGGGTCGGCCACTGCTGACGTCATGATGACGTCAGCGTTGACCAGTCAACGGGTCAACGGTCAGATGGGTCCACATGTCAGCGAGCCAAGGTGGATGACAGGTGGGGCCAGACTGTCAGCGACACAGAGAGACAGACATGTGGGGCCGGGCTGTCAGGTTGGAAAAGGAAGAAAAGGCCGGGCGGACGGGCTGTTGTTGGGCCGATTTCTTCCATGGGCCTGAAGAGTTGAAGGGGCTTTTCTAGACTTTTGGTTCGGGAAAAGGGTTCATGGGCCGCCGCTGTTACGGCCCATGGCCGGTTTGCTGCTGTGTGGAGAGGAAGGCGAGGCCGGGCCCACGAGTCAGTGACTCGGGCGCCTGGGCCCACCGGTCAATGACAGAGAAAGGGTGTGGGATCCGGTGTGGCTCGTGCGGCTTGGCTTGCGTGTGGGCCGGCGTGTGGCTTTTTCGCGGTGCACCAGAGTGCGAGCGCGGTGTGCTTGCGCACGCGACGGCAGCGTCCTCCTGGCGTGTCTCAAGACACGTTGGTGCGGGCCTCCTGCCCGTGGCCTTGGGTAGGATGAAAGGGGAGTCGAAGGGCAAGGCAAAGGGGAAAAGAACGTGGCGACCACAGCGAGCGCCATGGCGGCGAGATCGGAGCAGGGTAGCATCGATGAGCCTCACGAGCACGGCCTGGACCTCCTGTACACGGTGTGCAGTGTGAGTAGGACAAGGGAGCAAGCAGAGGAAATTTTGGAGGGGACGGACTTGCCGGAACGGAGAGCGACGGTGTGCGGCCAGTTCATGGCGAGCACACGGCGGCGAGCGGGGAAAACACAGAGAGAGGGAAGGCTCGGCTTGGGTTCCTACAGGGAAAGGGGTAGCGGCGTGAAGGCCGGCCAGGCATAGGGTTCAAGGGCAGGCTTGAAGCTGGCAACACCACACAGAGCGAGGCGGGGCTCGACATGTCGGCCATGGCGAGCCACGGCGAGAGAGGGGACGAGGTACTCACGGTGGGTTTGGAAGAAGAACGTGAGGCCGAGCGTGTTGCGGGGCTTGCGGAACGGCTTGCGGTTCTCCTCGTCGGCTTCCCTTCCTCCTAGGCGCAGCAGTGTCGGACGGCGACGTGCAGCTCCCGCGGATGGCGCCCTCCTAGCAGGTTCCTCCTCCACACACCCGCGCCTCCACTTCTCTTCTTCCTCCTCCTTCTTCTCTTCCTCGGAAACGGGTCGGGGTGGATGGGATTTGAGCAGGGCTCCGTCCCGGATGGATTGGAATGGCCGGAGCCGAGCGGGATTGGGGTTTGGTAGATAGCCGGCTTGGGCGAGGGGAAAGGATAGGGACGGGGCTTCCTTGGCAGCCAAGGGAAGCGGGGAACAGGGGCACGTGCTAGTGGGGCCGGCGGTTGCGCGCTCGGCGCGAGTCGCGGTGAAAAGCTAAAGGGGAGGAGCGGGCTAGCGCGCGCGCGGAGCGGAAAGCAGAGCGAGGCGGCCTCACGGGGGATGAGGCGAGGAAGACGACAGACTGTAGGAACGGGGCCCACGCGTCAGCGAGAGAGGAGCGGCGAGCGGGGAGCGTCCGCGTGGGGCAGGTCGAGCCGGCGCGGCTATTGGGCCTGGTGGGCTGTGTGCGGGAGGAAGAGAGAAGGGAGAGGCATTCGAGCTGGCTGGGCTGAGAGGAAAAGGGGAAGATAGGGTGTGGGCCGGGTTTGTTTGGGCTGGGCTAGATTTAGATGGTTAAGTTAGTTTTGAATTTGTATTTGAATGGTTTGAGTTCAAATACAAATTCTACACAAGCACACACTTAAAACCATTAAGAATCAAATTTTAGACTTTCCTAATGCAATGCACATGATTTAATTATTAAGAATTTTTAGAGAGAGAAGTGTTTCACTTTAGGGTTCTCACACATGTTTACACAAAAAATTTTAAATTCACCAAATTTGAACTAGGGATGTTACAGATGGCCAGTCTGCATACCGAGGAACTCGATGCGGCCGCCGGTCTGGTGAAGGCCACTTCTGTCGAAGAAATCATCCGGGAAAAGAACAAAGCCCGAGCGCCGTCGCCTGAGCCGTTTCAGATTTACACGGGAACACCGGGCGTAGGCCCCGATGTTGACAACGCCTTCCTATTCAACTCCCATGTTGATCAGGAAGATCTTGAGTAGGCTACAGAGCTGCAGAAGCAACTTACCAAGCTCACAGAGGTCAGTATAAAGTAAATCAATATTGTAAGTATACTTAGCTCCATTGGATGTTTTTGCTGATAACTCTGCTGACTTGTTTTGAAAACAGCAACAGAGTATCCTTCACCGCTCGCACCTGAAGTTGGAGATGCTCTGCAGGGCTAGTGCATGCTTCACGCGAGCGGGGAAGGCGGAGAGTGACTTGGCCCAGGGTCGATCTTCATGGGAGGAAGAGTGGGCCAAACTTCGCCTGGAACTGGATGGTGCGTATCAAAAGATATATCTATACCAGGACCAGTGCGACGACGTTGTTGAAAAGAACAAGTCGCTTAGGCAAAAGCTTGCAGGTATGTCACAGACTTCTTCTCCCAGAGTTAGCACAAATCATATAATGTACAAAAAATATGATTGTATATGCAGAGAAAGAGAAGAGGATTGAGGCGCTTGCGACTGAAGCCACCGATATGAAGAATCTCTTCTATCGGCAACAAGAACGCGCGAATCAAGCCAAGCAGCGGGAGCGAGATTGTATGGCAGAGCTTGCTGAAGAGAAGCAGATGCGCAAGGATGCCGATGCTCAGCTGATCCAGGACAAGACAAAGATCCGCAACCAAGAGGATGAAATCCACGCTCTCCGCACGGAGGTCAACCGGCTCGGTGCGGAACTCGGGTCCTTCAAGGAGGCTGCTGCTCCGCTAGTCGACGTGTACGCCAAAGTACTCGCCAGTAGTCCTGCTCCTCCGCTGATTGATCGTCTCCGAGCTCCTGGGCAGGTGCAGGCTTATTGCCAACGGATAGCCCAGTCTTGCACTAGGCAATTACTCGGCTTAGTCCGATCATGGTTCCCTACCCAGCAATTAAGCATTACTCAGGGGAAGATCAATCCAGCATGTACCTGGGATATGTTCAATGCATATATGGAGGAGGAGAAGGACATGGCGGAGAAGATAGTTTCCCGCCTGAAGTTCTAGGTTCTTTTGTTATGTAAAAGAAACCTTTTGTAACGAACTTTTAGATGTAAATACTAATGTTTTGTCAACAAGAGTATTTGTTATCTGTACTTTGAAGCGCCCGATCTCTCTATGTTTAAACAGAAAGTAGATGGCATTGGTTTATGAATACAACCTGTCTGAATTGCATTTAAACAACTCGGCATGATTCAAAAAACTCTTTTGTATGCATTACTTGGCAAGCAAGCATAGCATAATACTCGTATCTGAATTCCAAGCTTGATGACAATGGAATATAGACACTTTATTATTATTTGGCTTAAAGCCGACATTAGTACATTGAAAGGACTGACTTTTATTGACTCTTAACAACTCCTAAAAAACTTTTAAGGATAAAAACGCCGCAAGTGCTCGATGTTCCAAGCATTGGGCACTTCTGTTCCGTCTTCCCGTTGTAGCTGATAAGTACCCAGGCCGATAACTATTAATACTATGAACGGGCCTTCCCAAGGCGAGGATAGCTTGTGCTGATCTTTTGTACTCTGAATTCTTTGGAGAACCAAGTCGCCAATGTTGAACGACCTTGCCTGGACGTTTTGGTCGTGATACCTCCTAAGATCTTGCTGGTACTTAGTTGTTCTAATCAACGCGGCTAGCCTTGCTTCTTCTAACATGTCCACATCCTCTGCTCTGCTTTGCTCTACTGCCTCCTCCGAGTAGTTCTAAATTCTTGGAGCATTGTACTCGATGTCTACCAGGAGTACTACCTCAGAGCCATAGACCAGGAAGAAAGGTGACTGCCCCGTCACGCGACTAGGCTGGGTTCTCAGCCCCCACACCACGGCTGGCAACTCTTGCACCCACTTGCCGCTGTACTTTTTGAGTGGTTCGTAGAGCCTTGGCTTGACTCCTTGTAGAATGAAGCCGTTAGCTCTCTCAACTTGTCCATTGGCATGAGGGTGCGCCACCGATGCGTAGCGGACTTCATTTCCCAGGTTGTCGCAGAAATCAAAGAACTCGTCCCCTGTGAATTGGGAACCAAGATCAGCTTGCGTTTCTTGTCGTTAAATTCGTGTTTTCCACTGTTCTCCACTTGCTTGCCCTTGTTACGGTCAGTGTTGTTGTTGCGGTCGCCCCCCGACTTGTTTCGGTTGAATCTTTCACGCTGCAAGCCTTCGGCGTCAGCCCAATGACCGATGATCTCACGCATGGCCTCCAGCGTCTTTGGCCTGTAACTCCCGAAGTCGAGATGCAGCGTGGGGTCGGTGAGACCGCTGTGGAAGCAGTCAATGACATCTTGGTCGGAGAGCCCGACACATGTTGAACGCTTCTCCCAGAATCGACGGTTGTAGCTTCGGTGGTACTCGTTTTGGCCTTGTTTGCATTGGGCTAGGTCAAAGTGAGTACCCGACTTCTGCCATGAACCCTGGAAGTTGTTAATGAAATCCTTGCAGAGTGCATCCCAAGAGTCAATGGAGCCGAGCTTTAGTCCTTCCAACCAAGTCAGTGGAGCCTGGTCGAGGACTACTGGGAGATAGGTGCACATGGTGTCGGTGTCACCTTTGGCCACCTTGATCGCCGAGTAGTAGATGCAGAACCACTGCTCGGAATCGCGCTTTCCGTCGTATCTTTCGATATCGGCTGGCTTGAACTTTTCTAGCCAAGCAGTGGTGCGGAGGTGATCTGAGAAAACCAGGAACCCTTCATACTTGCCAAGGTTGTGGTGGCCCTGGCCTGGGGGCCTGTAAATCTGGTCATACTCCTGGCGCTGCTTGCGTTCTTCCTCTTCTCGATCGCGAACTCGTGCGGAGATGAAGGTGCATGCGTCTTTGCTCTGCAAGCGATGTCGCAAATCCCTGTCATCGTCCCGGTAGTTGCAGCGTCCATCTCTGTCCCTGTTGCCGTCGCATCCGCTGTTGTGGCTCTGTTGAGCGACGTGGTGGCTAGGCCCCGCGTCGTGGTTTCTACCTCCAGCGCCGGGTGCCCTACCACCCATGTTGTCGAGTTCTCGGCGGTCTCTACTTGGGTGGTGAGATGGGTTGCCATGGTTTCCGCCTTCAGCGGGGCGGCTGCTTGCTTGGCGGCTTGTTGCCTTGTATTTGGTGATGGTTCGAGCAGGGCAGATGGTGTCATGCTGAATTGCCGATGTCTCGAGCATCATTTTCATCCTTTGGATTTTCGGGGTTTGAGCCATGTTATCGAGCTCTGCGGCGACAGCCAGGATGTTGGCTGCGGCGTTGGAGTAGACATTTTGCCCGGCGACTCGCAGAATCATTCATTGAGGTTCTGCAGATTGAGTCTGCAGTTGGCTCGGCGACAATGATCTACGCGAGCAACGTTTTGTTTCCTGCGCCTTTCTCCACCATCCGCAGCTTCGTTCTCCACCGTTGGCTCGTCATTGGAGACTTCTTCTTCTTGGCTGATGATCACCATGGCTTGACGCCCTGGTGAAAAGTTTCCTATGCTTGAAGTTGCTGGGACTGAAGAGCCACGCTCGCTTGAGGAGTCCAAAGCCTGCCCATGTTCGATTCCCGTTCGAGCCCCTATTTTCCTCTCTATTTTTGCTGCTCTCTGGCTGCAGGCCGCGCCTGGGCTGGCTGCAGGCCGCGATGGGCTGGCCGGGCTGCAGGGCTTGCTGGGTTTCGCTGTGCTGCAAGTAGACCGGAGCATGGGCTGAAATGGCATGTACAAATTTAGGAGCCCCACTGAAAATAAAAAGAAAATAGTAGGAAAAAAGCATGTGGGACCCACTTGTCCAAGAAGGGGCTCCAACGAGGACTAGGAGGGAGTTAACTAACTCCCCGATACCTCGGAAAAAATCGTCATGCCGAGCGTTTGCGTTCTCTACCTTTTGCACTTCCGCATTTACATTGTGCCCTTTACATTCCGCTTTACCTTTCCTAGAATTGCCTTGTGTAGTTGATGGGATTGGAACCCAGGGTACAAAACTCTTTTACGGTAGAGACAGCAACACATAGAAAAGCCTAGTGCACATCTAGATAGAAATTGAAATAGGTTTTTATATATGCTTGGAGCCTTAGTTTTTAGGACATCTAATTCACCCCTTTAGGGTGTCACGGTTCCTTCACTGATCATCCAAACAATATTTGGAATCTAATTCTAAGAATTAATTTCTTTGTACATCCAAACAAAATAATTGAAATGAATGTGATTCTAGTAATTCAAGTCCTGTTAAATCCTTTTGGTGGAATGAAATTCCTAGAATGAGATTCAATTCTTGGGAAACAAATGAGCTGTAAGTCTAATTAGTCTATTATTCGACAAAGTGGTGCTGTAACTATTTTACTATTGATGAATTAATTACACTTAATAGATTCATTTCACAAATTAGTTCGAAACTTCTGTGATTAAATTTATAATTAGCTCATATTTAATCTTGTTAATTACCATCGAAATATTCGATAGGACAAAATAAACTTTAACTAAACATCAAACACGCGGTACTACATAGCGCATGAACGATACCGCACCACGTGGTCCGTTTCCACACGTGGCGGTCGGCACGTTGTTGACGGTCCTTATAACATAAAATTCGACCGTCATTAGGCTCAGAAACTAATAAAGATCGAGGCATAACTTAGACATTAGTATTCAAATAATAGTATACCATGCATATCTGGAATATATTTGAGTACAGGGACTACGGTGCAAAAGATGCGCGAAACTGGGCATAGGCCCAAGTCGGCCGACCTGGCTAGGTCGGGCGACCTGGCCTGAGCCCCGATCAAGCTCACTTTCGACACAGGTCAAGAAGCACACTAAGGAGGGATCTTGAACGTTGAATCATCGTCGGTTCAAGTCAAGTGTGAGGATGAGCCATGTGTCATTCCCACGGATTGAAGGGCCCACACATCAACACAATTGCACCCAAACGGAGTATACCCACCTGGAACCGTCATAAGGACACATGGAAGTCTACCAGAGAAGAGTGGGGCCGAATGGCGGCGGAACCAGGTCGGCCGACTCAGCTAGGTCGGCCGACTTGGCCCTGCGGCCGTTTCGCTTCCTCCTTGACCAGTACCTGTAAACCGTCATCAGGAGTTCATCAGAGCCATGCAATGCTAAAGACGGTGGATCCAAGGGTCGACCGACGTGGGGACTTCGGCCGACCTAGGCCCACCTCCCAACGGCCTCAACCGCCTCTGGCTGGCTCCAACCGCCCTTGTGATGCTATAAGTACCTGCAAAGGGCGCTGTACTCAACACACACCAGAAGAAGAGCTCTCCTTTGCTACAAGCTTAGTCTTAGCCTTAGTAGTGATAGTCATAGTGTTAGATCTTCTGAAGGGCTTCCGAAGGAGTCTTGGTAAGTTCTAGAGTTCAGTTCTTGTATTCTCTTACTTACTTGTAATACTCTGAGCTTAATGGAAATACCTTCATACTTATGTTGTATGCCTCAGTTATACCTTATCCACTTAGTATATACTACTTATGTCTTACACCTCAATCAAGTGAATGTATGCTATGACATTGGCTCAATGTGCCTTTTGGTTGCTCTATTTATTAACGTGATAGATAGAGTTGTATCTCGTATTGCAAACATGGTGTTTGGGATATGGAGTACTATTGAGGGTACCGCTGCCCCACGGATTAGTAGAGGTAGGCGGTAGGTGGTGACAGCCCTGTCCGTCCTTTGTAATCCTCCACGTACGGGAGTGGGTATTAGGCCTTTATGATAAGACGTCCTACTGTCGTCCCTTGATGAGGGAACCACTGGATACCTCGATGTGTCCTCTTGCATACGATCATTGAATGAGCTTGTATAGGGTATTGTAGTATATCCAAGTTTCATAAGTATGATGCTAATGAACCCTTATTAATCTTCACTAATGTACTATACTAGCTAAGGCTAACATAATGATGAGCAATGAACTTCTGTGTGTCAATCCATTCATTCACTTCTATATCATTTACCCCTGTTTAGATTATGGTACATTAATATTGTTGTATGTAAGAGCATTGGATGGCACATCTCTCTTTTAACTAAATGCTTTCCCTGCGGATAAACAAATAACGATACTCTGGAATACTCCCGGGTGAAATGCTACAACGTACTTCTGTGCGCTTGCAGAATATCTGTAACGTCTAGATTTACAATGAAGTATCTCTAGTACCATTACTACTCTAAGTAGTGATGCTAAGAAATACCAACAAGCATTTCTGGCGCCGTTGCCGGGGAAAGCAGTGGTTAAAGAGATTTGAACATCCATGCATTTCATGCAACAAAATTAATTGCCAGTAATCTAGCAGGTTTACCCGTTTTACTCTGTTTCTCTGTGATGTGAAACAGGGTAGTGCATGACTGGTTTCCAACTACCATCCAACTACGTCAAGAACCCAAATACCATAGGAAGGAGGGTACGCTCTCGTGTCGTAATCCCTCAGGTGTTCTTGTCAGAAACCGAACCGGTCATCGGAGAATCCTCCAACCAAGGAGAACAACCCGTTCCCGTAGCACCCCAACCAGAAGAAGCCATGGCCGACAGGACCATTCGTGACTACTCTGCTCCGTCCGCTGCCCAGATCCCTATGGGTCCAGCAGTGGAAGTGGGGGATCATGCTTTTGAGCTGAAGGCTCCGCTTATCAACATGGTGCAGGCAAGCCCCTTCTGTGGGAAAGCTATTGAGGACGCCAGTGCTCACCTACAGCACTTCCTAGAGGTGTGCAGTACCATCACCATCTGAGGGGTGGATCAAGAGGCCATCAGGCTCCGTTTATTCCCGTTCTCGCTGCTGGGTAGAGCCAAACAATGGTTCTATTCCAACCGTGAGGCGGTGAATACATGGACCAAGTGCTCCACTGCCTTTTTGGCAAAGTTCTTCCCCATTGTGAAAACCAATGCCCTTAGGGGAAGAATTTTCAGCTTTCAGCAAGAGTCCGGGGAGACAGTCCCAAAAGCGTGGGATCGCTTTCAGAGTGGCTCCTGCTTCAGAACTTCTACCATGGGCTGTCCCAAACAGCCCGTGAACACATGGATGCTGCTGCTGGAGGGGCATTCCTCTCCTTGACCGTGAACGCCACAAAGCTTCTCATCGAGAAGATGGTGTCAAACCAATCCTGGAATGACGACCGTCTTCAGGGACGCAAACGCGGTATGCACACCGTAAAGGAGGTGGACATGCTGGTCGCCAAGATGGATCTTATTATGAAGCGCCTTGATGACTGTACCAAGGATGGAGGCGCCGACAACGAAGGGCCACTGGACTCACACATGACGTGTGAAGTCTGTGGAGAAACTGGCCACTTGGGGAACAACTGCCCCGAGACACAAGAGGAGGTACAGTTCGTGAACGGCAACAATGGATACCGGCCTCAAGGGAACTGGAATCAGCAACGCCCATTTTACCAGGGAGGTAACAATACTAACTCTTTCTCCAATCAACCTTCCCTTAAAGATCTTGTCCTTGGTCAGGCCAAGATTAATGAGTCGATTTCCAAGAGGCTTGCTGTTAATGATAAGGCTCTGGAGGGCATAAACTCTAAAATAGAAAGTTTGTCCTCCACCTTCCAAAGCCAGCTGAGTTTTAATAAGATGTTAGAAACCCAATTAGCTCAGTTAGCTGCCGCTGTTCCGTCTGGTGATAAGGGGCGAATTCCTGGACAACCAGATTCGTCCTTTGAAAATGTTAAGGCTATGTCCACGAGGAGCGGCAAAGCTACTTGGGACCCGGTTCCCCCTAACCATGCAGGGAAAACAGCAGCACCAAGAAAGGAGATCCCCACGGTGGAAGAAGAGCCGGAAGCCGAACTAGCACCAGCTGGACAGACCGCGCCGCATGAGATCTACGACTCCAACGTCTTGCCATTCCCGCAGCGTCAAAAGAAACCATCCGCGGATGAGCAATTCGCCAGGTTCGTAGAAGTTATACAAAAATTGAATATACATGTGCCTTTGCTGGATGCTATGCAGGTACCGCCTATGCAAAGTACTTGAGGGACATTCTCAATAACAAACGTCCACTCCCAAGTACCGAGGTCGTAAAGCTGACTGAGGAGTGCAGTGCAGCGATCCTAAATAAAGTCCCAGAGAAGAATAAGGATCCAGGATGTCCCACCATCACATGTACAATCGGGACACAACACTTTGAGCATGCACTCTGTGATCTAGGGGCAAGTGTCAGCGTAATGCCAAAGGTAGTTTTTGACCGCCTTAACTATACTACCTTGTCTCCTACTCCCATGAGACTGCAGTTGGCCGACTCCACGGTTCGCTACCCGGAGGGGATAGCCGAGGACATTCCGGTGCGCATCCGGGATTGCTTCGTACCTGTCGACTTCGTGGTACTGGACATGGACGTGAGCAATGATTCGTCGCTCATCCTTGGGTGACCCTTCTTGAGCACAGCAGACGCTCACATTAATGTGGGTGCTAGAGAAATCCAGCTCAACATTAATGGAAGGAAGGAGAAGTTTGAGTTCAGGCCAAAAGTGGAGCAATGCTCCATGATCAAGATCAAGTACGGGAGAAACAGTCAGAACGTCAAAGAGGTGGAAGTGACACCTCCAGAGAAAGACAGCCTAATTAAGTTCATGGAGAAGTTCTGGGAGAAGGATTTCTCCATCCGGTATTATGCAAAACATAACAAGAAGTCTACATGAGGTGCAAAAGCACAGACAAAGAAAACACCGGAACAGGCTGTCGACCGCCAGAAAAAGGGAAAACAGGTATGGCGGGTTAAATCATCTGTATCCTCATCTCCAGGGTCAGATGCTGCTTCGTCAAGTTGAATCATACAAAGGAGACGTCTTCGCTCGACGACGTAAAACACGAGTCCTGCGCCGACAGGTACATCGGTGTCAACAAGCTAGCTTAGGGGAGGACCCTCAGCTTAGGTAAGTCAGGTAAGTATTATTAAATAAAGTTTTTCGTTCAAATAAAGTTAGTAAATGAGAGCCATCCATAATAATCCCATAAATGTTTTAAATCCATGCTTAAATCTTTTATTTTTGGATATGATGAAAAGTTGCTCTTATTTCTCTCTTGTGCCTATGTTTCAACCTGTTATTCTCTTAAGTTTTGAGTTTGCTGGTTGAGCATGATCTTTTCTGTTATCTTGTCTATCTGTGGGTAGCATAAGCACGCTCTGGTCTAGGTTGTTGTTAGCTAAGATATGATAAGACCTGAGTGCCCTAAAATCTTGCTAAGCTGGACTTGATAACCGGAGTTTTCTCTTTTAAAATAAAACAGAGAGTTCCTTATGGTGATTAAATTCCCTACCAAAGCTTGTATTGCTTTAAACCCTTACATAAGCTACTTGCTTTTGCAATGAGTTTTGTCAATGTCACTGTGATTCTTAGAGATTTTCTTCATGCTTTTAAAACCAAGATCACGTACACACCACCATATACACGTTATACTTCTATTCTAGAAGTAAACATAATGCCCATCCATCTACAAAATAAAAGCTCTACATAAGGTTTGGTACTCTTCCCTAACTTTGTTGCAGAAAGAGACATGGAGCTGATGAAAAAATAATAATTTGGACACATGAAGGTCCAAGAATATAAAAAAAAAGAAAGAGAGAGAGAGAGAGAGAGCAAATGAAGGCTCTTAGTTCAAAAATAAAGCCATGTCTCTAAAAAGCAACTTTATAAAAAGGGAAGAGGGACCTGTAAAAAAGAGCTATCATCTGCTATGCCATACACACACATGCACATCTTGGTTTGAGAGTTTGACTTATTTCTCTTTGAATCCTGATTTTGACTTTACAATATGTGCATTGCAAGTATGCAATATAGCTCTCCTAGCACAAGCTCCACTCCAATGAGTGACATGAGAGTTGAGAGAGGAAATTGGTAAGGAAATACGCCATGAGTGACTTGAGAGTACCACCTAAGGAACTCCACCTTTTGAAAATCCCAAAACCTCCGGTTTGATTGTCAAGCAAGGTAGAAGGAAAGGTGCTTGGTCTAAGTCGTTCTAGCCATCAACTGCCCAAGACAATGAGAAGCTACAAGCCCCATGAAAGGCCAAGGTAATAAGGGAAGTTTATGTTACCAGCTTATTCAATCCTTGGTAGAATATCTTGCTGAACCACTGGTACTTTTGAGGAGTAATGAGGAAGCAACTCCTGATCCACTGAGCCTAAAAGTTCTAATCTGTGCTCGGGACGAGCAAGGGTTAAGCTTGGGGGAGTTGTTGACGGTCCTTATAACATAAAATTCGACCATCATTAGGCTCAGAAACCAATAAAGATCGAGGCATAACTTAGACATTAGTATTCAAATAATAGTATACCATGCATATCTGGAATATATTTGAGTACAGGGACTACGGTGCAAAAGATGTGCGAAACTGGGCACGGGCCCAGTTTGGCCGACCTGGCTAGGTCGGGCGACCTGGCCTGAGCCCCGATCAAGCTCACTTTCGACACAGGTCAAGAAGCACACTAAGGAAGGATCATGAACGTTGAATCATCGTCGGTTCAAGTCAAGGGTGAGGATGAGCCACGTGTCATTCCCACGGATTGAAGGGCCCACACATCAACACAATTGCACCCAAACGGAGTATACCCACCTGGAACCATCTTAAGGACCCACATGGAAGTCTACCAGAGAAGAGTGGGGCCCAATGGCGACGGAACCAGGTCGACCGACTCAGCTAGGTCGGCCGACCTGGCCCTGTGGCCGTTTTGCTTCCCCCTTGACCAGTACCTGTAAACCGTCATCAGGAGTTCATCAGAGCCATGCAATGCTGAAGACGGTGGATCCAAGGGTCGGCCGACGTGGGGAATTCGGCCGACCTAGGCCCACCTCCCAACGGCCTCAACCGCCTCTGGCTGGCTCCAACCGCCCTTGTGATGCTATAAGTACCTGCAAAGGGTGCCGTACTCAACACACACCAGAAGAAGAGCTCTCCTTTGCTACAAGCTTAGTCTTAGCCTTAGTAGTGATAGTCATAGTGTTAGATCTTCTGAAGGGCTTCCGAAGGAGTCTTGGTAAGTTCTAGAGTTCAGTTCTTGTATTCTCTTACTTACTTGTAATACTCTGAGCTTAATGGAAATACCTTCATACTTATGTTGTATGCCTCAGTTATACCTTATCCACTTAGTATATACTACTTATGTCTTACACCTCAATCAAGTGAATGTATGCTATGACATTGGCTCAATGTGCCTTTTGGTTGCTCTATTTATTAACGTGATAGATAGAGTTGTATCTCGTATTGCAAACATGGTGTTTGGGATATGGAGTACTATTGAGGGTACCGCTGCCCCACGGATTAGTAGAGGTAGGCGGTAGGTGGTGACAGCCCTGTCCGTCCTTTGTAATCCTCCACGTACGGGAGTGGGTATTAGGCCTTTATGATAAGACGTCCTACTGTCGTCCCTTGATGAGGGAACCACTAGATACCTCGATGTGTCCTCTTGCATACGATCATTGAATGAGCTTGTATAGGGTATTGTAGTATATCCAAGTTCCATAAGTATGATGCTAATGAACCCTTATTAATCTTCACTAATGTACTATACTAGCTAAGACTAACATAATAATGAGCAATGAACTTCTGTGTGTCAATCCATTCATTCACTTCTATATCATTTACCCCTGTTTAGATTATGGTACATTAATATTGTTGTACGTAAGAGCATTGGATGGCACATCTCTCTTTTAACTAAATGCTTTCCCTGCGGATAAACAAATAACGATACTCTGGAATACTCCTGGGTGAAATGCTACAACGTACTTCTGTGCGCTTGCAGAATATCTGTAACGTCTAGATTTACGATGAAGTATCTCTAGTACCATTACTACTCTAAGTAGTGATGCTAAGAAATACTAACACACGTGTTCTGATGCCGCCACACAACCACGTCACCCTCAGTGCCTTTACTTCCGCGCTTTGCCACGCACGAGCACCACGGCCACGGCACGAGATCGCCGCTCCACGAACACAAGGACTTTCTGACACTGACATTTAACCAGACTCTGGTCGGACCCACCAGTCAGCGACCACGCTCCAGTTTCGTGCGTCGTGCCACAGATATGTTGGGAGTTCGTCAACAGTTGGATCTTCTCCCTCTCACGCCTCTCACGACAAGAATAAGAACACAAATAAAAAATAGAAAAGACACAAATACATAGGTGGAGCTTCTCTTCTTTATTACTCAATCAGACGTATCATACAATGGGGTGCTCCTCTTGTATATATAGTCTGGTTCTAGTCCTAGAGTTTCGGTAAGAGCCCACAAGCAACAGGACAAGGACTAGGACTTCTAGTCCATCTTTCCTTCTAGTGTCACGAGTCTTGTTGTTTTACAACACTCCCACTTGGGCGATTACCGCGAATGCATATGCCTCGTCAAAAACTCCATCCAAAAACCCAGTGGGAAAATGGCTTATGGAGAAAAGAGTGCATATCAACCGTTATTGTATTACACATATTGTCTCGTTAAAAACCTTATGTGAGAAATCTTCGAGTAAAAACTCACAAAGGGAAAAAGAGTACAACATTAAACCTTCTTGGTTAAATAATATTCTATATTTCTATTCTTCGTGAATAGTTATCAATCTTCGAGATTTATGCATGAACTTCATGTTTCTTGCAAGAAATATCTACACGATCTTAAATAAGTAACTGGTATACTTTCATGGTAAATTCAATCATCAAGTTGATTCCTTCTTGGTAATACAACATAAAGATTTTATATCTGGATACGATGAAATATATGCTCCCCCTCATAACGACATGCTTTGAACTTCAGTGTTCAAAATCCCTTAGGCATGTTTGTTTGAGCTTCTGGAGAGCTTTTGGCCCTCGGCTTTTCGACTTTCCAAAAGCCAAAAAGCTGCGAGAGTGTTGACGGTCCTTAAGTGCTGCTTTTGACCGTCAATTCCTGCCAAATATGATCACCAAACATAGTGGTAGAGTTTATTACTGACTATTTCCACAAGTTTTGGTATTTTATCATGTCATGCAGGAATTCACACATTAGTTTGAGATGAATGCGGAAATATCATCATCACAAAGTACCTCAAATGGCAAGATGGATCACACCATTGCGTAGAGCTCGTCGAGACGATCGAAATGAATATATATTTTATATTTTTTGGAGCTCAGGAGAAAAGATGCAAAAACTCCAATTTATTATGCAGTGCTGACGACTGACGCCAGCACCAGATGGGCCAGCGGGCCCAGCGGCCAGGCGGCCCAGCACGGCACCGCGGCCCACAGCGCGTGCGTGCGTGAGCGCAGGCAGGCGCGGAAGGAGGCGGCCCGTGGGGCGGGGCCCAGCTGGCAGCGAAGCTGGCCGAGCGCACAGCGCAGGGACGCCCGCGCGCGGGAGTCCGACCCGGCAGGGACACGTGGTGGCCTGCAGGAGCGGGCGCCTCTGGCGCAGCGTCCGCGCGCGCGGGAGGCCGACGTCGGCCAGGACAGGTGGCGGCACCGGATGAAGCGCCAGCCGGTTTTGCGGGGTTCAGCGGCCGGTTCGGCGCGGTTTAATCTCCAACGGCCGGTTTTGGGTGGTTTTCTTCCGGTTTTAGCTGCTACCGACCTACAGATGCTACGCAGATTCGGTTTTCCTTCGTTTTTTACCAGAATGACGTGGTTTTCTCTGGTTTTTGCCCCCACCGACTCCAGAACGTCGGTGGGAGCTATTCTGGCGCCCCAACCGACCTGAAGTACGTCGGTTTGCTGCCAGATGTCGCGAGGGAAGGAGGGGTACCCCCTAGTTTCTAGTGGGGAATCTCCACATGCTCAAGTTAGCTCCCCCTATAAATAGAGACCCCCTCCTTCACTCCAAAACACACAGAGAAGGCACAAGATCAAGCGAAGCTCTATCCAGTTAGTAGAAATAGGTGAGAGTTGAGGTGCTAGCCGGGGAGAAGCCGGAGCTGTCGGCTTCCTCCCCTCTTCTTGTACTTCGGCGGATGCGGCTCCAGGTTCGAGTAACATCCGGGTATTTTCTCTTGTATTTCTAGATTAATATTTATTTAATATAGTTCAAGCTTTACTTTATACTTGTGGGCTACTTGCTGTGATAAGTGTCTTAGTAATTATAAAGCTAATATAGTATTTAATTGAGTATACGTGGTGTATAGTCTTTTGAATACCTTGGAGTGCGCCTACTGCCACGGATTTGTAGTGGTAGCCCCAGGTGGTGACAGCCCTGACGGCCTACGTAGTCCACCACGTGAGAAGCACTAGAGTTCAGTAGGACCATTGCTTGGCTTGCTTAGTCCCCTTCGCATCCCTTTCCGGCCTAGGACGGTTGGGCGTCCCGAAATAAGTAAATCATAAACAACTTGAGCTCATCCTTAATTATCCTGAATACATAGAAATAACCCTCTCTACCTTCTACATAATTATCCCTTCTCTTGTCCTCGATCGTTCTTAATTCTTAACTACCCTGTGAATTCGATACCCTGGAATACTCTCGGGTGAAAGCTACAACGGTATCTGTACGCTTGCGGATTCATCTGTAATCGTTAAAAATACCAACAGAGAGTGAAAAGCCAGAAGCTCCTCAAAGTAAGATTTTAGGCTTTTCAGTCCCGCAGCTTTTTGGCTTTTGGAAGGTCGAAAAGCCGAGGGCCAAAAGCTCTCCAGAAGCTCAAACAAACAGGCCCATAGTCACATTCTTCATGAATATGCATAAGAAATGGTATTCAAATACCATAATGTTTATCTTAATATTTAGTCCTTCAAAGACTTAATTAGTAATTCTTCTAGATTACATAGGAGCAATGCTTCAAGCATTTAATAACCACTCATTTAATTAGTGCAAAACAAAGGAATTTTTATCCTTTCATAGGAATATGGGGTTAATAAGTTGCATGGTTATTTACCTTCTAGGTATTACATTTCAAACCTCAATATTTGAAGTTAAATATTAGCAACTTTGTCTTCGAGACTGCTAGTATTATAGCCAATGATCTGTTCAGTAGATCTTCAAAATTTGGCATTTTTATCATATGTAATCAGTCTTCATTTTGCATTGACAGGGATAATTCAGCTTGTCAATCACCAATATATACCTTCTTTGGTATATGAGAATACTTGCTAGTTATTCAGTACTAGGTAGCAATATGCACTTACAAGTGCTTATATGGCACATTCGTGGCCATGTGATTCCTCACTTCATTCTTAATTCAATCTCTCGGGTCTATACGAGAATTCATCCATATCCTCAAGATTATTGGTGTTTATTCATGACTTGCTTGATAAGTCATTTGCTGATTACTTCCTTCAAGGATTTTCTAATCCTTCAAGAATAGTATTTGTCTTCTATGAGAAATTCTTTCATGCAAGAGAGAAATTATTTACACAATCCCTTTTCATATTAACTTGAGCTCTTCAGTAAACTCTTTATTCAGGAAGTGTTATTCACAATATGTCATTCGATGACTTTATTTACTTCATGGATTTGCTCTTTTTGAGACTTTAAATATTCTTCAAGAATATTATCCACCTTAGACATTTAATTCGGTATGAGATTTATATCTTTTATTTATTCCTTCGAGGAAATAATGAGTCCTTCGAGGATCCCTTCTCATGGATTTTCATAATCCACTGATTAAACTGCATAACTCTATTCATTCATGCTACTTGCCAGATATGTAGCATAATATTAATTCATGTATAATGGGAGTTTAATAGTCTTTAGAAAAGACTTATGAACCATTTTATTTCACCATATCATTATTTCATAATGATTTAGTTTGAACTTCTATGTTCAAATACTTTCTTCATAGTTCGACCTCGATTGTATTCTTTTATTAATCCGGAGTGAGTGCTTCGTGCAACCGGCCATGGACTTTATTGTGGCCATGTTCTCGTTAGAGAACAATTGCAATGTTTGAGGTAATATTGTCGACATTCATTCTTTTCTCCCATATATCTTAAAGATAAGACTATCATATAGTCAATTGCTATCCCAACATAAAATATTGCGCGCGCTATAAAGTGTTGGGCATTCATCTTCATGATGATCATTTCTTAATTTGTCAGCTATTTGACCTTAGCGGTCTTCTTTTTGGAGTCATTTGCCATGGTGAGTATATTAATAGATACCTAGGATATACCACACATAGCATTTTGTTTACTTCGAGTAAACTTAACTTCATGTTGTTTCTCCTAAATTCCGATTTCCCATTCGTGAGTATTCGTTATGTGCACATTCTCATTGGGAGTAAGTCCTTCAAGGAGTTTCACCTCTAGTGTAACCATGGTTTTAAATAGCGGGCTAGCCCGCTATTAGCTGCGCTATATTGTTTCTGAAGGCCATCCGCTACGATTCTCGTCTTTTGAACGCTACAGCAGCTATGTACGATAAAGCGTTGTTTAGCGGCGCTAAACCGTAGTGTTAGCATATATTTAGCGGTGCTATTTCTGATTCGGCTGATGGGCCAAAACTCGAAGCTGGGCTGCACAAAAACTCAAATTCGCAGCCCATTAAGGCCCAAAAGTAACCCTAAAACACACAGACTTCAGCTGTTGTCCTGCCACTGCCGCCATTTGCCACTCTCCCCTTCGTGCTGCTGCTTGCCTTCGGCGGCGGCGGCGGCGGCGGCGGCGGCAAGCCGGTGGCGACTGCTCCTCGGTGCGTAGCAGAAAATCCCCAAGGAGAACTCCACTCTCCCGATCTCCCAGGTCTCCTTCGTGCTGCTGCTTGCAGCTCGCGGCGGCGGGACTGCACACTGCTTGCAGCTTGCATCCGGCGGTGACATCTACTACTTCCGAGCGGCGAGTGGCAAATCCCCAAGGCGACCACATGTCCCAGTTGCAGCCAGGTAAGTTCAAGTTTCTGTTGCCCCTGGACCTCTCCCAATCTCTCTTTTTTGAAGTTCATACTTTATAGTTCAGAGCTGATTTGATTTGCATTTGTGGGAGACCTTTTGCTTCAGCTGTGATGACTAGCTAAACACATGCCATGTATAAATCATTAGCCAAGTGAAGTAGCTAGGATTTTTCATATATACTATTTTCTATTTTGTACTTAATAGCATTGTAATGACATTTGTGAATTTTTTTGTTCTGTTGTAAAGGTGTGGGTGTTGGTGCCTCAAGCACCGCCTCTGCATCAACTCGTCAAATTGCAGAAGCTACTTCTAATTCGGCAACAGACCCTGCTTGGAAGTGTTGTACTCTTCCAGATGCAACAAAGAAGCATCGACTCAAGTGCAATTTCTGTGAAAAAGAGTGCTCAGGTGGCATTACAAGGATCAAATACCATCTAGCCAATATTCGTAAGTGCAATGTTGCCAAGTGTGAAGAAGTTCCAACTGATGTGAAGGAGGCAATGATTGAACTGCTCACAAAGAGTAATGCTGTTAAGGAAAATAAAATCAAAGAATTAAAGAGGGTTAGAGCTGTAGTTCATTTGAATCATTCAGAGGGGGAAGAATCCAGTGAACAAGAGGGTGGCAATTCTGTTGTTGTTCTCAACCCAGCGAGAGCTAGAAGTGCAAGTAGCTCCAAAGGTGGTCCTATTGAGAGGTTCTACAAGTCCACACCAGAAGAAGTTGTTGCTGCAAACAAGGGAACAAGCCTTAGCCAGAAGGTGCAAGCCAAGTTGTCAACTCAGAAAAGAGAAGAGAGGAGAGATCGAGCCTGTGAGTACATTTGCCAGTTCTTTTATGAAGCTAGCATTCCACACTAATGGGGACGTGGGTGCCCGATCTTCCGTCAGGTGAAGGATAACTCGTTTTGGGCGGAGGTGATGTACCGATCCGGCTTCAGATCTCAAAGACCCGAACTCCTGCAATCTTAGCACCACGATTGCTCTGGTTATCAACTGTGTCACAATCCAGTTGACCTTGCCACAAAGGCTAATCCCTGCCTGCGAAACGAAGAACACAAGCAAGAACTCGAAAGACGCAGCTCAAATATTAAGTGACAAACTGCAGATAAATGATTAAGCACACGAGTTGGGGTCTTACAAACCGACGAACGGCGAAACTGTTCTTGACAGAATAATCTAAGCAAAACCCGAGTCTAAACCAGTGGCGGCTGCTGAGTTTATGGGGCGAACTAGGGTTGGGGGCGGCCAAAGGGGGCGCCCACAACATGGGCTGAAGGCCCGACTCGATACAAGGCCAAGTTGGCCCAAAATAGGTGGTGCAGCACCTTGTTGTGGTCACACAACATGATCCACGAGGCTTCTGGAGCTAGGACCAGAACCAAATCAACGGCGTCGTCGTCCCCTTTCCAACGGGTCCTTATACGCCTCGTTTCGACGTCGTATGATGGAGATATCGCCGAAACCGTGCGGGGGTGTAGGCTGAATCCGAGACGAACATGGCAGCTGAGTCGGGGACGAAGTCCAACGTGGGGAAGGCCATGGCGCATGCGTGTCCATCATGGTGATGTCCTCATCATCCTCCCCTTCTTGAATCTGAGTCATCCTCGACTCCATCCCATCATCAATCTCCTGCAAAAGGTTAGTGACCGCAGGATGCAAAATACGACACATAGATGCATTGGAGAAAGACACATCTCGACAAAGCATAGTATAGCAAGGTGCATCATGATTATCACAAAGTTCAGCTTGAGCAGATGTAGTAGCAAGAAAAACACCTCCCTTTAACTTAATTCCTTCATGTTTAGCATCAGAAGATTCATTGTTACTAGGTGCATTCTTATCATTTTCAGCAAGTCATTAAAATGTTTCCTAATAGCAGCAGGCGATAAGGGAAGCAAGGTAATGTTCTTATCCTTATGCATGAAAGTATATGTATTAGTTCTACCATGGTGTGCAGCATCCTTATCATATTCCCATGGACGTCCTAATAAAAGCGAACATGCTTGCATAGGTACGACATCAAAATCAGCATAATCATGATAAGAGCCAACTGAAAAGTGTATGCGTGCGGAGTGAGTTACCTTTGCCTTACCACTATTATTGAACCATTCAATGTGGTACGGAAAACGTAGTGGTCGAGTGGTTAAACCAAGCTTGCTGACCAAATCCGAACTCACCAAGTTGTTGCAGCTTCCAGTGTCAACAATGGTGAGAACACGTCGCTCCTGGACGACGAGAAACATGTGGAACAAGTTGTTGCGCTGGGCCTTCGTGTCGTCCTCATGTTCCTCCTGTGCGGAGAGCACACGCTGCACAAGAAGGCTAGGAAAACTCGCGGAAGCATCTTCGGAGTTAATGGTGTTCTCCTCCGAACCTGCAGCAAAAACCACATCATCTTCAACATCACTAGCACTTACATATCCATCTCCGTCCGGTGAAGCGATGAAAGCACGAGTACTTGGACAGTCCTTCATGACATGGCCCATGCCCTTGCAGCGGTGGCACATGATGTTTGCAGATTTACTCGAAGAGCTCTTGGCAGAAGTAGGCTGGGTCTTGTTCTGCTGGGCCTGCACATTAGACACATTACTTACCGCAGAAGAAAATGCCGTAGCTGGTGGTGATGAACGTGTACTCACTGGTGGCGTGAAGGTCTTGGGCGTGGATGCGCTCATGCGTCGACCCTGCAATTCTTTTTCTGCAAGTATAGCAAGCTGGAACAACTGGTTGGTGGTAGTAAAATCTTTATAGTCAACAATATCCTGAATTTCACGTCTCAAACCACCATAAAAACGACAAACTTTATTCTCAAGATCCTCAACTACCCCACAACGAATCATGCCCTTTTGTTACTCTGCATAATATTCTTGGACAGACATGTCTTCCTGCTCTAAACGTTGTAATTTCTTACGTAAATCACGCTTATAAGATGCAGGAACAAAACGATCACGCATGGCAAGTTTAAGCCCATCCCAAGTATCAGGTTGCATGTTTAAAGAAGCACACTCTTGAAGCACACTCTTGCCACCAGATTATAACAAAATCTTTAAATTCACTAGTGGCTTGTCTAACCTTATGGCGATCGGGAACAAGATGGGAAGCAAATTTTTGTTCTACTGTCATCTCCCAATCTAGGTATTGTTCTGCATCATATCTCCCATGAAAAGATGGAATGGTAAATTTAACTTTAGCATAAGGATCATCGTTACCTTGTCGATGTCGAGTTTTGTTACCTCCCATACCCGTTTTATTGCGTTCAAGTCTTTTACGCAACTTCTTCTCGCTGGTCAACCTGTGATCAATCAAACCATCAGGACCGTACACAATGTCATCATCGAGGTCATCAATATCCTCGACCTCCGCATCTTCAGTCTTGGGGGCGGCCTCAAGCGCCTCAACTCGTCCGGTCAAGGTGGCCACTCGCTTGTCCACACTCTCAATCGCATGATTGCCATCTCTGATCTCCTTCGTTAATTTGCTCATCTCGTCAATCAGGGAATCCTTCAATTCCTGCAACTGACTAGACAAAATAGGCACGTCGTCTGGCATGGTTAAGTATTAGTAAAAGACCCTATGAACTATGTGGTTGGTTGGTGGAATCACACCCTCACACACGTCTTACCGAGTTCTTACCAAGTTCTTACCAATGCAAGCAGTGGATGGTACAACTGGTGGCTGGTTCGTGATACCTGTGAGGAAGTGGTACCAAGATTGCAAGGGTCCTTCGCTGTACTGATCTGAAGTATCTGTTTGTGGAGCTTAGGACAGGCACAACATGTATATGTGGAACAATTAACAAATGTAGAGTAGCAAAGTTCAATAAGTATCCAAAGCGCAAGTCACAATTGCTGGCTAAGATGTGTTCCTAGATGTAGCACAACAAGTTGGAACAAAGAACAATGGAAAAAGCTCAAAGAACAAGCTCAATGGTAGTGTTGTAATTTTTGTACTAAGACTGCCAAAAAGGCACTAGTAGGAATCACAGGTGTTTTCAATTTTCTTTTTTGTTTTATTTTTTTGATATTTTTCTAACAACGAGGAACACCAGAAAAGGAACCACACAAAGTTTCACCTGAAACAGAGATCAGATGTGGTCTATAGAAAATCAAACACGTTTGCCGAAAAACGTGCAAGACAGAAAACCAATTTTTTAATTATCTTCTCGATTTTATTTGAATTTTATGAGAACTGCCTGACCGGCAAAGCAGGTGACTCATATGTGCAACTTTTCATTACCAAGCTACTGTAAAAAAAATGAGCCAAAACGGAGCACCGAGCGAAAAGTTATGCCCGTTTTACCGAAGGTACCTCATGTTATGTTTTCGGCGAGGCACAACTCGGCAGATAGAACAGCAGCGGCTAGGGCAAAGCTTCCATATCCGATCACGGCTGAGCAAAGCTTCTCAGCAACCAAAACCAAGGGTAAATCCTCCCTGGTATGTGTAGCAAGCAATAGGTATTCACCAGATGAAACAAGGATTAGGTATGCGATGCAAAAGGCGACCAAAGCGGCTTGCAACCTATCTAGGGTTTGCGCGGCGAGAGTTCACACAAGGCGGCTAGTGGGGGCAAGTCGAGTAATGGGGTGCATCGACTTGTTGTTTTGGTAAAGGTGGATGGGATAGCGGCGGAAACAAACATACAAGCAAAGGGCGGTTGAACTACGACGACGAACACGACCTAAGCCAGCAACAAGACTCAACCACGGACACAAACTCAACAAAGCGAAACTGAAACGAAATTGCAAGGCTAACACAGGGGTTCTAGGACAGCGGAAATTTTTGTAGGTTTTTTTTTGTGGACTATGGGACAAAGGCGAAAATCTAAACTAGGATAAAGCCTGAAGGTAATACCTGAGGCTCTGATACCACTTAATGGGGACATGGGTGCCCGATCTTCCGTCAGGTGAAGGATAACTCGTTTTGGGCGGAGGTGACGCACCGATCCGGCTTCAGATCTCAAAGACCTGAAATCCTGCAATCTTAGCACCATGATTCCTCTCGTTATCAACCGTGTCACAACCCGATTGACCTCGCCACAAAGGCTAATCCCTGCCTGCGAAACGAAGAACACAAGCAAGAACTCGAAAGACGCAGCTCAAATATTAAGTGACAAACTGCAGATGAATGATTAAGCATACGAGTTGGGGTCTTACAAACCGACAAACGGTGAAACTGTTCTTGACAGAATAATCTAAGCAAAACCCGAGTCTAAACCGGCGGCGGCTGCTGAGTTTATGGGGCGAACTAGGGTTGGGGGCGGCCAAAGGGGGCGCCCACAACATGGGCTGAAGGCCCGACTCGATACAAGGCCAAGTTGGCCCAAAATAGGTGGTGCAGCAACTTGTCGTGGTCACACAGCATGATCCACGAGGCTTCTGGAGCTAGGACCAGAACTAAATTGACGACGTCGTCGTCCCCTTTCCAACGGGTCCTTATATGCCTTGTTTCGACGTCGTATGATGGAGATATCGTCGAAACCGTGCGGGGGTGTAGACTGAATCCGAGACGAACGTGGCAGCTGAGTCGGGGACGAAGTCCAACATGGGGAAGGCCATGGCGCATGCGTGTCCATCATTGTGATGTCCTCATCACACACCATGCTACTACACTTTCTAGCTTTGATCTCATGCTTGAAGCAGTTGGAGATTTTGGCAGAAACTTGGATGGGCCTAGTGCACATGAGATGAGTAATCCATTTTTGCAGAAAGCTAAGAAGAAAGTGCAAAATTCATTTAAGGACCATAAGGAACAGTGGGCACTCACAGGCTGTTCACTTATGACAGATGCATGGACAGATAAGAAGGCTAGGGGAGTAATTAATCTTGTAGTTCATGGTGCTTCGATGGACTGCTCATCCGTCAAAAAGAATGGCAAATACATCTTTGATCTTGTTGGATGCATTGATGACATAGGAGAGAAGAATGTTGTTCAAGTGGTAACTGACAATGCTAGTGTTAATTGGGCAGCAGCAGCTCTATTGAAAGCAAAGAGACCTTCAACTTTCTGGAATGGTTGTGCTGCCCACACTATTGATCTAATGCTAGAGGATATAGGCAAGATTAAGCAAGTCGATGAAACCATTGTGAAAGCAAGATCCTTAACTGCATTCCTTTATTCTCATATAAGGGTGTTGGCACTCATGAGGACTTTCCTTGGTAAGGATCTTGTGCGTTCTGGTGTTACACGCTTTGCTACAGCCTATTTGAATTTGAAGAGCTTGCTAGACAGCAAGAAAGAGTTGGGAAAGTTGTTCAGATCTGATGAGCTAAATGAAATGGGGTACTTAAAAAAGGATAAAGGGAAGAAAGCTAGCAAAGTGGTGCGCTCTGAAACATTTTGGAAAAGTGTTGATAGTGCTATCAATTTCTTTGAGCCACTCGTTAATGTTCTTAGAAGGATGGACAATGATGTACCAGCCATGGGTTTCTTACATGGTTGTTTGTTGGCTGCTAAGAAGGATATTGCTAAAAGATTTCACAATGACGAGCGGCGTTTCAAAGCTGTTTGTGATATTATCGACAAGAGGTGGGATAGTAAGCTGAAGACTCTGTTGCATCTGGCTGGTTATTACTTGAACCCATACTACTATTATCCAAATAAATTGGAGATTGAGTTAGATGGATCATTTAGAGAGGGTCTAGTTACCTGTGTCACAAAGATGATTGAGGATGTACAAACCCAAGACTAGATAATGGATGAGCTCAGTATGTACCAAGATGGGATGGGAACATTTGGAAAAGATATTGCTGTAAGGCAGAGGAGGAATGCAAATTTGGATCCAGGTGAGTTGATCATTCATTTAATTATGCACCACCTAACCTTTACTGTCAATTATTCAATTTGACATGTTGCTGTCTAACCCATACTCCTTTTTCTGAAGCTAAATGGTGGCTGAATCATGGAACCAGCTCTCGAAATCTTAGGAAGTTGGCAATAAGAATATTGGGCTTGACATGTAGCTCCTCAGCCTATGAGAGGTATTGGAGTTGCTTTGAGCAGGTAAGACAGCAAGAACCATTTTAGTGTCTACATTTCAGATCTCTACTACTTCAACTTTACTTTGGAGTTGATGTCATTCCAATTGGCTACACAGGTTCACTCAAAGAGAAGGACAAAATTGCTTCATGATAGGATGAGGGACCTTGTGTTTGTAAAATTTAACTCCCTGCTCAAGCAAAAAAGACATAACAAGACAAGAGATCCCATAGTGAAACAAGTTGCTGATATTCTAGAAGATTTTGACAATGAATTTATAACTGGAGTTGCAGCAAATGTTGAACAAACACAAGACCGTGAAGCAGAAAGTGAGGAAGAACAAGTAGCAGGACAGGGTAAAAGGAAGAGAGTTGTCCGCCCTAGGAGGAGGACAAGGAGGATCTTAGATATTACTGAAGGCAATCAAGATGAGCCTGAGTGTGCTTCATCTTCTGGCACAGAAGATGATCATGATGTCAACATGAATCTTCATGGTCTACTTCTGAGAACTCCATCTCCATTGAATAGATTGCACTTGCACTACTTCAGTATCTATCTAGTTGAACGGTATGATCTTTTGTTGTAATGTTAGTTTAAGTGATGTTGGACTCATGTAACCCTGGAATTACTATGTTGTGCATCTATTATTTTTATTTTCTATGGTTTTTTTTTGTAAAACTGCTATCTGCCATAGCTGCATTATAGCTGCGCTATAGCCTCTTAGCTGCTAGAAAAAAGGTGCCGCTATTTGGCATAGCCCGCTATTTAAAACCATGAGTGTAACCACTTCATGTGGCGCCCTATGCATGGGCTTCCTCACAATTAATTTTCTGGCATTATCTTTAGCTTCATGCTGAGATATTGTTTCTTCTGAATTTCTAGTGCGTAATTATATTCATGCTTCTTGCTTCTAGGAATATTTAAATTCTAATATAAGGCATTCGATAGGTATGGGCTTTCTCTCCCCCTAATGCCGATATTAGATATTCTTAATAGCACATTTTTCATATGATATCCAAGTATCATGAGCTTATTCATATGGAAATTTATATCCATATTTCTCCAACTTCGAGTTTCATAAATGTTCACGCATATATTCAGATCAAGTATACATATATGCAGTTTGCTAGACTTTATACTACATGTATTTCATTTTATTGTGAAATTAAGTATGTTCATCGTACCTTCTTATTCAGGGATGTTCTCCCCCTGTTCTATTCACAACTTTAAATCTTCAAAACTCATTTAGTTGTTTAGGGATGTTCTCCCCCTGTGCTATTCACAACTTTAAATCTTCAAAACTCATTTAGTTGTCTAGCCTCTTTGTTTAATTATGATCCAAATACTCATTCTTTCAATTAATTTGGATAAATAAACTTCAAGTTTATCATTATGCAAAATGCACTTCATGAAATTTCTAATATAATTGATCATTCATTCAAAAATTCTCAATATACTTTAGAATTTGTATCCATAAATATTAAATTATTTTTCGCATAATAGACTAACAAGTCTATCTTCTTTTTATTTGTCTGCAAACCCATTCTAATTGGGTTAACCAATTTCATATTGGATAAATTCCCTTTTGATTTCAGATCAATTTGCTCCCATTAATCTCAGTCTTCATGTCTAGAGATTGATTAATGACTGCTTGCCATTTTTGTATATATGCATACGATGCAATAGATGAACAGCGTACTAGCTGATTCATAAAGTGTTGGGAAGCATGCAAACTAGTGCAACAATAGGAATATCATGTGGTTACAAGCCAACATGAAGCAAAAATTTAATTTAACATCCATACAAGGACTGCAAGTTAATTTATGTGATGACATGAAAGTCACACATATGGGAAACAATAATAATATACTTGTCAAGGTTGTACTCGGCAGATATTTGGTTCCTAGGGCACCCTGCTTCCTGCAAAGAACGATCATAGTAGACCAATAGAAATAAACAGAGACAAGGGATTTTTATACTGGTTCGAGCCCTTGAGATCGAGTAAAAACCCTACGTCCAGTTGCTTCTTATATTATTTCGGTGAGTACAGAGAGTACAATATGGTGTATGGAGTATCGGGTGTTGGATTGGATACCCCCTACATACAGGATCCCCCACTATTTATGTCCGGGGAGATTTGCATTACAAGACAAAATAGACCTAAACCTATTAGGACTCTATCTCCTGTCTTCGGGCTTTCCTTCCTTGAATAAGCCGCCGTGTCCTGCTCGGAGTCTCTCGTCTAGAGTTGGTGGTCGGTAATCCTCGTAGTCGGGTATCCTGGTATTATGGCCACAACAGTAGCCCCCGAGCTTATCTTGTCCAGAAAAGATTGTTATTTTCGTTCATCGGGTCTTTTTATTCTTTGGGCATTCGTAGGATATTTAGAATATTCCTAGATGCTTTTGCCGAGAATTTGAAAAGACTGAGATCCCTAGTAAAATAACCTGCATCTGGATGATGAGCTCAAAAATAATCAAGTGCCATATACAGGGTTGTGGTGTCAGATGCCTCGAGATCTTTAGACATTAAGAATCTATGATCAGGCATTTTGTAGTCATTGAGACTTATATAATTGAAGTTTACTATTTCGAGAACTTTGTGATCAGGCACTTTGAGATCGGATGCTCGCAATCTAGTCCTTTGAATATGAGTAATTTTATCATCGGTATTACTCATGATCGGGTACCTCGCAATTGGGTACTTTGCAACTGAGTATTTTTTGATCGGGAATTGGCTATCAGCCCCCGAGCTCTTGTTCCAGTAGTGCTGACTATGCTCAGGATATTGGTATTTGGGAATTTGGATTTCAGGAGTCGAGATTTCGATGTCTGGTAATCGAGGATATTAGACCTCCAATGACCGAACACTCTGCTTATCCTGATTTTGACCTTCCCAGACATGCCCCAATATATTAAGCTGTCGAATTTGTTAGCAATAAGCATGTTGATATGTTGTGTGTATAAACGCTGTGGTGGCTTTCTGCATTTACCTTTGGCTATCTAGAATGTTTATGTCATATTGGGGAATTTCTAGCATTAGGGACTCGAGTGGTCTGTCGTACTGTATATACCGCACATAGACTTTGAACATCCAGAATCACTTAGGATTTCCAGAAAAACTACACTCTGTTTGCTGTTGTAGAACCATGCTAGCAGATGGCGATGTTGGCATCAAAAAAAACCCCCAAATATGTGTTCAGGTGGATTAGCGACGGAGCCCCCGAATGTAAATTCAGGTGGATGATGGAGCCTCTGAATATATTCTGTTTCAAATTCTCCAAACAAAATAATTAATAACCAGCCCTCAAGGATGTACTCGTGGGATTATACAGAGAAAATATTATAAGAAAATAACATAGTAAAATTGAATGTTTGCAGAGAATGCAAATAGATTAATATAACCAAATGAAGTGCCCTTTAGCTTGTTCAGGCTATTTTGGTAATCCACAGTGTTTATTTGGGGCGTTAGCAGATGAGACTCAGGCGGTCTTCCATGTGTTAGTCCCTTGAAACAAGTGCACTTGATAAATAGCTATAGCTAGTTTTGCTTTGAATCAGCAACATTTGGTGATACGATATGAGTATTATAGTAGCCCCCGACTCTCTGTTTGTTTAAATGGTAACCAAATAGAGAGTAGAGCAAAAGTAGATAAAAAATAATTTGCATGTGATGGCCCCCGACTCTCTATTTGGATGTTGATAACCGAATAGAGAGTAGAGCCAGGATTGCAGGAAATAAAACTTGGAAAAATTGAAAAACTTATCTGATATATCAGACATGTTGATTGTAGTAATGTTGAGCGTGACAAACGCGATCTGATTGCTAGTAACAGGTAATCTGCAAAATAATAAATTGACTCGAAATATGATAGTTAAAGCTGTAGGAACGACTATAAAGCGTCGTGAATCTGTAGCTCCCGACCATCATGTTCGGGGCAACATGTTTGGAAAAGCCCCCGAGCCTTATACTCGGGTTTGTTGAAAATAGAATGAGTACTTTTTACACTTGAGACCAAATACTGGGCATGTATTATAGGCACTCTTGTGGCAGTACTGCTGATTATTGATGAGTACTTTGATCACTTGAGGTCGAGCACTTCGCCAAGCGCAATGGACCCTCTCATGAGGGAACCTCGATGTTTTAGTACTTGGATCATTTGAGGTCGAACACTCCGTCGAGCGCAATGGACCCTCTCATGATTTGTACTTTGGTATATATGAGTACTTGAGTCATTCGAGGTCGAGCACTCCGTCGATCACAATGGACCCTCTTATGATTTGGTACTTCGGCGTACTCTGGACTCACTCGAGATCGAGTATTCCGTCGAATACAATGGACTCTCTTACAATCAAGCACTTTTAGAATAATAGAGCACCTTGGACCCACTCAAGATCAAGCTCTCCATCGAGCACTTTTGACTCTCTTATGGTCAGACGCTTCGAATGCGCTTCGGGCTTGCTTGAGATCGAGTGCTCCGTCGAGCACAATGGACTCTCTTGCAATCAAGCGCCATAGGAATTTGAATAGTTTGAATCTTTGAGATCGGATACTTGGACATGCGGTATCTCGGAATCAGCTCAATAGATATTATAAATATGAATATTGAGGCTTTGAATAGCCACTGATGCTTATGCGAAAAGGCAGTTAGTAAATAATATAATAAAAATAGAGATGCCTAATCTGAGTATGTGTTCGGGTATGCGATGGAGCCCCCGAGTATATACTTCAATAGAAAAAAAACTGTCTATACACCCGTCTTAAATTTACGCCTTATTGCGTCTAACTGGACTAGATAATTTCGTTGCTCAAATTCAATTTAGGCGTTTGTAATTTCACTATGGACAAGATGTTCGACAGTGTCTTTGATGCCCGTATGTGTTAAACATAGCCGCCTGTTATCGAATTAAAACAAGATTATTGCTAGTTTCATATTTATTCATCACGGACGTATAGATCAAAATATTGAATAGAACAATAGAAAAATTGTGAATGTACTAAAATATAGATTAGCTGTTTCAATATCCACGTTGAAATATCAGCATGCTCTTGTTTGAGCTACGAAGGCGTTGTCTCCAGGATAGCTGAGTGGGCGATCGTTGCTGAAATCGGCCAGTCGGTACTCGTACCCAAGATTGCAGAATTGGTGTGGTAATGTTGCTGTCCCACGTCCCCATACATCCAAGGGTGATGTCAAACGCGTTCCTCGCTTCTTTGTTAAGTGCATGTTACCAAGCCGAGTCGGACGTCCACTCATGCGTGCATGGACTCGGTCGTTGATGAGAATCCCGCTTGGGCTGGCTCCTTGGCCCTGCAGCTTGATCTGCAAACAGAAACAACTCCGGCTCGGTCGTCCGTGCATGCATTCAATCAAGCACACGTTAGCCATGGGAACGATTAGTATAGCTGATTCAATTGAAGAAGAAAAATTAATTTGGAAAAAGAAAGAGGATGTCAGGTTGATCAGAATCCAATGCGTGCGGCCAGGCCAGCAAATCCATCCGCAGATGCTTTTCCATCGATGTTGGTTTGTTGCCGAGCTGCTCCAGGCCTCCTGGTCGGGTCCTTCTGTTCGGGCATATTGAGTTGATCGGGTTATTTCAGGAGTGCCCGAGTCCACGTCAAATCCGTTTAGAATTTTTGTATTACTGTAGAACTTGGTGGTAGGTCCACATGAATCGCATGCATGCTTCCAGCGTCACATGTATAGGATGATCCAGCATGAGCTGGAAGAGCATGGTGACTTCGCTCGATAAGATAATCGCTCGCTTGGCTGGAAGAGCATGAGCTCGTTGCATGTGATGGCGCATGACGGAACATGAACTCAAAAACGCATGTCGACAGAATAGCCGCTCATAGCCTAGCCCCTGGTTCTCGCTCGAGTCGGCGAATTGATTCGGGGATTGTGCGCTCGAATCGATTGACGAGTCATCGGGGTATGGCAAGCGATCTCGTTGTAGGCGAATTATGTTCTTATTGGAGTAAATTAAATCAGATTTTCTGACGAGAGCTTGCTCGAGTCGGCAAGTTATTTCTCTGATGACAATCTGAATTAATTTGATTCTTGTTCGCTCGAATCAGCGATTTGGTAGATCGGTTTTTGGCTAAGCTTGGTGTAGCGGCGACGGAAGTAGACGTATCTCATAGCCAAACTCCTCCGGCGATTGGTATGATCGATCTTCATGCAAGGGCCCCTATCTGGCGCGCCTCTATCGAAGTTGTACTCGGCAGATATTTGGTTCCTAGGGCACCCTGATTCCTGCAAAGAACGATCATAGTAGACCAATAGAAATAAACAGAGACAAGAGATTTTTATACTGGTTCGGGCCCTCGAGATCGAGTAAAAACCCTACGTCCAGTTGCTTCTTGTATTATTTCGGCGAGTACAGAGAGTACAATATGGTGTATGGAGTATCGGGTGTTGGATTGGATACCCCCTACGTACAGGATCCCCCACTATTTATGTTCGGGGAGACTTGCATTACAAGACAAAACAGACCTAAACCTATCAGGACTTTATCTCCTGTCTTCGGGCTTTCCTTCCTTGAATAGGCCGCCGTGTCCTGCTCGGAGTCTCTCGTCTGGAGTCGGTGGTCGGTAATCCTCATAGTCGGGTACCCTGGTATTATGGCCACAACAATACTTATCATTCTTAGCGATACAGTGATATACAGATTACAAAAACTATGCAATTAAGCTTCATGCTTAGTCATTCCAATGACTATGGCTACGAGCCAACTTACGTGTTGGTTTGTCCATCAATCTTATAAGATGCGGCTCTAAACCAACAATCTTCAAGATTAGGGATATGTCTATTAGATATTTCAACTTTTATCCATATTCTTCATATGCCTATATGACCCAACTTTCTTCCCATACCCAACTTTCTTCCCATGTTCATACCATAATTGCACTTCAAGTGATGATATGCTTCAAGCATGATCCATGAATCATTTCAAATATTCCATAGAATTCTAATATGCTTCTAGTATATATAAAATATGGTATGAAATTCACATATTCATTGTACTATTCAATGTAGAAAATTGGGTTGAATAAACTTCACGTATGGGCCTATGTATTCGATACATAATTGAGTAATATACAATTTCGTGGCAAACTTGAACCTTCCGAGGATCAATTAAAAAGCCAGTATATTACATTAGTTCATATGTTTTTATGGAAATTCATTTTCCATTCTAACTGCATGGTAGTAATGCACAAATAAACTATAACCTTCATGGTTATGTGAGGCATTTAGTGGAAATATCGTTGAAATGATTATCTAATAGGCAATTGAGACAATTATTTACATTGTTCAACATGTAATTCTTTTGTTTATTCCATGAGAGGTTACTTCTTAGTAAAAATTGTTACAAGCAATGTGGGCACAAGATAAGGTGAGAAAATACCAATTCATTAAATTGCCCTTCTATTCTGGGAAAAAATTAAAACTAATGCTAAACTTCAAGTTTCAAGCAAATTTAAGTTCTCTCTCTTCATGAGTATAACCAAAATCTTCATGAATAAAATTAATGATGCAACTTATGTAAGGGATTTAATTCAATTTTTGTTTAGGAGTGAGTATGAAACTTCTTGGTCTCAATGCATCTCCCCCTGAGCCTAACATCCCTTCTGGAATGGACCATTTTCCTTCCACTTCTATGACTTATGCATCTTCTTGTTGCAAAAATATCATCTATATTGAGTTTGTGCATATTCTACTAGAATTGCATATATGCCTACATGGCAAATAATATGATTCTTCAAGAAGACACATTAAATTTGCATAACTTCATGTTATGTATGAACTCAAATAATTGGCATACTTCTTAAGAATTTACTGCTATTGTAAAATCATGATGTCGTGTTGGGAGGAAAATGTGCTAAAATAACTTTCAGAGTTATATAGCATTAATTTCTTCTAGAAATTATCTGGTGCTAGGCTTAAAACCAATATAATATTTCTTCGTGAAATAATGACTTCATGTCATATCTTACATTATTCATGCACACTTCATGTGTTTAAAAAACATGAATAAAAGTTGCAAAATTAATTAAGGTAGGTTAATTCTATTAATCCCCAGAATTTTCCTAGCAAAATTATTTACGCCATTCACAAAATTGCTAGTAAAAATAAATAAATAAATAAAAATGACACTCTCAGGGGTAGCATTGTCCAAGGTTCTTCAAGATTTGAGAGAGGTCATAAACCTTAAACCAATTTCTATAATTAAAGGTAATTTTTCAGCCATTTCAAGGATTAATGGTTCAATCTTCGGGATTATTTATCCACCAAACATGCTAGAAAAAGTTGAAATATGAGCCTCAAAAGGAGTTTCAAAAATTTAGAGAGCTCATATACCTAAAATCATGTTTCTATGATTAAAGACATTATTTACTGTAATTATGAGCAATTATAACAAATATACAATAAAACAGTAAATAAATTTCATAAATATCAATTTACAAGGGGTATAAAAAGATAATTAAATTGAAATGTGCCGCAAACCCATGAAGTTTTCTTCTAGAAAATCTATTCTGTTAAAAACGTGGGCTAGACTGCAAGTTTAGTTAGGCTGCGCACCAATTTAATTTACTCCTTCAGATCCTTGTTAGGCCGATCAGGCCAGTTTGCTGCGTTGACCCACATGATCCGGCAAAAATCCTAACCGATTTCTTCTTGAACCCCTTCTCAGCTGCCTTTTCTATCCTCTTTCTCTTCTCTCCCCGTTCCACCTGTGATGCGTGCACGTCGGCTTCAGCGACGCCTACGGGAAGGTGTGGAGGTTGACCCAATGCCGGCTACATGCTCGGTTCAGAGTTCGGCTGCGGGCAGAGCCGTTTTGCTTCGAGCAGATTAGGCGGGCTGTGATGGCGCATCGGCTACGAGCGATGCATGCATCTGGGTGTGGGTGCGGCGGTTTAGGGATTCGAGTTGCAAAACCAGTTCGTGAGCAACGACGCGCGTTCGTATGAACATGTCGTACTCGGTGTACAAGACCGTGTTGGCATAGATGAGAAATTCAAAGTATTGTCAAGTTGTGCAACAGTAGGAGTATGTCCGCATGTTCTGTATGTTGTTTTGCGTATCCATGTATAAGACCATCGGCTTCATGCCATGGTTGTTTGCTAGTTAGTATGTGTTGACGATCAAAATTGGCACAAGACAATCTGACAGAGAAAACCGGTGGAACCGGATTCAAGAACTGGTGGAACCGGTTTGGTTCCTGTTGCCCTTCTGACGGGGCGATCCGTTGGAACCGGTTTTCCCCGAGTCCTAGTAGGTTTGGACTCTTTTTGTAGATCCGAGTTGTAATAGGACTTTCCTTGCGGGGCAAGACCTCCCCACCCTATAAATATAAAGGGCCACGGCCGATTGAGTTATCCAATCGATCAAACACTTAATACCTTTACTTTTTGTCATCTTCAAACCCTAGCTTTTCCAACCCTAATTTCTGTTCGTACTTCGTCTCTACGGCGTTGACGGTGTTCTGAGTGGCCTGCCGATCTCAGAGCAACTCTAGGCGCGCCTGCCCTGACGGGGTCCCTCCCGGGCCGGCGATCTTAGGTCTACGCAGCAAGCCCTAGGAACCGGTTTCACCGGAATCATAAACCGGTTTCACCGGTTTTGCCTGGGCGTGCTGCAGGTGACTGATCCATTGCGGATCCGCGATTCTGTGTGTTGACTGTAAAACGCATCAACACATTTTTGGCGACTCCGCTGGTGAATTTGGAAATCTTGGTTTTAATAACCGATTTATCAAACCCTAGCCAGATGGTATCTACTGCAAAATTGGACAAGGACAACATCATCGTGCCCTCCATTGAGGAGATCGGTGATGAGGAGCGTCAGAGATTTGAAGCAGCCCAAGAATTTTTCAAGAATCAATTTCTGATGGGGCTGAAGAAAGATCGCCATGGCAAGGTGATAAGGACTCACGAATTCATAATGCCGGCGTTCACTATGAAGGACCAAAAGGTGGAAGAAATACCTCCGGTAACTGTATACCCACCTGAAACTTCTGTTCCTAAATCTAATGATGATCTTAGTGCTGCGTTTTTACATACCGATGAATTAGTATGCACGCTTGTGGACAGAACGGATAGATTAGAAAAGGAGTCTTCTTATTATGCACAAAATATACCATCTATGCAACATGAGAATACGCATGCGAATGTGTCGGTTACACAAGGAAAAATACCTGAAAATTCACTGTATGGTATGCCGGCTAATTTTTATCCAGGAAAAATACCGCCGCCGCCACATGTTTTACCAGCCACGGTGAAACCGGTTACACCGATTCTAGAAACCGGTGGAACCAGTTTTGTCGCCCAGGCTACACAGCAGTCAATACCGCCCGCTTCAGCTCCTTTTTGGTAGTCCCTAACCGAAATACAAAGGTAGCTAATCGTTCTGCTTACATTGAAACACGTGCATATGCATCACCCCCTATACCTAATCAAAACATTAATTCTAGTGGGATTCCTAATGATGTGTATGATCAGTATTTGCGGCAAAGTCCTTATCGCATGCCTCATGTTGTTCAAGCTCAAAGTACAGCCACAAGGCAATCTGATCTAGCTCGTTCAAATTTACATGCTGAATTCTTTAAATTAAAGGACGAGTTAGCTAATATGGTGTAGGATAATCTTGGCATTTATGTGGGAAACTCAAGATTATATCAAAAATCATATTCTGCTAGTTTTGATTCTGTCCCTTATCCACCTAATTGGCGTGTTCCTGATTTTGTAAAATTTAATGGTGATGATGGTAAGACTATTTGGGAACACATTAGCCAATATATTTCTCAATTAGGAGAAGCCAGTTCTAGTGATGCTTTGAAAGTTCGTTTGTTTTCCTTATCTTTAACTGGAACTGCTTTTTCCTGGTTTTCTTCATTAACTCCTGGCTCAATTAATTCATGGAATCAATTAGAGCAGAAATTTCATGATTATTTCTATAGTGGAGTGCTCAATTAAAATTGATAGATCTAACATCGGTTAAGCAATAAAAAGATGAATTTGTTAAAGATTATTTTAAACGATTCAAGGAAACTAGAAACCGATGCTTTAATTTGTCACTTTCTGAAAGGGATCTTGCTGATGTTGCTTCTAAAGGTTTAAGATCCTTTATTAAAGAGAAGATAACACTTTTCAGTTAATCAAGTGCAAGTAAGAGCTTTAGCTACTGAAAACCGAATTAAAAATGCTAAAGATACATATAAGACTCATCGTTCCAATGTTCATGTTGTTACTTATGATTCTAGTAGTTCGGACGATGAGGAAAATGTGTATGCTGCTGAACTTGTTTGGCCTTCTAAGAATAAATCGTACACATGTCCATCTCTTAAGCCAATTCAAAAGAATCGGCAAGAAGAAGTGCGATTTACTTTTGATGTTCCCAAATGCGATCGTATTTTTGATGAATTGTTAAAGAATGGAAACATTAAAATGTCTCATACTATTCCTTCACCTGAAGAGCTTAAAAGGCGGGCATATTGCAAGTTGTATAATTCTTTTTTGCATGCTACTAATGACTGCAATGTTTTCCATTGAAAGGTGCAATCGGCCTTGAATGAGGGACGTTTGACACTACATGAGATGCAGGTTGACAAGCCACCTTTCCCTGTTAATACCCTTGAGATGCAACCTCCTAAGGTTCTGGTTCGGCCGCATCAAGTCGAATCAACCAAAGGGAAAAATGTTGTTGTGGGAGATGAAAAGCCCGAAAATTTGAAGGGTAAATCAATTATCAGGGAACTGGTGTGTGAGGAGACCCCCAATGGCAGAGAGACTTTCAAAATCACTGCAAGAGTAGCGGATCTCGGAGGGCAAGGAACACCAAAAGCACCGTTTGAGCCTGCTGTACAGGACAAACCGGTGCCACCGGTTTCTGAAACCGGTCCTACCGGTTTTGGTCAGGGACACCCAAAGATGTTGAAACCTAAGCGTCCTGAGATTAGAACCTGGAAAAATAATGTGGCCAAAGATCAGGGTAAAGTTGCAAAGCCAAATTCGACCTTTGACCAGTTATTATCCAAATATGCAAATCAAAGGCCAGTTGATGAGGATTGGCCGGCAAAAAAGAGAAAGAGATCAGCCATGCGTCAAGAGAAGCCAATTTCACCTCCAAGGGTGAATAACAGGCAGAAGGGTGATGTTGCTATCTTGTATCCCCAACAGAATCAATATCAAGCCATGCATGGATGCCTCTATATTATAATTCTCCATATCCGGCATGGGATCACAATGGGATGTACATGCCTTATTACCCCATGCAATATCCTCCTTTTCATCCAGGATGGGGTAATGACAGAGGACTAGTGCATGAGAGGTTAGTGGATAACTGTTCGACTCCTCGTCGAACAGGTTGGGATGTACCGCCCAAAACCTGTGGAACTGGTTCTCAAAATCGGTGGAACCGGTTTCCTCAGAAGAGGCAATCGTCTCCTCCCAAGCAGGTTTATCGGCCTAAAAAGGTGGAGGAGGTTGTCCAGAAGATGGATGTCGACCAGGAAAGGACCACTGCTGCTAATGTGATTCAGATTGGTGACAAGGTGATTTCGGAGAACGATGACGAGATGCCAATTGTGATTGGTGATGAGGCTAAGCCATCAGTCCAGAAAGATGTTGCTGCAGATTCTGATGAGGGTAAGAAGGTTGAAATTGATAAGTCTAAATACTTCATGCCGAGATGGTGTCCTCCAGGTTTGACACGTACACAAAAGAGGGAGTTGCAGCGGCTTCGGTTTCAAGAATAGAAGGAGAAGGAGCTGGAGAAGCAGAGGGAGGAGCACTTCAACAAATACAGGTCTATGATTCCTCCAGGCAAGGGGTGAAAGTTGAAGATCAATGAAGCTCCAGAGCCAAATCCGGTGGGACTGGATTCCAAACCGGTGGAACCGGTTTTACCTGCCTCGGTGCCTGCTGCTGCGCCAAAACCGGCCGGTGGAACCGGTTTCTGCTGATCCAGGTCCATCTTATGTTGCGTCTGGAATTTCTGTTACTTCTACGTTTGATCAGAGGTTGTCATCGGATTCCCAAAATATGGATGATGAACAGCTTATTGATTATGGGTCATCACATGAACATATGAATGTTGATGCTATTGTGGTGCACCTTTCTTCGGATTATTACGTCATTCTGGAGGAAGAGATGGCTCATCTAGACTTTGGCCCAAAAGAAGCTATATTTAAAAGGCCAAAGGATTCTGAAAATCATATGAAGGCGTTGTACATGAAGGGGCATATCAATGGGAAGCCAGTTTTGAGGATGCTTGTTGATACCGAGGCAATTTTCAATTTGATGCCCTATTCCATGTTCAAGAAACTTGGTGGTTTAGATGATGAACTGATCAAGACCAACATGACTGTCAGTGGTGTGGGAGGAGGCGAGCCTATGAGTGCTAAGGGCGTTGCTTCTATGGAGCTCACCATTGGGAGCAAGACATTAGCTACTGCTTTCTTCGTCACCGAGGCCCAAGGTAACTTCAGTTTAATATTGGGTCATGATTGGATTCATGCAAATAGATGTGTACCTTCTAGTTTGCATCAATTTCTTATTCAATGGGTTGATGAAGATATTGAGGTTGTACATGGAGATACATCGGCTTGTGTTGCTATGGCTGATGGTTCTACCATGCCTATGTATGAACATGTCAAGTGTTTGACAGGCATAGATATTTCTGATTATGAGATGATCAGCTGTACTAGAGATGGCTTTGTGCCTGCTGTTTTAAAGCCGGTTGAGTATCGGCTAAACCATTTGTTATGAATCAATGAATAGTTCAGAATGGTTGCAGCAGAGACTTGAGCACTATCGGGCACAAAAGAACGATATGTGTGAGGCCATTGAAGATTTTGATGATATGAGTAAATTGGGACAAGGTTTTATGTCGGCTGATCCTTTAGAGAAGGTTGATATTGGCGATGGTTCTATACCTAGGCCGACATTTGTAAACAAAAATTTGAAAGCTGATTATAAAGCTGAATTAATCAAGCTGTTAAAAGAATATGTTGATTGTTTTGCATGGAATTATCAAGAGATGCCTGGTTTAAGCCGCGAGTTAGTTGAGCATCGGCTGCCTATTAAACCTGGTTTTAGGCCTTTTAAACAAACTGCTAGGTGTTTCAATCCTAATATGTATGACCGGATTAAAGAAGAAATTAATCGGTTGTTGGATGCAAATTTTATTAGGCCTTGTCGTTATGCTGAATGGTTATCAAATATTGTGCCAGTTGAGAAAAAGGATTCTGGTAAGCTCAGAGTTTGCATTAATTTTAGAAATCTTAATAGAGCTACTCCTAAAGATGAATATCCTATGCCTATAGCCGACATGCTTATTAATGATGCCTCTGGACATAAAGTTATTAGTTTTCTTGATGGTAATGCTGGTTACAATCAAATATTCATGGCTGAAGAGGATATATCCAAAACGGCCTTTGTATGCCCAGGTTTTGTTTGTTTATTTGAGTGGGTAGTTATGACCTTTGGTTTGAAAAATGCTGGTGCTACTTACCAAAGGGCTATGAATTTAATTTTTCATGATTTGCTTGGTTTAATCATAGAAGTCTATATCGATGATATTGTTGTTAAATCGGCTGGTTTAAAACCCCATTTGGCTGATTTAAGACTTGCTTTTGAAAGAATGCGTCGATATGGATTAAAGATGAACCCTCATAAATGTGCATTTGGTGTGCCGGCTGAAAAGTTCTTAGGCTTTATTATTCATGAGAATGGCATAGAGATAGATTCTAAGAAAATTGATATTATTAAGAAGATTAAAACTTCTATATGCAAGAAAGATTTGCAGAAATTCTTGGGCAAGGTGAATTATTTGAGGAGGTTTATTTGTAACTTGTCTGGGAAGGTTAATACTTTTACTCCTATTCTTCGGTTAAAAGATGAAGCTGAATTTACTTGGGGGGCAAAACAGCAAGAAGCCTTTGAGAAAATTAAATATTACTTGTCTTCGCCGCCGATCATGAAAGCTCCTAGGAGAGGATTTTCATTTAAATTATATGTGGCTGCTGAAGATCAAGTGATTGGGGCTGTTTTGACTCAAGAAACCGAAGGAAAGGAACACATTATTACCTATGCAAGTCGTCGACTATTGGATGCCGAAACAAGGTATATATTTATTGAAAAGCTTTGCTTATCACTATATTATGCTTGTACCAAGATGAGGCATTATTTATTATCCAATACTTGCATAGTGGCTTGTCAAACCGATATTATTAAATATATGTTGCATAGACCAATTTTGAGTGGTAGAATTGGTAAATTGGCTTATGCTCTTATTGAATATGATTTGGCTTTTGAGCCTTTGAAGTCTATGAAAGGCCAAATTGTTACCGATTTTATTGTTGAGCATAGCATTAATGATAATGATTTAGATATCGGTTATATTACTTTTACTCCATGAAAATTGCACTTTGATGGATCGGTTTGTAAGAGTGGTTGTGGTATTGGAGTTGTTTTTATTTCACCAAGTGGTGCTGAATTTGAGGCTCTTAACCGATTAGAAAATGATTGTACTAATAATCAAGCCGAATATGAAGCTTTATTGTTCGGGCTAGAAATTTTGCATGACATGGGAGTAAAACATGTGGAAGCATTTGGTGATTCTCTGCTGGTTGTGCAGCAAGTAAATAAGATATACCAATGCTTTGATGGATTTTAGAATGCATATCTTGATAAATGCTTGGACATGATTGCTCAATTTGATGAATTCTCTATGTATCATGTTTCAAGAGATGAGAACCCAACGGCGAATGCTATGTCTCAGCAAGCGTCTGGCTATGATGTTCAGAAAATAAATTTTATAAAAGAAAGCCGACACTTTGCATAACCGAGTTTTCTGCCCAGGAAGAACCGGTTACACCGGATTCAGAAACCGGTGGAACTGGAATATCCGGTGGAACCGATTCCCGCGATGAAACCGGTTTATCTACTGACGGCGACGTTTCGGCCATTGATCAGTCCAAAATTAATAAGAACAAAGTTGTTGATTGGAGAATGCTCATTATTGAATATTTGCAGAATCCTAGTCACAAGTTTGACAGAAAAGTCCGGCGGTGGGCATTTAAATTTACTTTGGTTGATGGTGAATTGTATCGTCGGACAGCTGAGGATTTATTATTAAAATGTCTGGATTCTGATCAAGCTAACGTTGCAATGGGTGAAGTTCATGAAGAAATTTGTGGTACTCATCAATCGGCTCCTAAGATGAAGTGGCTTTTGAGAAGAGCTTGTTTTTATTGGCCTAATATGATAGCTGATTGTTTTCAGTACTACAAAGGTTGTGAAGAATGCCAAAGGTTTGAAAATATTCAGATGGTTCCAGCAGCATTATTACATCCTATTATCAAGCCTTGGCCTTTTCAAGGATGGGTGTTGAGGCCATAATACCAGGGTGCCTGATCACGTGGACTACCGACTACCGACTCCGAACGATCAAGACTCCGAACAAGACACGATGGCCGGATCGCAGGAGGAAAAGCCCGAAGATAGCTAGAGTCCTACTAGGTTTAGGTCTGTTTTGTCTTGTAAGGCACGTCTCTCTGGATATAAATAGCGGGGGTCTTATACGTAGAGGGTATCCCAGAATCTAGCCAATCCACCCGAGGGTACTTGTTACGCATTGTAATCTGTACTCGATGAAATAATACAAGCAGCAACTGGACGTAGGGTTATTACTCGATCTCGAGGGCCCGAACCAGTATAAAAATCCTGTGTCTCTTTGTTCATCACCGTGATTAATCTTCGCACGAAGCAGGGTGCTTGCCGGACAAATATCTGCCGAGTACAACCTCGATAGAGGCGCGCCAGGTAGGGGCCCTTGCGTGAAGAAAGATCATGCCGATCGTCAACGGAGTCTGGATCGCCGACGCGTCGAGTTCATCGATGCCCTACATGTCGGAAGCCATCGGGAGTTCTGCCTCCGCTTCCGATCTCTACGCTCACTGCCATCTAGTGCCTGCACGGGAGATCCGCTTCGGGGATCTCGTGTTCGAGCACCAAGGCGATTACGAGCTCAAGATGACAGGGATCCATGATCCCGATCTCACGTGCGCCGGTCGGGAAGTTTTCGCCACCTTCACGGAGCCAACTCCCGAAGACATTGCAGATCGCACTGCACAGTTGGATCTCGAATACAGTGGATCTAGCAATGGGTCGGAACAACCCGAAGACCGCCGCATCCATGTGCTAACTGCAAACGGGACCGAGGCCGCTGCCGAGTCATCTAGCTCGCGCAGGCCCATGCCTCCTCCACGTTTCAGCAACGCACCAACGCTTCAGACGGCTAAAACCCGAACACAGCAGGTCGCGTCCTCGTTGGCTCCCCGAGATCTCAACAACGATTTCTGGGCTGTCGAGCAGGACAATCTACAGATCCGAACCCTCTTGGAGACCATGGAAGCAATGGCCGAAGGACCCCGATGGCCACCATAGCCAAGAAGGCTCGGGAAGCAGCAGACAAGGCCAAGGAGCGCATCGAGGCCGCCGCTGCCGCGCCACCAGCTCCATCAAACAGACCACATGAACCACAGCCGGTTCGGTCCTGATCTGTTAACGAACGACCCCACTATCGCCCACACGAGGGGCGCGACATGAGGCCACAGCTCGAACACAACCGTCGCGCTCGCGATGCTCAGGAAACTCTCAATTACAATCGAGATTACCGAGCACGTGAGGGTTACTATCGGTCCCATCCAGATTCGCCGCCACGTGACTCCCGACCAGGCACGGGGGATGCCTTGCGTACTCCCCAGCCCTGCGCAAGGTCAGGTGGCCCGAGAAGTTTCATCCTACTAACATCGAGAAGTATGACGGAACAACCAACCCCCGCGAGTGGATTCAGATCTATTCCACGATCATCGATGCCACCGAGGGTGACGACTACGTCAAGGCCAACTACTTGCCGACTGCCCTGCAGGGATCAGCCCGTACATGGCTCATGAACCTGCCCGAGGCTAGCATCAAGTCATGGGGCCACCTCCGGGAGACGTTTGAAGCCAACTTCCAAGGCACCTACAAACGCCCTGGACATGAAGGAGATCTGCTCAACTGTGTGCAGAAGCCTGGAGAATCCCTCCGGGACTACATCCGCTGGTTCAGCGACACCGTAACACCATCCCTGACATGGTGGATGATCGGGTGATTGTGGCCTTCAATCAGGGTTGCAAGGACGAGCGA
>CM014270.1:30017342-30044961 GCA_004135705.1 Alloteropsis semialata
TTTAAAATTCACATTTTTAGAGGTAGTTTTCTTATAATTTTCACTATTTTGTTATTTTAGATCAGGCAGCTGTGGAAGGATAATCATGAAGAGGTTAGTGAAGGGCTATATGCATTATCATGTCATCCTGACCTTAGAGTGAATATATGGGCATCATGCAGTGTCGATGGTGTTCGGTACAACACTGTCGACCGTGAGAGAAATAGGCAGACACAAAATAGTGGTGTGCTGGTGGATGGATCACATAACGGGGTGTTTACTGAATTTTATGGTCAGCTCATAGAGATAATTGAGTTGAACTACAACTCAAATTTGGAATTCCAGCGAAAGGTGGTACTCTTTCGGTGTGAATGGTTCAGTCAAGATGGCAAAGCAAGAGTCCCTAGAGATGATGGCCATTTTAGATCCATCAATGTTGAGAGGTTTTGGTACAAGTCAGATCCATTTATATTAGCAACTCAAGCAAGAAAGGTCTTCTACTTGGAGGACACATTGTGTTGGGGAATTGGCCTGCCAAAGAAACACCTTCACCCGCTTATTTTGCATTTAAGCTCCTGGCATTTGCCTTCGCTACACGTACTTGAAAGGCCGTTGCCTTCGCTAGCGAGTAGGCGTTGTGTAGTGATCTATTACCTTCGCAACATTGCTTCCAACTACATGTCTGCATTTGACCCTTTTTCTCCTTCGCCAGGTGATTTGGCACCGGGAGGCGATCGGCTGCCTTCGTCGCTAGAGGATGTCCAGAATGGACGCGAAGGCGATTCTCAAATATTACCTGCATATCTGCAGTTTATCTTGTTACACAGGTTCAGAACGGGCTCGGGCGAGGGCACGATGGTTTCTCTCCCCTGGTGGAGAAGGCACCATGCAGCCGAAGGCACTCCGGATGGTGAAGGCAACAAAGGTCATTGGAGGCACGTTGAAGGCAGCGTGGACCAGGTCCAAACCGAGTCAAAGACGGAGTTGCTGGTCTACACATTCACACTGAGATGTGCGAATGTACTCTTATGCCCCTAGGAAACCAAAGATGTATAGTCTAGAGGGTGATGCCTGATTTCCAGGGGTATAATTGGAATGTAAAAGGTGCCTCTTGACCTCCCTATAAAAGGGGGCCTCCCACCAACGTGTAAAGGGCTGATTCCTGAGAATATTATTGATAAGTAATTTACCATTGCTTGTCTCTATTCTCTGTCTTGGCTATTGTTTGGGCTTAGTGGCTTCGGCGCTAACCCAACAATTGGCGCCCACCGTCTGTGCTGTGGACGAAGGAAACCTACGAACACCACTATGCCACCAAGAAGAGTAGCAACAAGACCACCCACAAACACCACCAAAGACACACCCTCAACCGGCGAAGCCGACGCCCAAGCCATAATTCCACCAAGCATCTTACCACCCATAATCGAAGCCATCACTGACGAAGCAGAAGTCGATGAAGACACTCTCACCACCGAAGAAAAGCTACGCAGGGTGGAGGAAAGGCTTCGCCTTCACCATTTGGAGCAGCAGAGAGAGCTCGAAGCTGCCCAGTTGGAGCTACAACAGCAAATGCAAGATGAAGAAGAAGAACAACAACACCAGCTGTTACAGGTCAGGAAGCAGTTGGAAGAGCTGAGGCAAGTGAAGTAAAGAACATTAAACTCCACAAACCCCAGAGCTGCGAAGGTCCGAGAAGAACTCAAAGAGCCAAGAAACAAGTTGCTGAGCTCCAAGCAGAACTCAATGATCCAATTGCCTTCGCTAGTGCTGGAACAAATCGCATTTTCACATCGGAAACCGGCTTCCAAGTGCTACACACTCGTCCCATTGATCATACTTGCCCTCTCTCAGAAAGTCTGCAATTAGCAAGATGGCTGCCTTCATACAAGCCCATCCCTCTACCAAGGTACAACGGCCTCACTAACCCCAAGCAATTCCTTATGAGGTATGAGGCCGCAATAGCTTCAGCAAGGGGAGATGACGTAGTGCTGGCAAAGTCTTTCATCATTGTTTGCGATGGCACTGCAATGAACTGGTACACCAAGCTTCCAGGGTTATCTATCAGCAGCTGGTATGATCTGAAAAGAGAACTGATCAAGAATTTTAGCATAATGGGAGACCAAGCACTCTCATTCGCAAAGCTAACCCTACACCAATAGCCTAAGGAATCTTTGGAAGACTACTTTCGCAGGTTTGTGGGTCTGAGATCTCAAGCTCCTCATATTCCTAATGAAGCCGCCAAGTTTGTAGCTATTTAGGGGCTTCAGCCTGGCCCATTCACGCAGCACATTGCAAGGGAAACACCTGCAACCCTCAGAGATCTCTCTGAGGAATTCAAAAAATATTGTCGACCCGACAATGACAACCGAAGGCGAATTGCCAGAGAAGCTATCATGAAAAGCTAGTATGATTCCCAAAACAAACAACACCACTACAACCAAAACCACTACCAAAATTACCCTTCCCAAACCATCATGAGCGTGGAGAGCCCACCTTCGTTCCAAGAGAACAAACTTACCTACCCAGAAAGCCAACTCTAGAACCAAAGAAATGAGCCTACCCAAAGGGGTGGAAGAACTGGCAGAGGCCGAGGAAGAGGAAGGGGCCCACCTTCGGGACCAGACTTCTTTTGCCAATATCATGGCAAAAATCACACCCATGGCACAGAGCAATGCCGAGACATCAAGAAAACCATCAACAAAATGAAGACAGAAAAAAAAATCCAAGCTACCCAAACGAAGCCACTTTTGGCTTCGCACCTCAACACCCAAAACCAAACACAAACCCAAGCTATTCAGCCATACTGCCCAGTCTATCCCTCTCTAAACTCAAACTTTGTCCATCCCACAACTGCGATGGCGACTCAATTCTTGCCTTCGCCACAAGCATTCCAACATTACTACCCACAAACATTATACCCACACTATACCCTCAAAACACTCAACCTATCCCAAACAAAGACATCAAGGTAGAGGAGTTACCACCTCCACCACCACAAAAACCGCAAGATCAAAACACACCAAATCCCTTGCCCAGTTTTGGTCTCATTATGCCAATAATTGGAGGATCCTCACTTGCCTTCGAGACAAAGAAGTAGAGAAAGAGCTACTTTCGCCAAGTCAACAACATCTCATTTGACGGCCCTTACAAGAAATCGGAATGGTCACACATGCCAATCACCTTCACAGAAGAAGATCTCAAGCTCCACAATTTTCCACACAACGACACAATGTCGATTGAAGCCAACATTGCTGGCTTGACAATTGGGAAAGTGTTAGTGGACACAGGCAGCTCTGCGGATATCATCTTGGCGAAGACACTCAGGTCAATGACCAACATCAACCCAGACAATCTAGAGCCATCAGATACACCCTTGGTCGGCTTCGGGGGGAAGCGCACTGCAACATTGGGGGAAATTACATTGCCCGTATCCTTTGGCGACACATCAAATGCAAGAACCGAGTTCATCACCTTCGACGTCGTTGACATGTTCTTCGACTACAATGTTATCTTCGGTAGAGGAGTCATAAATGCTTTTGACATCATCATAAGGCAAGCTTTCTTGTGCATGAAAATGCCAGCTCTCAAAGGAGTCATTACCGTCTTCGGTGACCAAACAGAGGCTAGAAGAATTGAGTATGCCAACACCCCAGGCCAGCAAAAAGTACACGTACTCGAAGAAAGAGAACCCATCTACCCTGAGGAGAAGCCAATTGCTGAGAAAGACAGCAAAAGCATGCAAGGGGCAACAGAAACAAAAGAAGTGCAATTGCAGCCCGACGTCTTCGATAGGAAGGTGAACATCGGTTCAGATCTTGAACCTGATGAAGAAGAAAGACTCATCGAGTTCTTGAGAAACAATAAAGATGTCTTCGCATGGTCAAGCAACGATTTGCCAGGCGTTGACAGGGGCATAGTTGAGCACAAACTCGCAATTAGCCTAGAGATGAGGCCGAAGAAGCAGAAATTGAGGAAAATGTCCGAAGAAAAAGTGAGTGCAGTTAAAGCTGAGGTGCAAAGATTGCTAGATGCAAATGTTATACGCGAAGTCAAATATCTCCAGTGGTTAGCAAACACAGTACCAGTGAAAAAGAAAAATGGCAAGTGGAGAATGTGTATCGATTTCACTGATCTCAATAAGGCATGTCCAAAAGATGACTTCCCACTTCCAAGAATCGACAAAATCATTGATCAAGCTGCTGTAAGTGACATGATGTCTCTCTTAGATTGCTTCTCCGGTTATCATCAGATCTGGATGAAGAAAGAAGATGAAGAAAAAACCAGCTTCATCACTCCCGTTGGCACATTTTGCTTCATCAGAATGCCCGAGGGGCTTCGCAATGCTGGTACCACTTTCTGCCGCATGTCAAGCACCGTATTCAAAGAAGAACTCTTCAAAACAATACTTGCATATGTCGATGACATTTTGGTCAAAAATGTGAAAAGGCAAGATCACATCTCAGATCTGGCAGTCGCCTTCGCCCGAATGAGACAAGCTGGTCTCAAGCTCAACCCGGAGAAATGTGTCTTCGGAGTAACCAAAGGTAGGATACTTGGCTGTCTGGTGTCAGCGAATGAAATAGAAGCCAATCCAGACAAGATCAATGCAATCCTCAACATGGAGGAGCCCAAATGCATCAGGGATGTGTAGAAACTCTCTGGCAGAATCGCAGCACTTAACAGATTTATTGCAAAAGTAGTTGAACGCAGTTTACCCTTCTTCACAACCCTAAGAAATGCAACAAAATTTGAATGGGGAGAAGAGCAGTAGAAGGCATTTCATGAGTTAAGGCAATATCTGATGCAGCTCACGAAGCTGACAATACCTAACCCAAAGGCACACTTACTGTTGTACATCGCAGCTTCGCAATCAGCCTCGGTGCCACACTTATTGCAGAAAAGCTAATTGAGGGCAGAAAAATACAGCAGCCAGTGTATTATGTCTCTGAGGCACTGACTGCGTCGAAGCTATTCTACACTGAGATCGAGAAAATGATCTATACCGTGATGATGGCATCCAGAAAGCTAAGGCATTATTTCGAGGGGCACAACATCAAAGTGCTCACAGATCAACCACTAAAAAAGCTACTAAGTAACAAAGAAGCTTCAGTAAGAATACGCAAATGGGCTGCAGAGCTGTCTGAATATGTGGTCGATTTCGAGCGAAGAACAGCAGTGAAATCACAAGTCTTGGCTGATTTCATAGCCGAGTGGACATCGTCTTCGGCAGAAAATCTGATCAGAGAATAAAGCTAGCTAATACATTGTGACAGCGCTTGGGGGGACAAAGGAGCCGGCATCGCAGCGATTGTGCAATCGCATTCGGGCTAAAAATGAGGTATGCAGCGAATCTTGAATTATGCAAAAACAGCGACAGAAGTACAAATAATGTCACTGAATACGAAGCTGTGTTATTGGGGCTCAGAAAAGCGAAGGCGCTGGAGGCTCAGCGCTTCATTGTGAAAACTGACTCGAAGGTGGTAGTAGATCATATTGAAAAGAAAAGCGTCGCAAAACAGCCAGAGCTAATCAAGTATCTGACTACAGTTTGAGCAATGGAGAAAAAATTCAAGGGTTTTACAGTCAAATACATCCCGAGGTCAAAAAATGAAGAAGCCGATGCATTGGCCAAAGTAGCAGCAAAGGGGGACAAACTGCCACCCGATGTCTTCTTCCAGACATTGACAATGCCTTCGATCAAAGAGCTCGATGAGCAGCCGAAATTGATCAATGCAATAAACTCAGAAGACTGGTGGTCATCCATGATGGCATATCTCAGGGAATACTATGAACTAATTGACGAAGATGACCTCAAAACTATGCAGCAGAGAGCAAGGTCATATCAAATCATTGACGACATTCTATACAAGAAAGGAGTTGTGGCTCCTTGGCTTCGCTGCGTGTCAATAAGCGAAGGCAGAGAGCTAATACAAGAGATACACAGTGGCTCATGCGGAGCTCACTTTGGAGCGAGGGCGATTGTGGGGAAGGCAATGCGATAAGGGTTTTATTGGCCTTCAATCATCAATGACGCAACCAACACAGTCAAGACTTGCGATGAATGTCAAAAATGTGAAGCAACCAAAAAATCGCCTTCAGAGCTATCACAACTGATAACTCCAACCTGGCCACTGCAGAGATGGGGCATCGATCTGGTGGGTCCTCTTCCCACAGCTCAAGGAAATCTAAAATCTGCAATAGTTGCAATAGAATATTTTACCAAGTGGATTGAGGCAAGGCCATTAGCAAACATCACAGCGAAGACAGTCATTAAATTCTTCTGGCAGCAAATCGTTTGCAGATTTGGAGTCCCAAGAGAAATCACAGTGGATAATGGGAAGCAATTCGACTGTGATGAATTTAGGTAGTATTGCATGTCCATTGGGATGAAGGCAAGATTTGCATCAGTATACCACCCCCAATCCAATGGCGCAGTTGAAAGGGCAAATGGCATCATATTCACTGCCATCAGAAAATGCCTTGCTAATTGTAAGAAAAAAGGCAAATGGGTGGAGGAGATGCCGAAGGTAATCTGGGCTCACAACACATCTACTTCAAGAGCAACTCAGTTCACACCCTTCAAACTACTATACAGCGAAGAAGCAGTCTGCCCTGAGAAGATTCTTCATAAAGGGCTTCGCACTCAGCAGGATGCGCCCAAAGACAGTGAAGCTATAGACAAAGATCTCACAGAAATATACAGGCTGCAAGCAGCCAAAAACATATCCAAGTACCAAGAAGAAACAAGAAAATGGCGTGATAAGAAAGTGGTAAGGAAAGACATCAACATAAGCGACTGGGTGCTAAGGAAGAACCCAAGTATGCCTTCAGAAAAACTGCAAAACAAATGGGAAGGTCCATTCCTGATCATCAAAAGTAACAGACCTGGCTCATTTCACTTGGGGGATGGAGAAGGCAATGAGCTGCCACATTCATGGAATGCGGACAGATGGAGAAGGCAATGAGTTGCCGCATTCATGGAATGCGGACAGCCGGCGAAGGTACTACTTGTGAGCATCATGTAATAATTGGCTTTGTAATCTATAAATGAAGTCAATTGATAGAGTAGATTTTCATTTTTTCTTCAAACAGGCCCATACTCTTTTCCTCACAGGGGAACCCTTACCAAGGGGTGAGGTTTTTAATGAGGCGGTGCTAACTGTAACTCGTCTGAAATATATGAATGAGCTATTCCCCAAAAAAGTTGCATCGAAAGCGATTGGCTTCAACCAAATCATTGGTATTCGATAAACCAAATAGAACTAAATTGACCCTACCAAAGGTAGGGCCAATTCAGATCTAAGAATGCTTACTCTAATGAGTAAAAGGGGCTTCAGCTCAGATTGTTTTTCATATATACAAAATGCCTACTCTAAGGAGTAAAAGGTGCTTTGGCTCAGATTGTTTTTCATATATACAAAACGCTTACTCTAAAAAGAGTAAAAGGGACTTCGGCGCAGTTTGAACTCTTATGAGCAAAATGATCGCTCTAAAGAATAAAAGGGGGTTTCGACAAAACCCTCATTAAACTCAACCATCATTAAAATGCTCGACGACTGAGAGTTTGAATGAAAAGCCTAATCTCGCTTTGGGGGGAGGAGGTGTTTTCTCAAAAGCAAAGGCAAAATGAGTTTAATCTCTTTCGCTGAAACATGATGCACACTACACAATCAGCTTCGCAAGACTCATGAACATATTTCGTCATCGCATGAATAAACCTAAACTCGCTTTGGAGGAAGGAGGCATTTCTCTTAAAAGCAAAGACAAATCGAGTTCATATTCATTCATACAAAGATGTAATTACATCGTTTCCAGATGTTTACATCAAAAATTCTCAAAACATTTCAAACACATAACCATAAAACTGTTCGCCATACCTCCTAAAGCGGGGGGCATTGTAAATGCATGCAAAGTCTTTGACATCAGGACTAACTTCCAACGGCTCCGCCTTGGGAAGGCCCAGGGAAATAGCTTTGGCATTCCTCTGCACAGTGAGCTCAACTCGATCCGAACCGTGAGCAATAAATGAAGTGAAAAAATCAAAAACGCCAAACTCTGTGCGACGATAAAACTCGTGACAGTACTCCAAAAAGTCGCCATGACTAGAGTGTGGATAAAGTCATCGAGACTCCTTCCATGCGAAGCAAGAAATACAAAGCGGCCAGTCAGGCATGGCCAGTGGAGTGAGTTCAAGCATCTCATCACCCTGAATATACACAAATGTACAAGTTCAAAAGGGCTGCCCACTCAATCAGTTCTAAGCTCTATTTACAATCTAAAAGGTCCTTAGACCTGAGGATTGACTCCAGAGGCACCACCCTAGGAAGACGAAGCACCAGGCTCGGAGGCAGTAGCACCAGTTGCAGCGGCACCAGAGGTGGCGCCGGCTTCGGCAGCTTCCTTGGCAGCGGTTTCCCTCGCGGCGGCTTCGGCTTCAGCTTTTTGTTTCTTCAGCTCCTTTGACTGAGAATACATAAGTTATCAAATAAAACAATAACAAATTAAAAATAAAATTGAATCAAAGTCAACCACAGTAACTTACAAAGTACCTTCGCAAGATGGTCGCGGATAATATTTTGAGCCGCTTGACGTCCACTGGCAACCTAGAAATGCTTCAGGAAGAGTGCCTTCGCAAGCAACATTTCTTTTGGAAAATAATCACTATCGGTAGGATCCTTGGGTGCCGGATAAGGATAGCCTTTCCGAACTAAGGCATTATAATGCTCACAACCATTGTTTGAGAGAATCTTCAACAAACTGCATGAGCAAAGGTTGACAGCGAAGTCACTGACAGACTAAATGACTGTTGGAAGCGAAGAAAATTCATGGTCAATCCAACCAAAAAGTTTGTCCAAGTTATACTCTTTGTTGGGCAAGTGAGTGGGCTCCGCTCCAAACTGTCGCAGGGCCTCCTTGTATAAACGATATAGCTTCAAGCCACGCTCCCAGGCAACATTGATCACATCTTCATTCTCCTTGCGAAGAGAAATGGTTGAAGCACGCAGCGACACGACCTCACGCTCAAAGTTCTCGCTGCGAGGCTGATATGATTCGGCGTCGCGCGAAAGCTTTTCCTTAACAGTCGTGAGGGTGTCTACTTCACCTTTAAGGACGGAAATCAAGTCAGTATCTTTGACAACTTTCTTGCGAAGGCCCTCCAGGACATTATCCTTGTCCACAATCTTAGCCTCCAAGGCAGCAACCTTCTCCTTAAGCAAGCTGGCTTCTCCAGCTTGAGCTTCCAAAATAGCAACTCTGTCCTTTAAAGATTTATTCTCATTAATGATGGACTCCAGGTCCTGGCGAAGCAAATTCTTCTCGTTCTCAAGGTCTTGCTTGACCCGATCAATGTTTGCCTAAATTTGGAGTAGCTCAGCCTTTTCCCTTCGCAACCTCAACAACTCCTCGCGCTCAGCAGCTATTGAGTTGAGGTTGGAAACTTGAGCATGCAACTCATTGATGGCTAAAACAACCTGTGAGAGGAAATAATCTCCTCGTTCAGTACTATGAGATCGGCAACACAAAGCCAAGGTCAATAATAAATTTAAGGGCGAAGGCGTAAAATCCATACCTTCATTCCCAAAGCCAAAATGTTAGAACTGATGCTTCAGGATCCAAAGTTCGCACAAATTGTTGATATTCTACAAGTAAACATAACACCGTTATGTTCCCAAAAATAGCTAAGGGAAAAAAATAGCTAAAGCCCTGATCAAATAAAACACCTTCCCAAGCAAAGTCTTGGAGAGGCCCACCTTCGCGCATTCGAGCTGGTCCCTCTTCTTCGCCACCTACTGAGCAAATCTCCTTCAAATTAGCATCAAACAGTAGAATAACCAATGTCGCTAACGGAAAAAAATCAGAGGGGCAATATCACAAGTACCTTCGGGAAAATAAGGAATACTCGCCCCCGCATCAACACCCATATCCGCTCGAGAAGTAGTGGCCCTCTCCGCTGTCTCGGAAGTCTCGGCTTCGGCAACCTCCTTCCCCCTAGTCTGAGCATCCATCTCAACAGTCCCGGCGACATGGGCAAGAATCTCCAAAGAATCTGTGGCAGGGAGGGAGAAGCCAAAGCAGGTGATGGAGGGTTAACTGGCGCAACATCCACAGGGGCTTCGGCGATAGGCTCCTCAATATCATCTTCGACATTAACCTCTTCAAGCACATTTTCAACAATGGGAACATCCCGAGCGGGAGTATCCTCAAATTGGCTAATATCAATACCATCGTCAAATGGATTCGGAACTTGAACATCCCCAGGTGTTCTAGGGACACCTTCACAAGCAATATCAATATCAATAATTGGATTCTGCGCTAAATAGCTTCCAAGCAAAGGAAGACTTGTGCCTTGAAAGTAATTCCCAAAGAGAGCAACCGCACCTAAGAAAACATCATCTCCACTCCAAGGAGCCGAACTCATAAAACTAGTGACGGGCGAAGTCGTCAACTGCGCTAGAGCCGGAGCAGCCGGTGGCGCCTGAGGAGGAAGAGGCGGACGACCAACACGCGAAGCCGAAGAAATAACTCCAGATGATGAACGGCCACCGCGCAAAGCCGAAGAAGCGGCCCCAGTAGCTGGAGCCGCAACTGGCAATGGAACAGCAGCAATTGGCGGCTCCTGATGGCGCCTTTTTTGGCAGACTCATGAGCGCTGCTGCTGCTTCGCTTCACCGGAGTAGAGGAAGAGGCCGCCTTCACAACGTTCCTCTTACCCTGACCCTGGCCACGGCCTCCACCACGTCCAGATCGACCACCCCCACGAGGAGCGCGCGAAGGCGCAGAGTCATCTTCGTCCGCTTCCTTCGCTTTTGCCTTCCCTCTTTTTATCTTTTTTCTCTTTCTTCTTTTCCTTAGTGGGGACAGGAATCTCACGAGCTACATAAGAAATTTTCAACTCTTCAAAAACTCTATTTAGTCTTACACGAACATAGTTATCCTCGCTACTTCGATGCTCTTTCGTGGTATACGGGCCAAGAATATCAATAGCCTGCCGCTCCACCAAAGCAACGAATTCTGCGGCGGACATGCCTTCGGGTAATTTTGCCCCAAAATGAGGGAAAGCAACACTGGTATGATCACCATGAGGTTTCCACTCAACCTCAAAAGTTTTCCAGTCGGCAGACAAAAAGTAAACTCCAGCAGCGAGATCAGCAGCAATACCTTCCTCAATAAGGTCATGGCTGCAGATCGTCCGCAAAGCCGATCTGAAGGCCTTCCAGCATTCAGTGAATCCAGCACTTTCTGCGTTAAATACTGAACATGAAATAAACTTAAGCCAATCAACCTGGCTATGCACAGGGAAAGACACAGATTTTGTCCCATCCTCCAAAATAATTTCCTCCGAAGGCACCCTTACATAGAATCAGTACTTTTGCCAATCCTTGGTCCATTTATTTCTCTGACCAAAGGAAGTTTCCACCTTCACAAAATTGGAACCACGATGGTGCCTAGTGAAGGTGACTCAACCAAAGTCTGGAGTGAATAGCTCGCCTTCGACTTCAGCCGACTTGCTCTGATTGTGGCCCTCATACAATCGAAGGAACCCGTCAACTATAACCGCTGACCCATGCGTCTTCATAGCCCAGAAAAACCGAAGGAGATGGTTGATGGCATTCGGCGTCAGATGATGCAGTTTTAGGCCATACGGTGCAATCATCTTCGCGATGATGTTGTCAATGGGCATCTTTAGGCCCGCAATGAAAAAATCCGTGAAGACCACAGCTTCGTCTTCGCGAGGGTTAGGGGTAGTATCAGCACCGGGAGCACGGCCCCAACCCTCAGGAAAATATCCTTTCTCTTCATAGAATTTGATGTCATTTTTGCCGACCTTGGACTTGCCGAATACAAGTGTCTTTTTAGTGGGATCCACCAGATCCTCTATGTTGGCCTCCACATCGTCTAGATTTTCTTCTTCGCCAGCCTCATCATCCTCGGCGTGATCATCACCAGATGTCTCCTCCACAGTCGGAGTCGCTTCCTCCAACTGCTGAGCAAATTGCTCAGCCTCAGTATCACTCATCTCCTGACGAGGAGACCTTTGTGCCTCGGGGCTGCCTTCACCAGCTATGCTAGTTAACAAAGAAGTCTATCTGATGTGTACCGCTGCAAAAATGACAACAATTGTCATTTCATTAGCGAAGAAATCACTGAAAACAAAAATATTCTGATACAGGTACAATACGAAGACAAAATTCAAATAAAAACATATTTTATACGAAGATAAAAATAATGAGTACTTCAAAGCTTGACAGCAGAAGAGTGCAAACCAAGTGCTTCACAGCTCGAAGAAGATATCACAAAGCAGAAAGCGAATTGACAGTGAAAGCAAGAAAATGTAAAAAAAGGGGGGGGACCCCTTCGGTCCAATTTATAGGGCAGTAAAAAATGTGACCGTTACCGCGGCTCAAAAATCGAAATGGCCCAGAAAATTCAAAAAAATTAACACAAATAAAAATAAAAATAAAAGGGAAAATGAGCATAAAATACAGAATGCGAAGCCATAATCAGAGCGAAGCCATCGACTCGGGACTTACTCCAACGGGAGGAGGCGTTTCTTTGAAACAGGCGAAGGCAATCCTGAATTTTTCGAGGACATCAGCCTGTTGGAGAAAGCCCTCGTCCGTGAGGGGCAACTGTTGGGGAATTGGCCTGCCAAAGAAACACCTTCACCTGCTTATTTTGCATTTAAGCTCCTGGCATTTGCCTTCGCTACACATACTTGAAAGGCCGTTGCCTTCGCTAGCGATTAGGCGTTGTGTAGTGATCTATTACCTTCGCAACATTGATTCCAATTACATGTCTGCATTGGACCCTTTTTCTCCTTCGCCAAGTGATTTGGCACCGGGAGGCGATCGGCTGCCTTCGTCTCTAGAGGATGTCCAGAATGGATGCAAAGGCGATTCTCAAATATTACCTACATATCTGCGGTTTATCTTGTTACACAGGTTCAGAACGGGCCCGGGCAAGGGCACGATGGTTTCTCTCCCCCGGTGGAGAAGGCACCATGCGGCCGAAGGCGCTCCGGATGGTGAAGGCAACAAAGGTCATCGGAGGCACGGTGAAGGCAGCGTGGACCAGGTCCAAACCGAGTCAAAGACGGAGTTGCTGGTCTACGCATTCACACTGAGATGTGCGAATGTACTCTTATGGCCCTAGGAAACCAAAGATGTATAGTCTAGAGGGTGATGCCTGATTTCCAGGGGTATAAGTGGAATGTAAAAGGTGCCTCTTGACCTCCCTATAAAAGGGGGCCTCCCACCGACGTGTAAAGGGCTGATTCCCGAGAATATTATTGATAAGTAATTTACCGTTGCTTGTCTCTATTCTCTGTCTTGGCTATTGTTTGGGCTTAGTGGCTTCGGCGCTAACCCAACACATTGTTTGGAAAAAAATTAGCGTGTTGTGCAAAAATTTGAACACAGGAGCATGTTTGATGTGAATGAAACAGAAATGGCCACAGGAACTGTGCACCAAGATGACACGGGTTCTGATAATGAACTTGGGGTGCAAGATGAAGGGGATTCATGTGTCGATGATGGCTTAGATGACCATGCACCAGTGTACCAACGTGTAGATGGAGAAACTTCAACTGTTGCAGGGAACTTACAAGTTCTGATCAATAGAATGGAACAAGACATTGGCGAAGAAAGCGACGGAGATGGTGATGACACTGTCTTAGAGTATTTTAGTGAGAATGATAGACATCCTATGGAATGTGATGATGATGATTAGGGTAAATGTCACCCATGTATGACTCATGTGAACTTTCTGTGTTGAACTTATGGGCTGTGAACATTCAGTCATGTATGACTCATGATTAGGGTTTAATTATGTGATGTGAACTTTCTGTATCAACATTATGTGATGAAATGTGCTGGAATTCAGTCAAAATTCAGGCAAAGTTATGTCAAAATTAAGTTAAAATCCTGTCAAAATTCTATCAAAATCCTGTCAAAATTCTGTAAAAATTGTATCAACATAATGTGATGAAATGTGCTGGAATTCAGTCAAAATTCTTACAAAATGTAGTGCTGGAATCCATTAGGTGTTGACATAGTAGTTTTGACAAAGGAACTGTCATTACAACACATCACTGACATAGCAGTTTTACAACATATGACTAAGCTAATTGAAGAGCTGGAGCTCAATACAACTAATTTATAGCAGTTGGAGCTTTAGGGGCTAGGGCTGTTTACTGAACATGGCAACCAGGAGTCCCAAAACCAGGGCAACAAATGCAACATCTCAGGGAACAATTTGTGGTAGCAATTAAGAAGCATACAAAAGGATGCCCAACAACAGAACAAATAAGTTCAAGTATCCAAGAACAACATAACACCAATTAATTCTTGGTTTTCTGACTACTACACGCTCCTTCATTTCTTCAAATCCTAGTCTCAGTTCCTGAAATTCTTGCAGCAGCTCTGGTACAGCATCCAGCAAAGAGGTTGAACCTAAGTATCCTTTTGTGCGTAGATAATCCTCATACTCGTCCTCGAACTTATACATAGGGCATGATGTTGAATCCTGCAATTCCACCCAACAATTGGATTAATCAGGCACCAAATCCACCAAAGGGGAAAAATATTTTTGCCAAATTGCAAAGAACCACTTACATTTTGATAGTTCCTTGGGCATTTGAAAAAAAAAACGCCTGCCAAGGTTTTTGCGAACTCTCGGTGGTTAGCACAATCAACCTCATGTCCCGGCAGAAGGGGCAAATGATCAACGGCAACCTGGTCACCTCGTCGACCGCAGGCGCAGGAACAATAGCAAGTGGCTACGGCTGTGGTGGTGGCGCACAAGCAGCCTGCTGCTGGTGCGGCCTAACCCTAGCAGCGGGGGGCCCTCGCGTGCGCCAGCTTGATGACGACGCCTGCAACATGGTGATGCAGGAGAGCTGCAAAGTGAGGGAGAAGGAGGGCGGGCGTACCGGCGACGGCAAGAGGTGATGGTGGCAGGATGAACGGGCAGCTGCAGCATCGATTCACATATCTCGGATTGGGGGGATTGGGGGAGCTTTGTGACCGTTGCCTTCAGAGGCTGACGGGGTAGGCCCAGCCGGTCAGCTCTTCAAGTAGCTGGACTTGGTTCATCATGGGGTGAGGCTGACTGGTGGGTCCGTGTTGGTCAAATTGTGGTCAAATCCATGATTTCAACTCGTTTTGAATTGAATTTGGATCGGATTTTCAACTCAAATTTGTAGTCCTACATTGAAGTACAATAATTGTAAGCTCACACTGCAATGGAGATCATATTGTCCATATCAAGTGTATAAGTACACCATACATGTATATGAAGGGCATACTATCAAGGTATAAGTACACCAAACATCATATAGCTATGTGTGTTGATATAACCAAGCATCATATATATATATATATATATATATTTGATCTTGTCACAATTGAAAGTTTTAATTAGCTATGAAGTGCATATTAGCTTATATATGATCTTATATCTTATGAAGTGTTAAGTAGCTTTGGTGTGCATATTACCTATTTATGTGTGTCACATATGTTAAGCACAACTTATTCATGCTTATGCACTTATAGATTATATGAAGTCTATAATTTGAGGCCACAATTGTTATCATCTTGCACATTTAATGTGAACATCAGAGAATGTTTTCACCTTTCACACATCTAATTAGTGTATAATACAAATTCGACAACTTAACATTGTAAACTAGTATACTACCACAATACCATAAAATTATCATTATACACAAAAAAACAATTGTATCTGAAACACTTAAAAATTGATGCCAAATTCCAAAAAAACAAATGTCGTTTTTCAATTCAATAAGTTCAACAAATAAAAAGAAAAAACAATTTTAATTTTAATCTGAAAAACCACTATGGCCCAGCTCCCGCCTAACGTATCTGGCGTGGGCGCGCTTCTCCTCGCCCAATTTTGGGTCGCTGCGAAAAACCACTACTACCCTCTAGCATGACTGCTCCTAAAACAAAACACCGGGGACAAAATCGTAACTTACCCGAGTACTACATATTACTCAATCCCTTCCCATCTGGCCGAGACCTAGCCGCCGACGCCTCCCGCATCCAATTCTCCTCCGGCCCCCTAGATCCACTCCGCCACCGCCTCCTCCTCCTACATCCACTCCTCCTCCGGCCTCCTAGATCCACTCCGCCGCCGCCTGCTCCTCCCGCATCCACTCATCATCTGGCCTCCTAGATCCACTCCGTCGCCGCCTCCTCTTCCCGCATCGGCTCCTAGAACTACTCCGCCGCCACCAACTGGATCTGGTGGAGCCGTCAACTGCCACCCGGTGAAGGAGCCACACTAGTACATCGAGTCGGAGGGTGCACGAGGATGCCTAAACGGTGCTCAACACGACTCGCCCCCTCCAAGCCCAGATTATGCCCAAATGATTCGTCTTTTATGGTTTAGGGTTTTGTTCTTCATAAATGCTTCCACGGTGTAGCGCTAAGGTTTGGGTATAGGGTTACTAAGGTTTGGGTATAGGATTTACGAAGTGTTCTTCTAGTTCTAGGTGTTCCATGGTGTTCCCCATTTTGTACTAGATAGGGTTAAGGGTTTATAAATAAGGGCTTAGGGTTAAATGGTACTAAAATTTGTTTACAATTGGGGTACTATGAAAGGCTACGGGACTTGCAAGTCGCTGAGAACAACAGGAAGTTCGAGGAGTTGGGTCTCCGCCCCTTGTCTGCTTCTGTTCGTAGTAGCATGCAAAATGGAAGTTCCGAGAATGGTAACAAGGAAACAAACGAGAATGATCATGGTGAGGGGTCAGATTCATCCTATCATCCTGGAGGTTGTGACGGCCAGGAAGACGAAGATGGAAGTGAATCTAATAGCATAGAAAAGGTAGGTGGGGTGGGTCTTTACATTAGGGTGTCCAATATCTATTGTGACACATTTTTTCATGCAGGTTCCACTAACAGATTTATTTCCCCTTGTGTACTAGGAAACTGACGACAACAACAAGCGGGCTAGAACATCGAAGAAGAAGGCTAAGATGCCTCTAGGTCGAACCAAAAGAGTGCGGGCAACTCCAGGAAGTGACACAGCTCCTGGAGTTACAACAAGGTCTGGAAAAAAGTACATCACCACAAACCATGCAGCTAGGGATAATGAACAGTCCAATCCGCAACCAGAGAACAATGCTGAAGCCTCTATGGGACAAGGCGAAGAGGACCATTCCCAGAGTCATGTTCTGGACTGGTCTGTTTTTGATGAACCAATCAATGAAGATGAGGTCCATCAAGAGTTAGAGGTAGTTCCTCAAGGCAAGTAATATGACATGCTTCCTCACTTCTATTTTTTATACCTAACTACTCCAACAATATAGTTGACTACTCTAACACTATAATTGTCTCCTTTGTAGGTCGACAACGTGCTCCAAGAAAATCAAGACCACCAACGAAAGGCAAATTGTTGGACAATATGACAAAAGCTATGGGAAGGAGGTTGCCAATTGAAGTTAATATGAAGATCCTAAGAGAGAACTAGGGATTCTATGTACTTCTTGCATATGGGTTACATTCCTACAAGTGTGTATATGCAAGCTCAGAAGGAACACATGTTAGAGGGCAAATCGAGGAGTCGTGGGATCCCCTCATCCAAGGGTACTGTCACAATGTTTATCACGAAGGCCTGCAAACGCCCAAACCCGAACGGCGAGGATTACAAGGGATGGACAGGGCTATCACCACCTGCCGCCTACCTCTGAATACGTGGGGTAGGGTATCCCCAATGTTATTCCATATACCAAACACCACATTTACCATATGAAATACAACTCTATTTATGGTCCACCTAAACAGAGCAACCTTGCAGTACACTGGGCCATTGCCATAACATGCATCCACTATACTAAGGTGCAAGACATACAACTTATATGATGAACAAACAAGACTATAAGCCAAATAACATAAGCAAGATAGTAATTCCATTAAAGCTCTAAGTCTTACAAATAAGCAAAGGATATAAAGATAACTGAGCTCTAGGCTTACCAAGACTCCTTCGGAAACCCTTAGAAGCTCAACTCCTAGAACTACTTCACTACTAACTAAGACTATAACTTGTAGCAAATGGAGCTCTTCCTTCTGGTGTGTGTTGAACCGGAGCCAAGGCCATCTGTGTATAGCTTAGTAGGACGGTGGAGAGGTACCCCGAGGCGGTTGAAGCCGTTTGGTCCCGGGACTAGGTCGGCCGATCCCCCTAGGTCGGCCGACCCTACGATGCACCGACTTGAGTGATGCACGGCCGGGATGGACTCCTGGAGGCAGTGGGAAGCACCACGTCAAAGCTGACCGAGTTTGGCGCGAATCCCAGGTCGGGCAACTGGGCTAGGTCGGGCGACCAGCCACCGGCTCCTTTCGGGCCCATCTTCGCCTGGGTGACTGTGGAGTGGGTCCTAACGACGGTTCCAGGTGGGTTTACTCAATTTGAGTACGTTTAGATATGTTGGTGGGCCCCTCAATCCATGTGAACTCCTCTTGGACCATTCCCCTCTCTTGGATCCAACCGTCATGGATTCAACGGCTATGATGGTCCTGAACTGTGCTTCTTTGCTGTGGCCAAATATGGGCTCCGTTGTGCATTGGGCCCAGGTCGGCCGACCTAGGGGGGTCGGGCGACCTGGCCCTAAGCCCAAATCTCCTCCTCTTTTGCCAATTAGTCCCTGCATTCACATATTCACCAAAACTTGTGGAATTGATTAGATATAAACCCTATTACTATGTTTGGTGATTATATTTGACATATTCTCTACAGGAGTTGACGGTCAAAATTGGTACTTAACGACCGTCAACAAGCTCCCCCACACTTAGCCTTTACTCGTCCTCGAGTGAAGCTTAAAGACTAAGGTGGAAAACATAACTCCAATTGATATGATGCAAACATATAAGTTATTCTTAGACATACCTGCACTTGTGAATTTTGAAGTGTCTATCATGTAATCTTGGATGGTTGAGAAATGGAACGGCCTTAATTCAAGTCACCTCAACTCTTCTGTTAAGTAACTTGGGTTTTCGATAAATTTTCAAAAACATAACCTTACCTAGCTCCTCAAATGATTCTCTTAGATCGCTCATTGTGAATAATTCCTCACCAAGGCATTCTTTTGCCTTCTTTCACCCTACTTCTAAAAGGCTTATGTGGATCTCAAGGTAGGAGTAAAGATAAGGCATACTTGCATCACATATATTGCAAAGTCAAAGAGCGGATCCAAGAAGAAAACTATTCATACAATCTGATCAAGATGTGCATGTGTGTGGAACAATGGAAAATGTATGTGAAAATTATAATAGCTCTTTTTTTGTATGATCTCTCTCCCCTTTATTTTGAAGACATGGCTATCTCATTCATCATTTTTTTCTCTTCTCTTTTTTTCTATATATTTTTTTCTTGCTCAATGCTTTTATGAGCATTTTTTTTCTTGGACCTTCATGTGTCCAAAATGTTTTCTATAGCCCATGTCTCTTTTGCAAAAGATATTTGGAGAGAGATTCATAAGACATATGGAGTTTTTATTTGGTGGATGGATGGGTATTGCTAACTTCCAGTGCAGAAGTTTAGCATATGTATGTGGAGTGTATGTGATCTTGATCAAGAAAGCATGAAGAGCATCTTACAAGGGTCACAACAATTTGACAAAGCTCAATGCAATAACAAGCAGCATATGTATAAGTTTTCAATGTGAGCAACATATGGCTTTGGTAGGAATGGAATATCATTGAGGAGCTCTGCAAGGCTATTGATTTTAAACTTTTGCAATAAAACATCCCAAGTACTTTATACAGAAAGAGCAAGATTTCTTTCATCATATCATATCTCACTAATCAACCACTTAGATAAACATGTTTTCCTAAAGAGATATATTCACAAGCAACAGGTGTATGTGCAAGGAATAAAGAATATGCAAACCAATCAAGGATAAACATGTATATCAAAGGAGCATCAGAATTCATTGAGTTTAATTTTAGTGATGATCTTAAATTTGGAATTATTTTAAACTCATGAATCAGAGAGAAGGGTGGATAGAATGTGCAAACCATCGCTCTTGAATGAAGATGGAGGCGAGAGGTAACAAAGGGACGTCGGCCGATCTGTGGTAGTCGGCCGACTCATTCTGGGCCTCTTCCTCCTTGATCTTTCTTGTGTAGTCTTGTGCGATGTTGTGCAGCATAGTTGTCGGTGGTATCAATCATGTGCGTGTCAGAAAGCTCGAGAGACCCCCATACTTGATCTTTTGCCTGCATTTATTCTCACATAGTGGAAACGAAACAGTAGCTCCATGGTTTTGAGAACCATGAGCCTTTATTGAACTTCAAATATTTTTAGTGTTTTTAAGTTATGCAAATTTTTATGGGTTTTTTTTGGAGAACAAATCTTTCAAGGTAACTAAATAGAAGATCAAAGGAAAATAAGTGCATAGAGTATTTTGGATACTTCCTTGACGAATTCCCCCAAACTCTAGTCTTGCAAGCGAATGCAAGATTTGAGCTTAAGAGTGCCAAAAGATTTGTCCATTGTTCATCTTGCTTCATTGTGCAAATTTCTTCCATGTGACTAAAGATGTTGAATGTTGAAATTATGCTCGCCATCCTTTAGTCATTACTTAATCCCTGCAAAAAGTTAGTGGACAACAAATACCCGAAGGACTATAAAGAATAAATCATTGTTGCCCTTGGGTTAGTTGTTCACATCCACGCTTGAAAACAGATTGGTCTTTAACATACTAAGCGTAGATCTTGTTTGCCTTTCTTTTTTTTAAACATTATTTTCAAATTTTATTTTCACCACTTTCTTTTAAGCATAACTCAAACAAGGCTGAATTTAAATCGCATCAACATGATCACAAGGGGCTTTGCAATATACTCACAGTGGACCTTCGAAAGGTGATGAACCTCCTTGTATGTTGTGCAGCAATTGTTGTAGTGCATCCAATGCCTTGGTTTATCTCCAATTTGAATCAAGCTTGATGACTTACCCGATTGAATTTGAAATCTTTCCTGCAGGGGTTAGTCCATACATACAACCAATATCTATACATGCATTTACTCAAAGATTCATTAATCAAACTTGACACCATGTCAAATTTAATTAAAGCAGGTTGTGTAATCTAAGCACCGTGCTTAAATTAAAAAGCCTATGAACGCATTTTGCAAAATACATTCAAACCAGAGCATACGAGGATAGATAAATGAAGCATGATAACCTGATCAAGCATTTTTCAAATGGAGATACCATGAGTATATGAGTGGTGAACTTCGGGTTACCACCCGGAAGGGCTTTGTTTAAATTCAAAAGCAGGACATTCCACTTACCTTAACATACTTACCGTTGACATTGGACGATTAGTCTAGAATTTCCATCACGGTAGTTCCTTGGCTCTTGGTTATATCATTAATGGTGACGTGGTCGCACGTGGATAGCTTGTGCTCACTAAATGTTGGGATTTCCCAAACAAGTAGTTGGCAAGGTGCCAAAACACGAGCAGACGTCTTTTCTCATGAAAGCAAGCACAAGAATCAAAGATGCAAGGCAAGGCGGAGCCAGAAGCCATATGGGGACTACCAAGATGTAAAGCCACAATTGCATGTACACCTAGTTGTCTCAATCCCAATGAGACTTGCCGGCTATATCTTTCTCTTTTTTTTGATTTGTTAAGCAAGAAATGCAAGAACTAGCATCACTTGAAAACCAAGATAAAATTTTGTACCAATGGAACTTGTCGTGTAACACTTACCGACCTCCCTCACACTTGGATTTTTGTGAATCACAGGACACCCAAAAATCAAGTGTGTAGGTCTCCTTTGAATTTGTTCCATCACCAAAACTTACCATTGTTGCTGATGTAGCTCCATGTTCTTATGCATCATGCACCCTTCATTCTTCTCAGTTGCAACCTGAAATAGTTAGCCACCAAAAATACCCGAGGGGAACTTATCCTAGAACATGTTCTTGCTTTTATTTTTTTTATTTTTTTAAACTTGAGAGCCCATCACTTGAAAATCCTAAGGAGGGACAGGAAAAAGGCCGAGGGCACTTGTCAGCTTTGACGGTGGAGGGCACCGCCTTTCTTTTAACAGAGGAGGCCTGGGGTCGGTCGACGGCCAGGGTCGGCCGACCCTAGAACGACTCCGTTTCAGCTAAGCTTTCAAGGCTTGCACTGGACTCGCTGGTGTGAAACTGATGGCAATTGAATTTGCTCCAGAATGGCCAGGGCTAGGTCGGCCGACGGATGGGGTCAGGCGATTCTGGCATAGGGCCCATTCTGTTGAACCTTCGCAGCGGTATTCCAGATGCAAAAGCTGTTTTGAATCTAAATGATTGTGGTGCAGGAGAGACAACCACAGGTCGGGCGACCCATGGGGTCGGCCGACGGCCTGTTGGCACCTCTCAAGCCCAGCTGGCTTGGCTATCCTACATGGTCCTGGCTCATTAAGATTATGTATGTGTATGCAGGAGCAGGGGATTCAAAGGGATTTCAAGATAAAAGACTCCAAGTTTAAATTTCAATGCATAAAATTGATTTGGAATTTAAACATGCAAAGATTGGAATTCAAAAAAATGCAGTGTGAGATAAATATGAGATACATACCGATTTACCTGTCGGTGAGGACTCGTCGGTTTACGTCCGTCGAGTGGGGATGTCTCCATCATAAATTTCAACTTTATGTAACATTTAGAGATGGTTTGTATTGCCATACCTGTTTGTCTTCTTCGGACGGGATCATGTAGGCCTTGGTGTTGAGCCTTGGCCTTGAGTCCATTCGTGTTGGTCTTCCCATGTAATGGGCTGGCATGTACCAATTTGACAGATGCAAGCCTAAGATCGAACGCGGTGTCTCTCATGTTCAGCTCTGGGACGGTTTGCGAACCAGAGGGAATCGAGAACTCACGAATCGTTCTTTCAGCAGTAGCACTCGTTGATATTAGTGATGTAGGATTGACTGGAGTTGCTGCCGATCAGACTAGCTAGGAAGATATGATGCAAGATCGTATTTCCCGATAATCTTGGGTTGTCGCTGAAGTCCATTGGCAGTTCAAGACCAGTCATACACTACCCTGTTCCACATCAAAGAGAAACAGAGCAAAGATAACCCTGCCGGAGCAGTGGTAATTAATCATGCTATTAATTGAGTACATGGGTTGACCACACTCTTCAACCATTGCCGTTCCCCGGCAACGGCGCCAGAAAGCTTGTTGGAATTTCTTACGGTCGCAGATAAATCCGCAAGCGCACGGATACCGTTGTAGCTTTCACCCGGAAGTATTCAGGGTATCGAATCCACAGGGAAGGCGGTGGTTACTAGAGTAGTTATCCATTGTATTCAATCATAACATTATTAATATACCAAACTCTAGCAAGGGGTAAACATTGATAGATGGGTAGTGTGACACACAGAAGGTTTCATTGCTCATTATATAAGTCTAGTTAATATGAAGATCTTAAGAGAGAACTAGGGATTCTATGTACTTCTTGCATATGGGTTACATTTCTACAAGTGTGTATATGCAAGCTCAGAAGGAACACATGTTAGAGGGTAAATCGAGGAGTCGTGGGATCCCCTCATCCAAGGGTACTGTCACGATGTTTATCACGAAGGCCTGCAAACGCCCAAACCCGAACGGCGAGGATTACAAGGAACGGACAGGGCTGTCACCACCTACCGCCTACCTCTGAATACGTGGGGTAGGGTATCCCCAATGTTATTCCATATACCAAACACCACGTTTACCATATGAAATACAACTCTATTTATGGTCCACCTAAACAGAGCAACCTTGTGGTACACTAGGCCATTGCCATAACATGCATCCACTATACTAAGGTGCAAGACATACAACTCATATGATGAACAAACAAGACTATAAGCCAAATAACAGAAGCAAGATAGTAATTCCATTAAAGCTCTAAGTCTTACAAATAAGCAAAGGATATAAATATAACTGAGCTCTAGGCTTACCAAGACTCCTTCGGAAACCCTTAGAAGCTCAACTCCTAGAACTACTTCACTACTAACTAAGACTATAACTTGTAGCAAATGGAGCTCTTCCTTCTGGTGTGTGTTGAACCGGAGCCAAGGCCATCTATTTATAGCTTAGTAGGACGGTGGAGAGGCACCCCGAGGTGGTTGAAGCCGTTTGGCCCCGGGACTACGTCGGCCGATCCCCCTAGGTCGGCCGACCCTAGGATGCAACGACTTGAGTGATGCACGGCCGGGATGGACTCCTGGAGACGGTGGGAAGCACCACGTCAAAGCTGACCCAGTTTGGCACGAATCCCAGGTCGGGCGACCGGGCTAGGTCGGGCGACCGGGCTAGGTCGGGCGACCAGCCACCGGCTCCTTTCGGGCCCATCTTCGCCTGGGTGACTGTGGAGTGGGTCCTAACGACGGTTCCAGGTGGGTTTACTCAATTTGAGTACGTTTAGATATGTTGGTGGGCCCCTCAATCCATATGAACTCCTCTTGGACCATTTCCCTCTCTTGAATCCAACCGTCATGGATTCAACGTCTATGATGGTCCTGAACTGTGCTTCTTTGCTGTAGCCAAATATGGGCTCCATTGGGCATTGGCCCAAGTCGGACGACCTAGGGGGGTCGGGCGACCTGGCCCTAAGCCCAAATCTCCTCCTTTTGCCAATTAGTCCCTGCATTCACATATTCACCAAAACTTGTGGAATTGATTAGATATAAACCCTATCACTATGTTTGGTGATTATATTTGACATATTCTCTATAGGAGTTGACGGTCAAATTGGCACTTAACGACCATCAACACTAGCTTCAGAGGCTGGAATCATCACTAGGAAGAGCATGCCTATCCTAACTCACTGGAAACATTACAAGAAAGATGAAACACACATGAAAGAGTTCATGGGCCAGTTATCTGTAAGTAAAAGCTATATGTTGGTTGGAAGCATTTAAGGCCAATGATATGATGGGTGATTGACTTCTGCAGGTTAGGTTGGCAGTTGATGAGAACGATAAGCCAACAGTGGAAGCGTGCGGCAATATACTCCAAAGTATTGTACGCCAAAGTAGATACTTGTGAAGAAAAAGTACTTCACTGTTATACCGGCTGATCAAGTCAGAACTACTTCCCCTGTTTCTAGTATGACTGATGACCAGTGGCGTCAACTCGTGCAACTGTGGTCTGGAGCAAGATCGAAGGTATGATGATGTTGTACAGAAAACTTTTTGTTGTACCTATGTTGCCAGCAATTTACAGATTTGCCTTATAGGAAATTTCTGACACGAACAAGAGAAACCGTGCTAAGGTCAAGCACCATCAAGCGACGGGATCTCGAAACTACATATCACACTTGTACGCTTTTGTAAGTGCTCAAACACTAGGTCAATGCATTGTATACTATCAAACCTTAAATATCTATTTCCTATAAATTTGCCTATAAACAAAAGCTAATTTTCCTGCATTTCATGATAAAATTAAATACAAAAGGAGAAAAACAAGGACAGAGAAGTGGATGCAGTGGAAATTTTCAAGGAATTGCGTACCAGCAAGAAGAAGGGTATGACTGATGCGGTCAAAGAAACAGTTGTAAGTGCCTATATATGATTGTTGGATGGGATGATTGCCTATATATGCAGTAATATGTTTTGTGTGCATGGTCCTTTCTGTGCTTGTGAAATGCTAAATTGTTCCTATATGCTTGCTGGGTGGGATTAGTACATAAAAAGATGTTTCTATATGCTTTGTTGATGTTACATGTTCCTATATGCTTGGTGTGCTTATGAACTAAAAAGTTGTTCCTATATGCTTGCTGGATGGTAAAAACACATGGATAGGATTTTCATAAATCTGATGTGTCATGGCAAGTTATTGTTAACTATCTTCATGTATAACCATATGTTTTTAGGATGATTTTCATATCTTGGCTTCAGAAATGGATTCTGTATAATGAACTTATTATTTTTTCACCTGTAGAGTGCCATGGAGAATATGTTGGCCGAGCCTGCTCAAGATCTAGAAACACCAAGATCTAGTACTGAGATTGTTTTGAAGGTTCTCTCAAAGACTAGTGCAGCTTCTACATTCCTCAAGAATGCTGGTATTCAAACACCAGCAAGCAAATCTGCTCCATCAGTTGCAAGAGAAGCGCAACTTCGGGACGAGCTACAGGCGGAGAAGGAGAGGGCTGATCATCTTCAAGAAGAATTGGACAACCTGAAGAAGAAAGCTGAACAAACAGAAGAATCAATGGCCAGGACCCAAGAAGTTGTGCTCAAGACCCAACAAGAGCTGGAGGAGTTCAAGAAGAAACAAGAAGCTAGTGATCTGATCCTTCAGCACATCTTGGGTCTCAACTCAAGTAATCGAGCTACTTAGCTTCTTGGGTTCTTCATATGGACTTGTGAACTTGAGCAGTGTGGTTATGTCATCGGAACTGATGTGTTTGCGAACTGGTGCTTCATGTGCTTTGAACCAATTATGTCTGTGTAGTTCCCGTGTGTTAGGGAACTTTGGTGTATGAACAAGTTTGTGAACTGGTGGTTCATGTGATGTGAACCAATGATGTCTGTGAACTTGTGGTTCCCATGTGTTTGGGAACTTTGGGTGTATGAACATTAAGTTTGTGCTCTATGAACTTGTGCTACATGTGTTAAAATAAGTTCTATGACGATGAGCAGTACTGTCTGTTATGCTATCAAACTCGTCAAATTTCTGTGACGAAAAATAAACGTCATTACATAACAGATGCCACGTCATTGCTTGTGTGCTGCCACGTATACGCAAAAAAGCCAAGTGTCAAACACGTAATTGTACACGTGTCAGCCTCAGAGCATAACATGTGTCAACCTCAGAGCATAACACGTGTCAACACTCGGAGCAACACACGTGTCCACCGCACAGAGACACACGTGGCAAACTAACAGAGAAACATGTGTCAACCTTACAGAGAAACACATGCCAACCTCTCCATCATCCACGTGTATGCAGGAACAGCTGCTGAAACGGTTCAGTGACAGGGACAAAATCGTCATGGATATAACCTTATCTGTGATGAAATATGGCAAATCGTCACTCTGCAACATTTCTGACGCTACAAAGATGACGAATAAAATTCCGTCACTGATTCGTCACAGATATTTTTCCACGATGTTATTGACGTTTTCTATGACAAAAAATGATCGTCTTAGATGTAACTTTTTTTAGTAGTGCTGGTGGAGTAATGGGTATACACTATATACTGATATGTTGGTGTTGGAATTGGGAGCTTATGATGCTATATTAGGGTATGATTGGCTGAAACCTCATAGCCCTATGCAATGTCATTGGGAAAAGAGGACCATGGAGTTCGACTTTGAGGAGAAACAAGTAGTGTTGCAAGGTGTTCTGCCACCCTCTCCGTAGGTTGATGCTATAGCTGCTGATCAACTAGTTAAATGTTGGAAAGGTAATGATGGTTTGGGCTTGTGTCATACTGGCTGCAGTTGCGGAAGAAGCGGCAGCACAACAACATCAGGAGATCCACAACTTGTTGGAGCAGTACAAACATGTTTTTGAGGATCCCAAGGTGTTGCCACCCAACAGAGTTTATGACCACACCATACCATTATTGCCTAATGCAGTTCCAGTGAATTCAAGAGCATATCGATATTCCCCATTATATAAGGAC